>JAFMOC010000298.1:112500-287500 GCA_019802505.1 Corydoras sp. C115
TTCACCAAAGGGTCAGAAAGAATGTCCAGTTTCGGACCTTAATCCCGAGTCTTTAATGAAGGTGATCATTTCTAAATGAACTCCAGCGTTGGTTTTTCATTCATTCATTATCTTCTGCTTTATCCTCTATTAGGGTTGCAGTGGGGGGGGGTTCCCCATGCCCATCCAGGGGAGAACATCTCAGGCGCTGGGCAGATACACCCAGGACAGGACGCCAATCCATCGCTGGGCACACACTCACTCACACAGACACACTCTATATGGGGCAATTTTGAGAACTCAATTGACTTGATCCATGTTTTTGGACTGTGGGAGGAAACCGGAGAACCTGGAGGAAACCCACGCGGACACGGGGAGAACATGGAAACTCCACCCAGATGGGGATTCGAACTGGGAATCACTAGCGCTGAGAGGCGAACATGCTAAACCACTAAGCCACCGTGCCGCCCTTCCAGCGTTGGTGAGTTCTGTTTTATTGATGGTTGATTGATGATTGATCAAACAGTATTTATTCTTTCATCTCCATCATACAGCTGTCTGTTTGAGGATCTTAAATACGATCCGGTCTGTCATTCTGTAACGACCAGTTCTCATCATCTCCCCAAAATAATCCAGTGATCTAATTAAACTGAAGCGGTGCCTCCTCAGCCGCTGAGGGGAAACCAGACTGGATTAAACACAACAGTTCCAGGAACCAATTTCCCCCCGAGATCAATAAAGCATTCTGATTCTGAGGAAATAAAAAGCCTGACCTCATTCTTTTGAACTTTCCTGAGTCTGCAGCTGGACCCTCCTGAGCCTCCAAACCCTGACCCATGACCCGAGACCCGAGAGCATCTCTGACTGACACCCAGCCTCCGCTGCACACGAGCAGGTCCCATCATCCTCTCTGATCTTTACCTAAACGTCAGAAAGCTCATCCCCCCCCCCCCCCGCTCACAGGTGGGATTCAACCCTCTGAGCTTTGCTGGGAAGAGAGACGCCGTCCTTTAATTCCAGTAAGTTCAGAGCTCATGTTCTCTGTTAAACTGCATTAGAACCTGCTCATCCTCCACTCCACAGTTAGAACAGCTGGTGGAACTGCAGCCATGACGAGGTCAGGTGGAGGACAGACCGTTCACAGACCGTGGACAGGAGACAGTGACATGTGGACATCTGTAATAAATGGTGGTGGCAGCGTTATGTTTCTCTGCAGATAAAAGAGTGCTACTGTAAAACCCCCAGAATGCAATGCACAGACTCAGAACCGGAACGTTCAAAGGAAAGCATCATGATGAAATCAAATCCCTTTTATTTTAATGACATTATCTGATGAGCGTTCCTCTGAAGGGTTTCCTCCTTTAAAGAAGATCATCTGTTCTCCACCCACTGAACTCATCATCTTTAAAATAGATTTCTGACAGGTAACAGTAATCCATACTAACTGTGTTTGTGTCTCTGCAGCAGCAGATGATTGGGTTTCCAGCTCAGAGCCTCAGCAGGATTCAGTAGAACAATAATGTTCCTAAATTTATCTGTTATGGTAACAGAGCCCACATCAGGGTTCTGCAGCCACACCGGTGCTTCTGCTACAGGAGCACATGAGCAGCTGCACGGAGCGCGAGGGACAGAACATCAGACCCTGTGATCCCTCTGTCCTTTATATGAACATTACGGCTGCAGTGACACCGAGCTGAATTCTAAAATTCAAAAAAACAGATTACCCAACAACCCCAAGCACCCCGTCCCTCCCCACCACAACCACGACCCAGGCACAAAGTCAAACTAAATGTCTTTGAAAAGAGTCCAGTCTGGAAGAACTACGGCAAGAGGACGGGAAACTCCCCAAATATCCCGGGCTTTAAAACAATATTAATAGGCTTCAGATTTAGAGGGGTGCACAAACTTTGGGCTGTAAAATGAAGCTCAATCATAAAGTTCTAATAATACTAATGTTACAATAACAACTAATAATAATTATTATTATAATAATAATAGACTGAGTTTCAGCAGCTACTCCAGGGTTGCCAGATCAAAACCGATCCCAGTCAGAGACAGGTGGAGTGTTTGTGAAACACCTGACAACCACAGCTTCCCCTCACAGCAACACCCTGACACATGTTCAGTCTGATCAGCAGAACACACACACACACACACTCTCACTCACACACACACACACACACACACACATTTACACCTCCATACTTTCCTGTCTCATTTCAAAGCAGTTTCCATGGCAACGCACATCAAAGCTCTGAATACAAACAGACTTTTATTAAAGAACTAAATACATTTGTATTTCTGTAACCGTCGTCCTCAGTCTGTCTGCATCCATCATCACTTAAAAACCTGAATCAGAGGAACACACACACACATACACACTCACACACACACTCACACACACACTCACACACACACTCACACACACACTCACACACACACACACACACACTCACACACACTCACACACACTCACACACACTCACACACACTCACACACACTCACACACACTCCAGCTGTTTAAATGACACTATGGGCTAAAAGCAGACTGTGGAATTTTTAACATGAGGAAACGTCTTTGATGCACGATGACAAAAGGCTTTTGTAAAACAGGTTGTTGTGACGTTCTGATTGGCTGAGCCGGCCGAGGCCCGTGTGTGGGGTTAACATTCCAAATCTGAAGTTCCATCAGTTCCACCCCTGACGCTCAGGTTTAAAGAGTGCTGTGCTCAGAACCATGGCTTCTGTTAAGTGTGGAGAACTCAGATGAATCAGTTCCTCATTAGTGAATCAAAACACTGAATCATGTGCTTTTGAATCATCTTTTTTGGATCCACACAGTCACAGGAGGACAGTTCAGTGTGTATACAGATTCAGCTTCATCCACCTTCATCCATCAGACATCCAACACACACCAGACTGGATGAGGTCAGAGGATCCAGAACATACTGTAAACTCCAAGAACCTCTCTGTGGGTCACCTGAAGTGGTTCTGCTCAGGTTCCGTTTTATTAGATGGAGGTGCTGTGAGTATCACATTATGGTAACATGGACCAGGCTCTACACTGTGAGGTGATGTGTGTATGATGTCATCACACAGTCCTGGACCAGCGTCCAAATGAAAAGTGATGGACTGATCATGGTTGACTGATGAATGGACGGTTCTGGTTTGTTCTGTTGGTTGGAGCTTCAGACTGAAGTGAGGACCACACAGACTCATACGGTTTTAGGGAGTGCCGTTGGCGTGCTATATCCTGTCCATCTTTAAAATGATGTTTTAAATGATGCTTCCCGCGTGAACTTTGCCCTGTTAACCGCTGACCCCAGGAACAGAGGACCAAGCTTTCTCCAAAGATCAACAATGAATTTCCTCAACAGCAGAAAGAGAACGGAACCATGGGTCCTAACGTCATTTTCAAACCATCTGACTGACCCTCTGACTCCATAATAATCCACCCAGTACTGTGACATCACATCCCACTGACCCTCTGACCCCGTGTGTGTGTGTGTGTGTGTGTGTGTGTGTGTGTGTGTGTGTGTTACACCTGACACAGAACACCACATCCATCTGTGACTCCATCTCTGATATTCAATCATTAACCCCTGAACCTGTTAATCAGTAATCACCATCCATGATTCTCCAGCAGGGGGCGACTTTTCCTGGGTCCTTGTGCCGACTTGTTTAAATGCAGTTCCATCCCTGTTCTCTGCTGCCCTCATTCCCAGTGTGAACTCCATCTCTGAGGACGTTTGTCCTTCAGGGGGTGTCCTGTTGGGATGTTCTGCTGGTTCCCAAACACAGATGCTGCTTCTGGAACTCCACCATCAAATCTATCACTGATTTAGGCCCCAAAATACAGACTTTTCCCCTTTAACGCTGCTCTTTGAGATGTTTAAGAGACACTTGTAATTGAAAAATGTTCTCTAACTATTCAGACTGTGATGATGTCATCAATAAAACCATAAAACAACCATAAAACAACAATAACAAACCATTATTCATATGAATAATGAATAATGAATAATGAATAATTGTTTGAGGTTTGCGCTCCTCATACGGAGTCTGTATTGTTACAGAGGAGGGTGTGGATGAAGCACAATGAAAGCAGAAGACATGGCTCTCTTTGGAAACCTCCGAGGTGAGCGTCTGAGGGATCAGATCAGATCTCTGTACAGAACACTGAGGGTTCTCCTTCCACCTCATGAATTCTGTGCTTACAGAGGGACCTGGATTTATTAGTGTTTAAGCCAGATGTGACCTGTTTGACTTTAACATGTTCTTCTCTCATTGATTTAATGACTTCAGTGGAGTTTTAGTTAAATATCTGATCTGATCGTTGGAATGTTTTCTGTATCATTAGAATCTGAAGCGGACGATGACGAGGGGACAGCTTCACTCTGCTCTAAAGAGTCACGAGCTTCAGAATCATCTGAAAGCTTCATTAGAAAGAAAAGTCCTAAAACTGAGTGAGGGCTAACGAAGACGAGGGTAGAGATCTGACTGTACGGACACACCTCTCTCTCTCCCTCCTCACCTCACTCTCTCACTTTCAGGTTCTCACGTGTCTGACATTCTGTAGAGTTTTAGATTCAGACTGAGAGCTCGTCCACCGGAGACCGGACAGGTCCATCTTATGCCTCGTTTTTCTCTCGATGTTCTCTAGGTTCCACCTCACCTTCTTCACTTTTAATTATTCAGTAATGTAACAGAAGGTAACCACGGTAACTCTGAGGATTACAGAGTTGTTCCTGAAGTCCTAAATTAAATGTTCAGACTGAGAGCTGGGTGTGTTAGCTCCACCTTTATGACCTCCAGCAGACACATCACACCCATTCCACAAACACCACGGCGGCTTCCCACCCAACACACAACACAACACAAACTCCTCACTCACCAAAGTCAGAGAGCTCCTAATACCATAGGATTAAACCTGCCCACTGCCCACCGCCCACCGCCCACTGCCCACTGCCCACCACCCACCGCCCACTGCCCACTGCAGCGATGTTCTGTGGGACTGTTGGAGCAGCCCTAACTGTTCCAGTGATTATTCACATGTTTCTGAAAGTTTTTCTACGATGAAGCACTGAGGTTTACTGAAATAATAAAGTGTATTATAAATAAAATGCATTATTATTATTATTATTATTATTATTAGATCATGAACAGTACTGTTAGGATGTAAAACAATGTGACGTCATCTGATCTCATTATTATTTGATTTATATTTTATATAATCTCAGTAAAAATACAACATGCTTCAGAATAAACTCAAACATTATTTCATTAAACTGAGATATTACACAAGTTTAACAGAAGCATCTTTATACTGACACACACACACACACACACACAGTAACACACACACACACACACACACACACACACACACAGTAACACTCACACACACACACACACACAGTAACACTCACACACACACACACACAGTAACACTCACACACACACACACACACACAGAGTAACACTCACACACAGTAACACACACACAGTAACACACACACAGTAACACACACACAGTAACACTCACACACACACACACACACACACACAGTAACACTCACACACACACACACACACAGTAACACACACACAGTAACACACACACACACACACACACACACACACTCACACACAGTAAACACACACACAGTAACACACACACAGTAACAAACACACACACACAGTAACACACACACACACACACACACACACACACAGTAACACTCACACACAGTAACACACACACACACACACACACACACAGAGAAAGAGGGGGGGGGAGGACAGCTGAAGGTCTAAAAACTACTGTAACTCACCTCGGAACGCTGATGTTCTGCTCTCCGCGGTCTCTCGGTCAGAGAATCGGACTTAAGGAGCGAAGTTTGTCAGACTTTTATCTTTAGTTCGTCAGACTTTTATCTTTAGTTTGTCAGACTTTCGGCAGCTTTGATGTTTGACGCTCGATACTTCCTCAGCTGTCACAACTCAGAACTGAAGTTTCCCCCAACGACGTTCCTATTAGGTCCCGCCTCCTGGTGTTACTATTGGTTGGAATCCCTCAACTTGCACTGTGATTGGTTACAAAGCCTAGACTCGCCAAACTGTGACGCATGGCGCGAGAGATGCCGGAAAACGGGTGGGATAAAAAAGTAGCCAGCGCAGGGCGCTCCGCTACAGACTGAGAAATACATATAAAGAGCGACACCTACAGGCTCAGCTGGTGAACTGCGTACAACGCTAACAACACCTCTACTGGAAAAAGGTTCTGTCCTCAGGCCTTTTACAAAGTGACGTCATCGAACACGCTCGTAGGCAGTGACGTCACAACGTTATTTTCACTTCAATTCTAAGTTATAGAACAATTTTTCGTTTTCGTTTTTATCCGTACAGTGCCATATTTGTATAGTTTCTCTTTTTAACTTTGCACATTGTAAATATATATCTTTTTGTGTAACTATTTGTAAATTTGTCAGAAAAGAATTTCAGTGCTGGCTGTATCGTGTAAAACTACACATGGGAAAAATAAACTTGATTTGCTTTGATCCACCTGCACACACAGGCCTTCATCATGTTAATGAACCCGAGGTTCCGCTTCAAAGGCTGAGAAACTAAATGTTTCATTCTGAAATATAAAATCAACATAAAACATTCCATGAAATTATATATATATAAATTGATTTCATAACATATGGCGGCATGGTGGCTTAGCATGTTCTCCTCTCAGCGCTAGGGATTCCCGGTTCGAATCCCCATCTGGGTGGAGTTACCATTTTCTCCCCGTGTCCGCGTGGGTTTCCTCCGGGTTCTCCGGTTTCCTCCCACAGTCCAAAAACATGGATCAAGTCAACTGAGTTCTCCAAATTGCCCCATATAGAGTGTGTGTGTGTGAGTGAGTGTGTGTCCAGCAATAGATTGGCGTCCTGTCCTGGGTGTATCTGCCCCCCCCCCGTGACCCCCCCCCCGTGACCCTAATGGAGGATAAAGTGGAAGATAATGGATGAATGGAATGAATGAATTCATAACAGGTCTGTAATGTTGGTGTTGTTTTTTCGTGGTGTGTTTTGGGTGAAAGGGAACTTGTTCATACAGAACAGGAATATTCAGGTTCACAGACGGATTAATTCGGATTATGAAGAAAAAATGTGCACTAAACACTCAAAAGCACTAAACACTGACGTTCTCCTTCACTCTGGACGGTGAGTCCATTATCACATGGTGAGTCCTGCTGGATGCTGTTTTTTTCTGAAATATAAATGTGACAGTAAAACATTCATACTCGCTTTATTTAAAGTTTCAAATTTAAAGAAGAACCTGATGAAGACGAGATGGTGCAAGAAATCTGTGTGTTCCTGTTTTCATGGACGTCTCTTTGGGTTCTTTACATCATGAACAATGTTCCAGTCTTTCATGAGTAAGTTTTTTATATTAAAGTGTTCTTTATTCTAAATTCTTATTAAATCCGATCTTATTATTATTTTTCTGGTGATTGATTTTTCACAGTAATTACACATAAACTGGATTTAATCTTTCATTTATTTATATATTTAATATTGTAAAGAAAAATATATAATGTGTAATTATGTGATTTTAACTTTTTCTTTATTTAACTTTTGTTTTGAATAAAAATGATTAATATATGTTTTAAATTCTTTATTTTTTGCTTATTTGATGTTGAAACATGTGACAGTGACATCCTGAGTTTAAAACCGCTGCTGTCTTTAAGTGTGATTATTAAACTTTCTATTTTAGATCTTATGATCAGACAGATGTATCTAATGAATAAGTTAATTACATTTTTTATAATCATAGTATTAGTTCACAAAAAACACACAATGTCTCCAATTCATTAGAGTGACCATATCCAGTGGAGTGTGTAGACCGGTCAGGCAGGGAGAACTCACTGTTATGTTCCTGGAAGCAGCTCATGATAACATGACCTCCATGGTGTGCTGTGTCATCCTGAGGGTGTTCCAACAGCTGCCATGAGGGGAGGGGTTTGGTCAGTCACAGTGTTCAGATAAAACCTTCTGTCCATCCTCAGGTGGAGGATCCAGGATGGGACAAAACATTCAGTTTGAACTAAAATCTGACCTGATCCTCTGAGTTTGTCTGACTGTCCCGTCACTGTGACTGACCGACCGGCTGTTCATTATTTCTAAACAAGTGAAAAATGGCCCTTACATTTACTTCCAGGAAAAGCATCACGTGTTTCTGCTGAGTCTGTAATACTTGTTCTGTAGTGACAGTTCCTCATTACACAGGCCTCTGGTTATCATGGCGACTGGATTTGCAGTTTTGTTGGCCGTGTTCTTCTTGATCTACATTGCTACGCGCCTCAATCCACCAAAGGATCCATTGTTCTATGGTATGAGTTTTGTAACTGCTGTTCTAAAAATATTACGTTTGTTCTTTTTATATCCAATAAAATCCACTGCTGAGTGAAAATCTGAGCTGAATTCAGTAATGACCCATAGCAGGTCTCACTCTCTCCATGAATTCAGCTCATTGTGCTCATTCATTAAAGCAGATTATCTCCATGAGAAACAGAAGAAAGCTCCAAATGAATGTGACCTTCAGAGGAGTGAGGTAGAGTGAGAACCACAGACATTAATACAGGACACAGTGCTGTCCAAATAACTCAACATCTGCAACCATATTCGAACCCGGTAAAGGGAACCCCGACCTGTCCCGTCAATCAACATGCATGTATTCTTTTATTCCACCAAAAGGTGGCAGCAGGATACAGCATCAGGCTGGGATTAACATGGGTTTGTAAGGAGGGTATGGTGGATTCATAAACTGTATGATGAATGACAGATGTATGACATGATGACAGATGTATGACATGATGACAGATGAATTACAGATGAATTACAGATGAATTACAGATGTATGAATTACAGATGAATTACAGATGTATGACAGATGATGACAGATGTATGACAGATGTATGACATGATGACAGATGAATTACAGATGAATTACAGATGTATGACAGATGTATGACAGATGTATGACAGATGAATTACAGGTGAATTACAGATGAATTGCAGATGAATTACAGGTGAATTACCGGTATTACAGATGTATGACATGATGACAGATGTATGACAGATGTATGATGATGACAGATGTATGACAGATGTATGACATGATGACAGATGTATGACAGATGTATGACAGATGTATGACGATGACAGATGTATGACATGATGACAGATGTATGACAGATGTATGACATGATGTATGACGATGAGAGATGTATGACATGATGACAGATGTATGACAGATGTATGACTATGACAGATGTATGACAGATGTATGACATGATGACAGATGTATGACAGATGTATGACATGATGAGAGATGTATGACAGATGTATGACAGATGTATGACATGACGACAGATGTATGAGAGATGATGACAGATGTATGACAGATGTATGAGAGATGTATGACAGATGCTCTCCTCATTCTCAGTGTTTGCAGAATTTTCCTTCACGTGTGTCATTTCTCTGACGAGTGCTCTGGAGTACGACGGCTTTGTTTCTGGATTTATGGGGTTCTATCAGAAGTGGGTCAGTATGGCAGTGTGAACACAAGCCTGATGGATCCTGGACTCTTCATACAGTCTGCTGAGATCCTGGTCTTGCTTGTGTCCAGGGGGAGCCGTACCTCAGGGCATCCTACTCCATCATGATGTGTTATTGGGAGGGAACGGTGCACTTCTCGCTCTATTTGTCGCTGATCCAGCGCATTTCCAGCAGGTGAATGTTGTTAACTTTGGTCTTTTATTTTATCTTGTCCACAAGTTTGCATGTTCTCCACCTGTCTTTGAGCTCAACTGAGAGCAATGATGCCAAATTGTTTGTAACCCACCTCGACCTCTGAAAGCTTCAGGAGATGTGTTCATGTCTGTCAGAAGATGCTGCCACATCATCTCTGTGTGTCTTTAGGAAGCCTTACCGAACGTTAGGATTGTTCTGGGCCGGATCTCTGTTGGCCAACATGGTTGTGTTTTTGCCCGGGATTGTTGTTGGTGAGTTTGAAACTGCAGATAAGAGTTTAAGTCAAAGCTGAAGCATGTGGTGTTGCTCATGTTGGACGGGTCTCATTTTCAGGACATCATGCATCGGAGGTTTATCCTGCATTCTGGATAAACCTTCCCTTCCTGTTGATGCCAGTTTGGGGAGCCACCCGCCTGTTTCAGACACAAAGAGAGACGCTGTGTGTATCACTGTCCAAGGTCAAGTCCAATCAAAATCTGTCCTTCATGACACTGAGACCTTCACGTCTGGATCATTAGAATAAAGTCCATTCTAATGGTTTGTAGGTGGAACGTGAACAGAAGAAAACTCTGATCTGGCGACCTGCTGATCTCCTCTTTGTTTGCTTCCTGCTGGGAGCCATGAGCTTCACGCTGTTCAGAGGATTAGTGAGTTTCATTCATTCATTCATTCATCAACTGATTTATTACATTATGGACGTTAAACACCTGCCAGCAGGGGAACCGATCATGTGAAATTGACCTGTGATGATCCGGTGATCCAAGATATCTCCTTGGTGCTGGGATAAGCTCCAGCATTTTAACAAATATAAGGGCGTGGTTGTTCAGTGGTTCAGGTGTTGGGCTGTCAATCTGAAGGTTGGGGCTTCAAATCCCAGCTCCACTGAAGTTACCAATGTGGCTCCTTGAGATAGACCCTTAACCCTCACTGCTCCAGGGGGCGCTGTACCGACCCTGTGCTCTGACCCCAACCATCAATTTGGAATACTTTAAGTCATTTTGGATAAAGATTCTGCTCAATGACCAGATTTAAATATAAACAGATTTGGATGAAGCATTCAGACTGGACATTAGGATGGACATATTGTACTAACTTGGTTCTGTGTTCCTCTTCATGTAGGTGGTTCTAGATTGTCCACAGGAAGTTTTCCAAACGTACGTGAATCAGTGTGAGCCGTATTTAAAAGATCCTGTGGGCTTTCCTAAGGTCATGGTAAGAACTTACAGTTTAAGATGTCCTTCAGTAAGAACGTCTCATCATCACGTCCCCTCGCTCTGACTCCACCTCTCGTTATGTCACCATAATTAACCCTCACGTTAAAAACAATTGTAATAATAAAACGTGTTTTAAATCCCACCCTCCATACTGCACCATTCAGGAAAATGTTCTACACGTGAGAGAACTCGTCTCTGCACTGCACAGAAACAGAATGACCCCACAGTGGCAGAAGCATGAAGTGCCCTCTAGTGTCCGGTGGCGGCAGTGGACGTGCTCAGGGTTTAAACTGAAATGAAAGGAAAATTCGAGCAGACTGTGACTGAAGGTGTTCACAGATCCGTTCAGCAGGTTGTTGTGATGCGACCCCCACTGCTCCACCCTCCTCCACCGAAGACGTCCAGGAAGAGGTCTCTGATCACTGTAGAGGAGATAGGGAGTGGGTGCGGTAGCTCAGTGTTCAGGGTGTTGGGCTATCCATCTGAAGGTTGGGGGTTCAAATCCCAGGTCCACTGAAGTTACCAGTGTTGATCAAGGCCCTTAACCCTCACTGCTGCAGGGGGCGCTGTGATGAACCCTGTGCTCAGCTTGTAAGTTGCTTTGGATAAAAGCGTCCAATAAATGACCAAATGTGATGATAATGTAAGTGGAGGGTGATCAGAAGATATCCTGCACTCGTGGGGTCAGTCATCAGATTGGTGAGCTGACGGAGCCGGTGTGCCGTGTTCCGTCCGTCCTGTAGATGCTGCTGCACCTGTTCCACGGGCTGCCGATGCTGGGGGCCTTCGTTTATGGTCTGACCGTTCCGGGATGCACATGGATGCTGGACTGGACCGCGTTCACTGCTGGTGCAATATTACAGGTGAATAAACGCAGAAGTGGTCGCCTTAATGATGCAGAGCGTGTGGTACACGGTTCCTCATCGGTTACACGGTTCCTCATCGGTTACACGGTTCCTCATCGGTTACACGGTTCCTCATCGGTTACAGCTGCAGCAGTGTGTGAGAGCAGGGACAGCTGTGTGTTAGGTGGTGGAGTTTTCAGGTGGATGTGATGTTTGTCCATGTGGTGGTGGTGTAACAGTTCTGTCCTGTCTCCAGTCTCAGTGGTGTCATATCGGTGCGACCCTTCACCCCCACACTGCCGAGGCGTCACACTCTCCAGATTGGGGGCTGGTGCTGGTGGTGAACCTGCTGTACGCGGTGGGCCCTCTGCTGCTGGCCCTGCGCTGCTCTCTTCATCCAGCGTTCTTTGTGAGTGCAGCTCCTGTGATTCAGAGCAACTCCGAGAAGAAGAGGAGTTAGAGTCTGCGCTGGTCACTTCACATTCCATTCTCAATTTAACTTCCACAGTTTAATTAAGATAGCTAACGAATGACGGCGGGTCTGATCTCCACTGAGTGATGCCGCTCCCTGTCCTCTCAGTCTGATTTGGAGATGAAGACTGATTGCTAGATTTCTGGATAGTGAAACGTGCACTGATGCACCTCCATATATTAATGAGTCTCACAATACTGCGTCTCAATTAATGAGCACTATAAAGTTATTACTGCATAATAAAATACAACCTCACTCAGATTTCACATCTGTATTTGGGTCTGATTTTATAACCATGTTATTTTTTAAGAAACCCATGAAGAATTATAAAACAACACTTCAGTTCGATTTAGGAGGACAAATCCAGCAATTTAAACCACATTCCTTCAGATGAATCTGATCTCCGGTGAGAAACAAAGCAGGACTCAGCTTTTCATTATAAGAATCCAAAGCGCAGAGTTTAATAAACTGAGACAGGCTGTCTCTGCTCCAGTCCACGTCTTTGTTCAGTGTCCGTGTCTGCGGGAGGTGGGCGGGAGGTGGGCCCTAAACTCAGAATGAAGGAAGAAAACTCCGGCGGTCAATAAAAGCTTACACTTTATGAAAAGTGATTCCAGGTTTGGGCTGCAGAATTTATTCAGAGCTGTGAGGTCTGATCAGAACTTCATTTAAATTTATTTTCTGATGAATCTGCGATGCGAGCCGCGGTGTGGAGTAAACCCCGGTGAGGAGTAAACCCCGGTGAGGAGTAAATCCCGGTGAGGAGTAAACCCCATTGTGGAGTAAACCCCGGTGAGGAGTAAACCCCATTGTGGAGTAAACCCCGGTGAGGAGTAAACCCCGGTTGGAGTAAACCCCATTGTGGAGTAAACCCCATTGTGGAGTAAACCCCGGTGTGGAGTAAACCCCATTGTGGAGTAAACCCCATTGTGGAGTAAACCCCATTGTGGAGTAAACCCCGGTTGGAGTAAACCCCGGTGTGGAGTAAACCCCGGTTGGAGTAAACCCCATTGTGGAGTAAACCCCATTGTGGAGTAAACCCCATTGTGGAGTAAACCCCGGTTGGAGTAAACCCCGGTGAGGAGTAAACCCCGGTGTGGAGTAAACCCCGGTTGGAGTAAACCCCATTGTGGAGAAAACCCCGGTGAGGAGTAAACCCCGGTGAGGAGTAAACCCCGGTTGGAGTAAACCCCATTGTGGAGTAAACCCCATTGTAGAGTAAACCCCATTGTGCAGTAAACCCCGGTGTGGAGTAAACCCCATTGTGGAGTAAACCCCATTGTGGAGTAAACCCCATTGTGGAGTAAACCCCGGTGAGGAGTAAACCCCGGTGTGGAGTAAACCCCGGTTGGAGTAAACCCCATTGTGGAGTAAACCCCATTGTGGAGAAAACCCCGGTGAGGAGTAAACCCCGGTGAGGAGTAAACCCCGGTTGGAGTTTCCTCCAGGTTCTCCGGTTTCCTCCCACAGTCCAAAAACATGGATCAGGTCGATTGAATTCTCCAAATTGCCCCATATAGTGTGTCTGTGTGAGTGAGTGTGTGCCCAGTGATAGATTGGCGTCCTGTCCTGGGTGTATCTGCCCAGCGCCCGAGACGTTCTCCCCTGGATGGGCATGGGGAACCCCCCCGCGACCCTAATAGAGGATAAAGCGGGAGATAATGAATGAATGAAAAGTGACTGAATGAAGTGAATATGAGGAGTCATGGATCTGGTGCAGTCATGAACGTAAACTTTCACTCCAACATCAACAACATCTGTTGAACATCTGTAAACACAGTTGGACTGAAAAACAGTGAGAACAGATTTCTGTAATCTGCTGTTATTTTTCTGGCAGGTGGATTTTGTGGATTTTGTGGATTTTGTGGAATGAAGCTTCATTTATTGTTGAGCCACTAAAAGCTGAGCTCAGCACATTTTACAGCAGCTCACCAACTCATCAGAAATCACATTAAAGTCAAACATCTCAGTGTTCATCACATTTCTTACCCAAATCTGATCTGAAGAATCTTAAATAACCGTCTGCAGAGCGTTCCGGAACTCGACCTGAACTCACGGTTCTGAACACGCGCAGCTTCAGGGTTCTGAACAGTTCTAAGTGACATTCTATTAGTTTTATCGCCATGGTTACCACCACTCAGAGTTCTGAAGCTGTTGGGAACGTTCCATCACACTCTGTGGACAGCAGAGGATTTAGAAAACCTAAAGAACCTAAAGAGTTTCTTTGGAGTTTGGACAGATTCTGGGTGTTTTTTTTTTTATTCGATGGCTTCAAATGCAAATGAAGGATTAAGCAAATTATGACGTCATTTATCAGGTTCCAGCATGAGGAGCGGGAGGGAGGAGTCGGGAACACATACATCAACTTATATTTCCTGTAGGAACTACAGAGAGGGCTTGAAATGCTGAGAAGAGGGCAATAAGGTTGCCCTGATGCAGCTTCTGTGTGATCTGGCAGGAGGCTATGCTGGTGACAGCGCTTGGCCACGCCCCTAATCCTGATTGGATGTTGTGTATGAGTTTAATTATTATTTTAAATTCTGGTTGGTTAACATGTAGGTCCACCCTTTAATCTGATTGGCTGGGTAGTGGGTACCTGCACCTAAGCTTTTCACTCAGCAGTACACCTGAGCAAGGTGACATGACAATAAAAATCCGTGAACCCTTGAGCCGGTCGTCCAGTCATGACATCATTAATAACACACCCCCCTGAGCGCTTCACATTCGTAGCAATGCGTCATATACATTATTTTCCTGATGTTGTTTAACTGTGTTCTGTAATTTGGTCACTAGATGGCAGTGTTTGATGGCTAGAGAAACCAACATCCTGTTACTCAGTGATCAGCGTTCACTTTAAAAAGCTCCACATCAGAGCAGATTATTAACGATTATAACGAACACGTTTCTGAATCGAAGCTTGTTTTTAATTAGTGTGTTAGTGTTTTATTAACACCTGACATTCAAACCTGCAGCATTAAATTCATTTTGTTGACGTACTGACCCACTAACAATGAAATGACATCAAAATATCACATGGTTCGTAAAAAGCGCTCTGCAGGTTCTCCGTTCATCTCTTATCTCCTGCTCACTGGATGCTCCACAGACCACATTCAAAGCAGACCATCTGGTACCAACAACCACGTCAGTAAATACGAGGAGACACAGACGTGAGTCAGTTCCACTCACCTTCAGGAATGAGCTCATCATTAGGACAAGGAGACGTCTGTAACCCTACACATCCTACAGACTATAAACCTACACCCAGATCATCATCATCATCATCATCATCATCATCATCATCATTCACAGAAAGGTCAACAAGAAGAATTCTTCCATTACATTTTCATTTATTTAACTCTTTTCAAGGAATACAAGAATCCAAGCCAAGACATGAAAAACTGTAGGATTTTGTTATTAAAAATGGCACATTTATTGCTACATTACTGTTATATACAGGACAGGATCTCAATAACTACTCAAATATATATTTATAAAAACAAGGAGCAAAATAAGAGATTAAAAATACACGCACGCAAACATACACACGCGCACCAGGAGGCACTCTAGAGCCACGAGCGCAGAATTGTTCAGGTGTGAGAGGAAGGTTCGGTTTTAAATTAACAAACGGCCGATGAGACTCGCGCACGCAGAGTTCCGGCGTGGAACGGTAATGAGACCGCGAGTCCTGAAGCTCCACCCACACTGGCACCGGGTTGCATGGACGGCGTGGGGATAGAAGTGCCCCCCCCCCCAGGTGGTTCGGGGAGCGCAGGTGAAAGTGCACGGGCCGAGGAGCTCCGCTGGTATGAGCTGGTACCGGTGATGTTCTAGTGATTACATCTCCTTTAATACGGAGTGACTTACAGGTCAGGAAGAAACGGACATCAGAAACCAGGTTCCAAAGCAAACAGGGCCAGAAGATAAATACAATAAAAAATGACCAGACCAAAAAGATTATACAAGTCAACAAGCCAAAATCCAAAGCACGGCCCTTTAAGACGGCTCACGATGGCAGAAGGGCCCGGAACATCCACCTCCATGGACCCTCCACCTCCATGGATCATCCACCTCCATGGACCCTCCCTTTGATACGAAACAAAGAAATGAAAGGTCACCAAACGGATTTCGTACTCGTAGCTTCACGCTCGGTTCCGCTCGTCGAGAGACGCGCGGACGTCCACTTTCAAAGATCAATCAATTCAGGCACTGATAAGGCACCGCACCGGACCGCCTTAAGAACAAGAAGGCCACATCGAAAAAGATTCCAAAAGACGGAACGACGTCCATTCCAAATGGAGAACATGTCGGAACACCGAGGTCCAAACGCTCGGTCATTTAACACTGAATTAACCCCTTAAACCGTCCATGTTTAAAGAGCTGAAGGACGTCCACTCACTCTGCAATGAAACTAACTGCAGCATCAAAGCCCACAGCCAATCAGATTCATCTGCACCAGTGGACATGCAATTCCAGTTGCATAATCAGTCGGGCCGAACAATCAGAGCCTCATAAGTCACCTCATTAATGTGACTCTCACACACACACACACACACACACACACACACACACACACACACACACACACACACACACACCGCCCTCAGTAACAAAAGGAGCAACGGACACAAACAGACAGCGTCTGGGACAGCGGGACTCCCACAGGTTTCATACAGGTCTTCATGGTCACGGTGCCGGAACTGAACGGAGAGCGAAGGTCGCGCGTGCACGGCCGATCTGGAACCCGATGGACGGGACGGTACAAAAACGATCCGAACAGAACTCCGGGCTCACACCCGTCATGGCATTTGCACAATATATATCTGAGCACGTCCATCTGATAGTGAAATCTGATTTAAAAATCTATTTATATACTAACAAAATATAGATCTGAATATATTTGTACATTTCATGATGGAGTAAGAGGGGTGGACACGCAAGGGGACTGGACATGAGGTCAGGGGGGGGGGGGGGGGGGGGGGGGGGGGGGGGGGGGGGGGGGGGGGGGGTTTGGCAACGATCATGGACATCATGTGGGGCACGAGCACCGCAAGAGGGTTCGAACGGAGAGGGACTGAGTAATGGGATATGAAACCTCAGCAGCAGGGGGGGGGCGGGGGCTGGACCCCTCCCCATCCTGTACCCCTGACTCAGCCGGAGTGGGTTCTGATGATCTGCTGTGACGGGAATCTCTCTTCATTGGACCGCAACACTTACACGGGATGCCCATCAGCATGACGCTGGACTGTGGAGTCTCCACAGGGGAACCCACTCAGGACGCTCGTCTGTCCACCCCGGATTCCAACACGAGGACGGTCCTGCAGCACCGGCTACTTAGCATCCAATTTAAATCAGTTTTGAGTAACAACTCAACTCACTGTCTCACTGAGCGCTTCATAAGGCTGGTTCTAACATCTGGACAGCTGTGGCTGAGGTGTGGCAGGAATCCACAGTCCCTGCAGTCCCCACTCAGAACAGAGCCTGGTTAAGACCCGCCGGGAATCGAACCCGGGACCTTCTTGCTGTGAGGTGGAAGCGGTAACCCCCCCCCCCCCACACACACACACACGAACCTGACCTGAACATGTTCATCAGTCTATTCATTCTGTCTGAGACAGCAGCTCAAACAGACCATAATAGTTCAGGAAGGAGAAGAATGCCAAAGTATGGGAGCTCACAGCGGAGGACGAGCGTGTGAGACGTGCAGGTCTGTGTGAGATCATCATCATCATCTTCATCATCATCATCATCATCAGTCAGTGGTTCTAAACAGGTCCATGAAGCAGAGGATTGTGGGTATTGTAACTTAAAGGATGTTGAGATGATCTTCAGTCAAATCCAGGTTCCTCTGTCTCTCTGAAGCCCTGATTCCACTGAAACCTCATCTACATGACCGAATGTATGTGAACACCTCACCATCATGTCAACTCAGGTTCTACTGCCGGTCCAGCCTCGGTGTCCGCTTCTGTAACGGGTCCGACCGAGTCAGCTTGGTTTATGATGATCATTAAATTGTGAAGCGCAGGGTCCGATCTCAGGGTCAGTCATGTGTTCTGAAACCTACTGCGTGCATGCACGATCATCAAAGCTTCCTCTCCACCCTTAGGTAGCTGGGCTACACTGCTTCATTAAGGAAGAGTGTAAATCAGATATGTTCTTAAACGATCCTCTGTATTAATGCTTTAAACAGCAGTAGGATTGGAGGAACCTGATGGGATTGAGGATGAAGTGGACCTTCCCATCAGAAGGTCTCGTCAGAGTAACCCCGCCTCCAGCGGGCGTCTCTCTGACCTGCTGAATCATGGGAGCTGACGGTGAGGACAGGTGTTCACATACAGAATCTGAAGCAGACGGTGGGTTTCTACAGGAGAACACGTGGAACCCTGATGGTTCTGTGAGTGCCTGAACACTGAACATCTGAGAAAAGGTTTGAAATCAGAAGAACCTCGGGTCACATTCATCCAGATTCATCAGGCTGGTGACCTCCGTCCACCGACAGGTGGGATCTGATGTCCCATGATGCACCAGGGTTTAGCTCCTACATTACCTGGTTTATGTTACACGTCACATGTAAGACTGTACCTTTACGATTAGGGAATGCCAAGCTTCATAAACATCACGCATACACAAGCAGCTCCTCACCACGCTGATCCTCACAAAAGCAACCGGCTGCGGCGCCTTTTAGAAAATCCTAAATCAGGCACGACCCTCCATTACATACCACAGAGTCTGGGATTTGGGGAACGCTGGGCCGGGGGTGGAGAGTCAGTGGGGGGTGTGACATGGCGATCCCTGGGTTCCATCGATTAATGGAAGTCAAAAGAATAAAGTACAAAATAAAGAGGAAGAATGAAAATGAAACACATGAAGTTCTTCACATTTGCGCTGGTCGTCGTGGTCAGGAGTGCAGCACGACGGGTCGTGTCAGTTTTGGCAGTACTCTCGTCTCTCTGGACGCATGAAGACGCACCTCTCAACATTCCGCAGATGACACACTTCCTCCAGTCTGTGCATTGAACACACACACGCAGCACACGCTGGAGAGATGGAACAGATAGAAGGCCACATCTTCCACCGGCCCACGAGCTGCAGGAGAACATACCAACATCAGACCGGAGAGGACCAGAGCCACAGAAACAACAAACCCATAACGCACCGTGAGAACACCGGCGGCCGGGATAGAACTCAAACGGAGATAATATTAAAACACACACACACACACACACACACACACACACTGCATGGACAAAACACCTGCTTTCAATTTCTGAATGCAGAACAATTCGTCATGGATTTGTAAAAACTCTTTAGGCACCATGCTTGCAATGCAGTGGAAACAGTTTAGGGAAGGCCCTTCAGGTCTCTGTGCATAAAGCACAGTATGGGGGGGTCTGAGACGATCCAGGACAAAGGTCTCTGATCCAACAGCAGGGCCTGAGCTCACAGATGCTCTTGTAGAAAACTCGGGGACAGAAGGAACCCTTCACAGAACTCCCCCTTCTTTCATTTCAAGGCCTTAAACTCTAATTAGTGAACATTTTAAAAGATCCTTATAGTAAAGACCCACCCTCATATATGATTGACAGAATTGTGCCCGTCTCCTCCCAGAGCAGGATGGGATCCTGGCAGTGGCATCTGAGAGTCACCCACCACACCCGAAACCTTCTCCTCCTCCCGGCGTTTCAGACACGCTGCTTTAGGGTTCAGATTGCGTTCTGGAATCAAATACAAACAAATGAATTTCATTCATGATCTGCATGATGGAGGACTGTGATCGGTCCCCACAAAGATAAGATGCCAGCATAGAGAGAACCTACAAAACTCCAGGTGTCCCCCCTTTATCAGAACTTCTAGACTGATGTGTGATACAGCGGCACTGAGCCCGCGCTCACTCAGGGCTGCTCTGTGATTGGTGGGGGTACTGACCGCGCACTTGCTGCTCCAGGTTGAGGATGACGTTGACGGCCTGGTGGAGGATCAGCAGTTTGGTCTGAGGTTTGTCCGTGCTCAGGTGGAGCTGACACATGCGGCCCAGCTCCTTAAAAGCCTCGTTGATGTCCCGAACACGCAGCCGCTCTCGGGCGTTGTTGGCCACGCGCCGCTCCTTCTCTCGCTCCATCTTCACCTCCGCCGGCAGGTCTTCATCATCCTCATCGTCATCTTTACTACAGGAGGAGAACACGGCCGAGGGTTAGACAGGACTCCATAGTCGCTCCACTGATTCAGTACAGTGTTGTTATCTGAAGGCTGAGGGAGCTCTCTGTGCTCAGTGACTGAGGGTGCACACTAGGTAGTGAATACGAGTGAAGCGTTCTGAACACAGCTCATCAGTTTGGTTTCATCAGTATATAAAGAGGTGTAATAACTCCACGTGTGCAGCAGTGTGTGTGACACACACTGTACGAGGTGGAGGTTCCACAGCGGGCGTCGGTGTGTACAGTGTGTACAGTGAGATGTTCTGATGATGAATCAGGAGAAACAGACTGAGAGGTCTCAGCAGCAGCACGTTCTATAGAGGGAGGTTAACTTACTCTTCTCCCTGGTCTGAGACACTTGAATGGACCAGGAGGGAAAACGCCTCCTTTCTGAAAACAATGTGAGAGTGGGGGAGGGGGAGGAGAAGAGCGTGAGAGGGAGCAGTGTTTCCGGGATAAGCCCGGACACGTCCGACACAGACGCCACTTTTTACATTAGATCATGCAGACTGTCCACCACATCTCACATCGGGTGGAGGAGGACCTCAGACCTTGTTCTGCTGCGAGACGCCTTGCTCTCCTTCTTCTCCTCCTCGGACTTATCGGCCACGGACGAGTTCTCGTCCTCCTCTCGGTCCTCCCGTTTAATGTCGGCGCTGTTGGAGGAGCGAGCGGGGGCCGTCGCTCCGGCTGCAGTCGGAGATAAGAGTTAAATACCACAGGAACAAGAGCCCGACAGATCGAAACCAAACGGCCACTGACCGGCGAAGCTGTCCGGCACTCCGGCAGGCTGCGGGGTGCCGGAGGAATGAGAGGACGGCAGAAGGCCGCTGCTCGGGGGGAGACAGGCAGGTTCGTCCAGGTGATTTCCTCCCTAAAACAACACGGCCGCAGTGTGAAAGCTGGCTCGCTGACCTGAACTGCTCAGGATATTAAATGTTAATCCATAGGAACACGTCCTGCGGGACATGTGGAGACTCACCATAGCAGGGTGTCTGTTCCCCAAACTCAGAGCGGTTCCTGAAAAGCCCTGACCGAGTCCTCCCAGAGCTCCGTTATGAACGGCCGAGGAGACGGCGCTCAGCAGGGTGTGCACCTCCGAGTGAGCGGCGCCGAGGCCGGAGCCCGGACCCTGACCCACCGCGTGGCTGCGCAACACGTGAATGGCCTCCTCCAGATGGTCCTCCATTTTATTTTGCTGTTAAATTAGAAGCAAAGGGATGTGAGGCCGACCTCAACACCGACACTCCACCACGCCGCAGACGGCACGGCCATCGGGACCAGTACTCACCAGAGCATGCAGCCCTCCCTCATAACTCGGTGAGAGAGCCGTCTGACTGGCAGGTCTCGTCCACTGGGTGGCGCCTAATCAACAGATCATCATATCACTGCCGGCACCTTGGTTACAATACTATACAATGTGTAACACCGCTGCAGACCAGCAGAGGGCGCTCCAGGTATGTGTGAAAACAGCAGCAGGAGTACAGTTCCACCATCAGACGTCAAATCACACATCATACATATAAATTCCTATATATATATATATATACACCCAAAATCTAAAGGGAGGAGTTCCCTGGTGACTTGTTCTCTTTTAAGGGATCTTCAATAACAAAAAAGCCGATCCGATGGGACGGCGATCGGCAGTACCTGTGATTCCCTGCGGGGAGCCGACCGGAGTGGAGGGTGAGGAGGGGAAGTTGTTGCTGTTGTGATCTGATGGGTAGATCTGCGCGGACAGGAAAACATTCATCAGTTTCATAAGCAGCAGGTACGGGGTTAAACCTGATGACTCAATTACAGACCAAGCACCCAAGGGGCAAAGAGATTAATGAATCCCAGCTCACCGAAGCCAGAGCTTTTCCGATCTCGTCACCCGAGCTGCCCGTGGCTGAGCCTCTGCTCCCTGAAAGTCAGAAACACGTGGGTTTGCCTTTTTATTCAGAGGGGTGTATTCAAACCAGAAGATCAGTCTGCAGGTCAAGTTCAGAACGACTCGTACCCATAACATCTCCTCCGTTGATGGAGGACGGGTGGCTGTAGGCTCCTGATCCCGAGTGGAACCCGTTAACATCGGCGCCGTGAAGTGGGTAGTTTTGTGGAGACAGCGGCAGCGGCTGGCGTTTCTGTACACACACACACACACACACCGATATAAATACAGCCTCCAGAAAGAAAGACAGGAAGAAAGCAGCAGCCACATCACATCCACACAACCTCACAAACTGACCAACACAACCTCACAAACTGACCAACGCAACCTCGAGACTCACCATCCTGTCCTGGGGGTTGATGGCGGTGAAGGAGGCCGGCTGACTGATGTGAGGGGAGTTGCCCAACATGGCCGAATAACCCGACTGACCCAGAGGCCCCGAGGGTGTCCAGTGGTCAGAGGACGCGTGCAGACCTTCTATAAACAAAAAGATGAGAACGGAGCAGATCAAAAAAAACAGAGATATTCAAACTGGATGGCAGTGCATCTGCACACCAGGAAACAATAGAACAATGAGGTAAGCAGCTCTGTCTGCACACAGCTGTGCCCACTTCAGCTACTCAGCACTCCAGAGAACCCAAAAGAACCCGAAGAGTCGGCCCAGGGCCCGCGGCTCCATTTATTTCCTTTATTAATTTATTTACGGTGCGAGTGACGTGCGCAAGTGTTTCCACAGTGCTCCCTCAGACGACGTGGCATGGACTGGGAACACAGCATGCCGGGATAGGTGCCACATCCATGTCGTGGCACAGTCTGTGCACCTTCTTGCTCTCTCCCTTGAGCCAGAATCAAAAGAGGAGCTTGCGTAAAGGGCATCTCTCTGAAGACCCTCCGTCCGGCCGCGTCACCGGGCCAAGCCGAGGGTCCCGACGCGACGCCCGATCGTCCGCCACGCACAGACCGGAAACACGTCCTCGGGACGGAGCGCGACCGAACGCACGCTCCCATCAGCAAACGGCAGCGTTTGACCTGCACACAGCGCGGCCAACGGCGACCGGCCACAGATCCACAAATCCACAATCCACATCTCTCTTTTTGCAGTAATTTGATTTAACGGGGAAAAGTGGGAAGGGAACGGAGAGATGCACTTCTAATTACAGAGCCATCTGCCTGCTGCTGGAGACGGTCCAACTCCACAGGCAGCTGGGCTGGAGAGAGAGAGGGGGGGGGGGAGAGCAAGCGATAGAGAGAGCGAGAGAGAGAGAGAGACAGAGTGAGGGAGAGAGAGGGAGGAATGAGGGGAGCAGGAAGGGGGGTGAGAAGTGACAAGGGGAGAGGTCTTGTTGAAGGGATTGGGGGGGGGGGGGAGTGAAGAAAAATAGACTGCCTGATCACGTGGCAGCCAAAGAAAAGGGACGACGCTAAAGACTAACTGAGACGTCGCCTTTGTCCACAAACCAAAGGAAACGTGCGTCTGCCGGAGGTTTAACTCCAAACGAACAGGTCTCACAGCACCACGGACGCACGGCCACGGGCTGCAAAGAGGGGGCAGCGCAGGAGGGTGCGGGGCGGGAGGAAGTTAGCATTAAAACAGCGGAGGGAGGGAGGGGGGAGGGGGAAAAAAGTTGGGATCATCAGCAGCCATTAATCTGAGCCTGAGACAGGTTACTGAGACAAAGGAAACAGAACCAGAGCAATAAATGGGGCACAGAAGGGGGACTCGGTAGCTTACTCCAGAGAAGTGAGGGACGGACACCGTCGCGTGGTCAGGCGGAGGTCGAGGGGAGGCTAATGGACAGGGTGGGGGAGGTGGGGAGTCTGGGGGGGCACGTGGTGAGCTCATTGGCTTTTATACAAAGACCTAACCATCAACTCTAATGAAGTGCTGAACCTCCTTCACTGAAATGGACTGGAGTGGTTCCTCTAACAGTTCCTACAGGTTCCTACAGGTTCCTGATGGTCTTCTCGTCCCCTCGCTACGTGTTGCTGTGAAGGTTTCCTGACCCGAACCGCCAGCTCAGAGAGGAACGCAGGAATGTTCATTAAAAGCATGTGGTGCACTCAGCCCGCCGGCACCACCACAGTGTCACTGCAGGACACAGAGCCATCCACCACCCTAACACCTCCTGCTCCGTGGAGTCCTGATCACCCACTGGACTCTTTGTACCCTAATTCTCTGATGAAGATTAAGAACCCGGTGAAGCCGTATCAAACTCGGCGGACGGCTCCGGTTCTGAAGGTCTGAGGGTTTGTTCATGCTCTGCAGGTTTTGTTTACGTCTCTGCCGTCTCCGTTCTCACATCACCTGGACGTGTTTTGGCTCAGCGCTGTTAAAATGAGTGAAGGCATGTGTGACGGCGCACAGCTGCGCAGATCAGCGATCGTCTGCAGATGTCCTCAGACACCTTTTCCATTCAAACCGCACAACAACGAGACGGCGGCGCCGTTACGCTGCGAGAGGACGAGTCCTGTCTCACAAACACGGAGGGAGGCTGAGGGAGACAGAGCGGGGGAACTCACGGAGGACGGCAGTCCCGGAGGCTTCCGGATCTTTTTGGGCTGCGTTTCTGTAAGAGAGAAGGGCGGCGGTCAGCTCTGCTCTTTACACAGGTTTACACCCTCATCATCAGACGAGGTCAGCCTCACCGAGGTTTCCTTCCGGCGGACGTCTCCGCGGATTGTTTCCAAACGAGGGGTAGAACTGAGAGGTGGACTTCAGAGCCGAGGGGGACATGGCATCGCCGCCGCTCATCACGATGTCTGAGGGCAGGAATCCTTGCTGCGATGCAACAGACAGACATCTTATTCATTACACCTCATTTATTACCTCATCAACTATTCGGAGGGGGGATTATTCCCTTACCTGGCCACCAAAAGCAGGATATGGACCCCGTTCATTTTTACCTGAGAGCAGAGCAGTTGGACAAAAATGATTAGCAAACTCCAAACACAAGTTCCAATCATAGTCTTCATCTATAAAATCAAAGTGTGTATGTGTCCCCAGCAAAGACATCCTGTAAACCTGAAGCTCCACCCCCTCAAACCTCGGTCATCAGAGGGGATGTCCATATACTTCCGATCAGGGTACCGCTGGAACAACATTCTTAAATCATTGTGCTACCGACTAAAATAAAGTAAAAAAAACAGACTCCAGCTGCAGTCTATGAAGTTTTATGAGCCCCCCCACCCCCCCCCCCATCACCCCCACCGAAATGGGAGCTCCACGGCTACAAAGAGCCTCTGTTGGTTTAAACCCAGGGGAGGCTTTCTGCCCCAGCGGCCTCGATATCAGCGGAACACACAGAAATACTCACAGACCCACCCAGGAAAAAAAACAGGAAGTAGAACCCACCACCAATCCCCGAGCTGAGGAACGGGGACGACAAGCCGTCGTGCTCGCCGTACAGAGGACCTTCTCCATAACTCTGAAAAAACAACAGAGAGGCCACATCATCACAATACCATCACCATCACCTCCCTCTGTAAAGACGTGCACGTGGAGGTTCTCCGCACCCGGCCGTGGTTGAACGAGGGACTGCCTTGCTCTCCAGGAGCCCACGGACTGGACCCACCGCGCTCATCCAAACCTGCAGGGCACAGAACGCAGCCGTCGTTAGTGCCAGACGGTAAACGGCAGCTCCTTCAGAGCCTTTATTGGCATTCGGATTGAGAATTTATGATTCCTGAAGCGACAGATCAGATCAGCCCACCCTGAGGCTCGGCAGCGAGCGGGCTCCACATCCAGCACCATAAAGAGACCGCGGCTTCATTAGAAGCTCATTAGAATGAAGAAATTATGCAAAGCAGTGCAGGAAAAAACAACATCACATCAAAGAATCGCTGAAACAACATTATCACGGGCCGGCAGCAGAGCGAGGACGCCTCGCAGCGTGACCTGCGATGTACAGGTACCAACGTACAGCATCTGTTTCCAAAAGCACTGCCAAACAATTTATGGACATACAGTGAGCATTGATCTCCCGCATCCCTCCCCGATATCGCTGGCTTTTATGCCTTAATGCTCACTAAGCTCTCCAGAGACACACGGCTTAATTGCGTGCTGATTTGCATAATTGTGCATATTAATGCGGGAGCTTTATGAATATTCATACCCCCTTTTAAGGGAGACAGGGGGTCTGGGCGATGGCAGCGGCTGAAGCATGAGTGATGAAGCTAACAAAGCGGTGCAAATAGCGACATCCACGCTGACAGCCGTGATCTATGAGGCCGACGCAGGCGGCATGGCAAATGAAGCGGGCGGCGGCCGGCGGGGCGAGCCGACCCGGCCTGCAGAATCACTTCAGTTGGGAATGCGAGAGGTCCAACAGAACCCACAGCGCTCTCTGAAAACAGGAGGACGCAGACAAAGTAGAGGGACACACCTCCACTCAATCCCACAGGAGAACCCACTGAAGCCCGGTTCCAGAACACGGTGAGGTTTATAAAGGAGCCCTGAACTCAACTCCACCACCTTTGGGATGAATTAGAATTAAGATTGAGAGCCTGGACCTTTTGTCCAACACCAGTGTCTGCGGTTTTAGTACAAAGTTATAATCTCTTTGGTAGGTTCTCTATGTCACACACTCCATCTGCATGAGATTTGGGAGCGAGGAGCCGGGAGGGGGGGGGGTTCTTAAATCCTCCCTCACTTTGGCAACATGAATCATTCAGTGTAACACAGATCACACATTACCTTCAGAAGGTGATCTTGTATGTACACCTCCATAAAGAGAAGCTCCAGCTCATGAGGGATGAATCAGGTGCTTATTAAATATGGATGTTCTGGAGGGATGTGAGTGGAAAGCTGGCGAGGTTCCGTTGCGGTTTCTAAACCTCATTTAGATCAGTCATACTAACCCGGCGTCTTATCTCTGAACAGGGAGAAACCTCACACACCCAACACTGATAACATCACGAGCGCGAGTCAATACACAATCTCATAAATAAGGAGTCATTACTGATTATGATAGAGAAGCATGAACAGTTTGGGAGAAGCTTTAGAAGCAGAGGGTCGGCGTGCTGCGTTTCATCTGAATCCACTGAAGATCTGATGCACTGCTCTGCATGAAGGTTTCATTAAACCCAGAGAACCCACACGTTCTTCAGTGTATTCTGTTTAAAGACTTATGGCTTTACGACAGAGACTGTTCGGTTGGACCACAGAGTTAACTCCTCTCTCTCTCTCTCTCTCTCTCTCTCTCTCCACACTGCATGGAGAACAGCACAGGGACACCCACATCACCCCGGCGCCACCTGAGGACGGCACCCGGCTGTAAGGGTGCAGGGTTTGACCCAGGGTGGGTGATGAGACGGGCAGCTGTGGAGGTGGACCTGTGAGTGGACCGTGGGGGGAGAGGGGTTTTAATGGAATTAGCGCCCCGCCGGGCTACTTTTGTTTTAAGAGCCAGATGCAGCTTGAAGAAAGGACTTTGGTTTGACTGAATGACGCGTGTCCGGTTTATTCGGGTGTGGTCAACTGTCCGGAGCGCCGCCCCCAGTCTGAGCTTATGGAATAAATCTAATATTACCCCGAGCTTGTAAACCTCACAGTTCTGATCCACCACGAGATAAAAATAAACCCATCCAATCAGCTAACCCGCCCACATCCTTCAGCAACATTGTCTTAAAGTGGTCACATGATCACGGCCTCGACCAATCGATTGTTAACAGAGATCAAAGGTTGGATCGGAGGCCGGGTCCCGTCGGATCGGAGTGAACCTAAGAGCGGTGCGCTGATCTGAGGCTGCAGTGAGGAGCTCCACAGTTGGTGGGGGGTAAGGTGTTAGCTTTGTTACAGAGAACAGCCATTTCCTGCAAATCAGCGGGGGAAGAAAGTGCTCTGTTGTTTAGGGGGAGGAGTATTTTATGGTGTGGGGTGGGAGAGTCGTTTAGAGACCATAAGCCCCTTGATTTAACCCTTTGTTCTCAGATTACTCTCACTGAGTGAGACGTTTGGTGTGCTGATGAGAGAAAAGCACACAGGCCTGAGAAGATGGAAAAACCCTCAACCTCAAACACTTTATTACACTCTGTACTCTGACTCCATTACAGAGCGCTGTTCATCAGAGAGTTCCTGAACTTCACAGATCTATAATCCAGGAGAACCTACCTGAGCCTCCGAACTGACTGCTGGCCAGGGTGGTCGGTCTGGTCTTTCCATTCGCCACAGGAAGAGTAAACATCTACAACAAAGGAAGATCACAATGTTACACAACACAGAGGAGCGCCACACATCCCTCCATCAGTAAAAACTACAAATCCACCATTATACAACCACACACACACACACACACACAGGAAATGAGCAGTAAAACAGTGTGTTTTATATGAATCAGTTTTTTTATGTATTTCTCATGATGACATCACAATGCAGACAGTGAAACCTTATTCCCGTCCTCCATCAGGTTTGTAGGAGTCCTTACAGCATCCTCCACACCACACTTTTTACTGCATACTACAGGTTTCTCTGCATTTTAACCAACCATGAAGTTTCTCTGTACTTCACATTCTGTGTTTGAGTCCACGTTCATACACACACTTTAAACAGAGCACACCAATCACAGTCTCTGTGCTGGAAACGTGGAACCTGGATTTTAAAGTTCTGATGTTTAACGTTCAGTTTTGTTAATGTTCACTGCAGCATTCTGACCGTGAGGTTGTGTGTCTTCACTGAATGAAGGGGTTAAATCTGTTGTTATGTCTGTGGTCTGCTCTGGGTTTGATCTAAAGATAACCTGTAGTGCACTAGGCTTCTGCAGTTAAGATACAATCATCCCACTTGACGCACCACCATGATTACACCATGACACTGACTCCCGTCACATGACCACACAACTGAGATTTAACCTTCACTTTCTTTAGGCTTTTTTTGAGCATCAGATGAAGCAGTGTTCAGTTTATTAAGCACCAGGAGAACAATTCCTGCCTGAACGCATCAACTGTAAAGTTTGGTGGAGGAGGGATAATGTTATCGAATGACGGGGAAAAGGCCAAGATACTTGGACAAGCATATACTTTCAAAAGTATGGGCCCTTCTCTGACATTACAAAGAATGAGCACGGTCTTCATCTCAGATGGATGAAGCTTTATACCGTATATATATTATGTGACACGGAAAACCAGGTAGAAATCAACATACAAAGCCTGAACTGAACCCGTCTGGTCTGCATTATAAACCCAAGCATCTCTCCTCATAACCTTTAATAACCCAGAACCTCAACCTGCTCTCTGAGATCCAGCACACCCTGCCTCAGATACTGGCGAACAGGAATACAGAGCATATGATACAATCCAGAATCTGCAGTTTGACTACAAGTGCAAGAGAAAATGAAAAACAGTGGCAGTCTGGAGCCCCGTGGAAAGTAATGAAACTCCCCGCTCACATCTGTGTTCCCTATAAAAACATGCTGCAATGTGACGTTCATGGTTCGTGCAGCGGCGCCACTCCCCAGCCCCAGGTCTCCTCGTCCTGCATCAGTTTTTTTAAATAGCGTTTAATATTTCCTGATAACTAACCAATGAGAGCGTGAGGTTGAAGTCATGGTGCATCACAGTGAGGATACCCGAGCGAGCGCGCGAGGCTCCGGTCTTCACTTTTTCAGCTGTGACGTTTGTAAAGAAAATGTGTTTGTGCAATAAAACCTTCTGTGCACAATCTCAGACTCGCACTCCACAGACAGTCGGCTCACTGACTTCACTTCTCCTTCACCATCTACTGACTTGTCACTTCAGATTAACCTACATTATTCCACTCGAGGGTGAGCTGCACAAAAATTACCACATACACCTCAGGTTCTCAGAGGTCTTTAAAACCATTAAAAAACATTTCAAATTTAAAGTCATAAACTGGAGAAGGATTTTCGTGATACTGCAAAAAAAAAACACAAAAAAACCACTGAATTAATAAAATAATAAAGTTGTAAGCAGCCAGTACCATTTAACAGCTGCTCATCAAAAGCATAACGGAGCAAAAACAGGTACATAATAACCCATCTGACAGATTTATCAGATTAAAACCATCATTCTAAATTTTAAAAGGCATCAAGTCTTCAGCTTCAAGTACCGTGGATGTAAGAGCCACAGGAAGCATCCACACTGGAGGTTTAACATCTAAACCACTTTCCTCTGTATGTACAATCATAACCATCTTTATTAAATCAACACGGGTCTGGTGGCCTGAAGCCTTTAATCATCCAAAACCAACATGGAATGAAGATCTCGCTACCTCCCAAAGAGAAAGAAAAACAAAGTCATCAGTGGCAATGAATAGAGAGTCCATGGTTAATATCCCAGGATACAAAGAGACATTAATGAGGCTTGAAAGGCACTAATGTCTTTCCTCTCGTCCTCGTTACATGAGCATGGGAAACTCCACTTAAAGCCAAATTACTGCAGAGCAAACGCACAAAGATAAACCCAGACCCTATTGTTTCCTCTCGCAACATGACTGTACGGAGCAAAAACCCTGTCCAGCTACACTGACCGCTCCCAGCACAGAGCACGGCACGCTGGACGCTCAGCTTTCATAAGAGCAATTCAGAGGACACTCTGACTGAAGACTGAGATTATGGAAGGGTTCTAATGGAGTTCTGGAACGAGAAGTCCATCATGGTCACATGGGGTTTGGACCCCCAAATATTAAATGCCAAATGTGCTGAATGATACTAAATAAAATGTATTTCAATGATTATGGAATGAGTTCTATGAACCTGATGTAGATGACCTATAGGGTACAAAACTCTGTTTTAAACAGAAACCACATCAGAATGGAAACCTGCTGAAACATCGGGAGGCTGAATGTGAACAGTACAGGTATACTACCCCAGGTGGGGTCCAGGTTTAGATTCTTTACCACATTCCTGTCGTGATTCACTAATGTCCAACACAGCCAGAGGCAAAACAGAAGCGTGATGCACACTGCTCCACCTACAGACCTTACACATTCTGCACTTCAGGATAAACAACATGCAGCAAGTCAACAGTTCCACAAATCCATCCTCACCAATCAGAGAAGTCGCTCTGCTCATATACCGCACATCCACACCAATCAGAAGGTCCAACATACCCACCCACCCACCATCTTAAAGCCAAGGTGATATATTCAGGGTGGAGGAAAAGGGGGAATGTCTGAGTCCTACAGAAACGCAGCTGTTTGGGGGAATGGAAGTATTTCAGCTTTGAGGTCATGCATGTGCAATAAAGCCTATATTCACACAGACTTACAGCAGGAAGTGAGGTCATGACTGTACAGCTAGAAGCTCATGTGGTAAACACGCAGACATTTACAGCATGGCGACGTGATGAGCACCGTAACAAACTCCTCCTGAAATATTAGACTGTGAATAAGGTTCTGAAAAAACTGAGAATAAGAGCCTTTCACCCCGGATCACTCAGTCTGTAATGAGCCTCACGCTCAGGCCACGCCCACACGACCATTTAAAATGAAGTGCATTAGGATTAGTGTGGAACCAGATTAACTCATCGTACATGGTCATTAACGGGTGAACAGAACCCTCCAGTTACAGACACGGCGACGGCCGAACAGGAACCATAACGAAAGTCAGAGGGTCCCGTAATTTCCTTTAATATTCTACACATTTAATAAAACAACAAAGAGCCAAAGTTCAGACCTGAAGCAGGACCAGCAGTGATCTGATTAAAACGGCTAACTGCCTACAACACGTACTACATAGTACACAGGACAGTTATGAACATGAATAAAACCCCGTGTTGGCATAACGGAGAACATTAAATGAAGCTGATTAGATGGTGGACACGTGTGTTAAGACTGTGTGGATATTACACTCACAAAGAGCATTCTGATCTACCAGAGTAACGACTACAGCAGAGCATCTAGTATTAAGTATGCCATTTCAGACACAGTCATAGTATTTATTGTGCCCATTTCTGCTTCAGGTCTAGGTCTTGACCCTTTCCAAAATTTCAAGCCACCATCTTGTGAGCATCTTTCATTACACTGTAGTGACCTCGTTGTTTCCACCACCAGGCGCTTCACATTTAACCTCCAGGTGTAATAGAAAATAACATTACAGGCATTTATAAGCACAGTTAAGAAGGAGGATCTCACAAAGCAAATCATTTTCAATAGTATTACAAGCTCACAATTTCATATGCAGAGATGCTTTAAAATTCAATAAACCAAGATTATGTAATCCAACTCATTAAACCTACATCCAGAATGTTCTCCCGAAACAGACTGAGGACATCTGAACATTCTGTCCACACTGACCAACCACACGATTCCCAAACCAGTCGTGTGTTCAGAGGTTACTGTGGTCTTTAAACTTGTGTTTGTTGTTACCTTTCAGGTGTTCAGATTATTAATAATAATCAGGACATAACCCTGTCTGATACACTCTCAAATGAAGTCACGCTGAATCTCATGCATCAGGATTAAATCATTAGATCCTTACAGACTCCAGCAGGTAAGGAGCTTTTCTTTACCCAAACCAACCCACACTGCCTCACCCCCCACCACCTCCCCCATCTCACCACTTCCCAAATCTCACCCCACCCCCACCACGGTAACACACATTCACTCTCTCTTACCGCGCTAAAATCCAAGAGGTCGCTGAGTTCCTTATCTGTCTCGACCGCCATTCTGTGGTCCTGCTGCTCGTTCATGCCCCGCTGTCTTTAAAGAGCCCTGCAACAGAGTGCAAACCAACATGAACCAAACTGATCACAGAGCAGTCCCACATTAAACCTGTACCCCTCGCACCGCATTCCCTTCACCCTACAGAAAGTTCTAAATCATAACCCAAATGTCTCTACAGAACCGAGATCAGTTCCTACATCACAAAAAACTTCAGAACACTTTCCAAATTCCCACTCAAGCACATTTGTTCCATGAGAGGGGGTGTAGGAGTAGTTTTTAAAGTGATCACTTAGGAGTGACTTCCACACTCTGGTATTTCCTCAGTATTAAAGCGAGATCCTGTAAGTGGGACCCGATCGTCAAAACATGAACACTGTTCTCATACAAACCTGAAAAAATAAAAAACAAACGGCGCTCTGAGCTCAGCGCACAGACACCAACTGCATTATATCAGAAATATAAAGGACATGATCAAAAACACAACACCGTCCAATCCGCAGCTTCTGAACCCTGCTTAACTTTTTACTTGCATACCCCCCCCCCCCCATTATTAACCCCTTTATTTTTAAGCCTGATGTTTCTAGCAATTTACAAACATGTTAACATTGCAGTGTTAATCAAGAATTAACAAAGAAATCAGAGAAAACATTAGAAACAGCAAAATATTAACTTTGCAGACACTGAGCGGCAGTTTAATAAATGAAATCACACCCATCAGATCAAATGGTTCCAAGATACGTTTACAGACAAAACACACAGATTCTTAAGTTAAAGTTAGTAATATATAATACAATATGCAAATCTGTTCCTCACTTTAATGTGATGTCACACATTTTCTTTATATACAGAGTCGACAAATTTCAACTCTAAACGAATTCTAAGGTCCTATTTAATCAACTGATTCTTTTATGTGTCTGTAACACTAACATTCATTAGACTGATGTAATGTTAGCGAACATTAAAACTGACTACAGGGTTCAATCTTTATGAACATCCTGCAACCACGAGAAGCAGACTCCTGAAGCGGGCACGCTCGCATCTTTCCAGCTTCAGCCAACTCAACTGTCCTGCTTCATGTGACAATTCTATCCCTGCAACGTTACTGGCAGATCGAACAACAAGCGTTTCGGCGGTACGTTTCGAGAGCCTAGAAAACGCAGGTCACATGATCATGACCGTGGGTTTACTCTGCAGGTAGATGCTTAGCTACATGATGTAGAAGTCAGAGGTGGATACGTGGACAGATACGAAGGTCCTGTGACATAAGGACTCACTGAGTTGATACAGGAATCACACAGTAAATACAGAAAGGGTCTGCCGGTAACCGGGATAAGTCTGAACTGTACATCATACAGCATCACACAGGGTTAATAAATGCACACTGCACTGTGTCTTCAACAACTACTGTAAACCTACACACCAACTCACTACAAACTCAATTATTCAACACTATATGATCATTACAAAGATACAAAGCCGTTCTGAAAGTGACTTCACTCAAGGACATCAAACTAAACTTTAAAATGCTTAAATCCTTAAAAGATCAAAGAACTTGGCAATGTATCGAGTAAATAATATACAAACACACAGAAAGTACACTACTGTTATTATGGTTTATACCCTCAGTCATGATAAAGCAGAGGAGTACCATTTTAATAGTCGACTGAATAATGTGGGAGCGGCCATGTTGGTAAGGTCCAGGATGTCTTATTTTGATCACTTCATCTCATGATGTTCCTATTCATCTTAAATTCTCAGCATGTAAAATGGAAAATACATGCTGGTATTCGGGATCAGGATTTGGAGTGGTATTGATTCGGCCTGATCAGTGTGTGGTGTGTACACACTGCTGTATCAGATAATCCTGCTCCAGATGCTGCGTTCACACAAACACCTCTGAAGGACTTTAACAAACTAACAGCACTTTATATATATATTTATATATATACCTTCCTCAAAATGCTCTAAATTAAAGACTCAGATATTCAAAGAAGTCATAATGACACTTCCTGCTTTATTCATGTTCAGGACATCAGTTTGGTCATGGAGAGCAACTTTACACAACAGAGAGCAGCAACCTGTAGCACAGTGCCCTGACCCGCTGCTCCACTCAACCAGGACCATCATCCACAACTGACCGAGGCTGAGGACAGAGAGCTGGAAACATCACTGCCCTCTACACCGAGGGACCTGCGAGGAGGAGGCGCTTACACAGGCCGACAAACATGCTCCATAACACAAAGACTGAGAGCACAGACCTGCACAACACACACAACACACACACACACACTCTCATTGTTTTAGTCACACGGCGGCGGGTCCGTGTTTAAATCGGCTGGAGCCTCAGACTCGCTCTTTAGGGGGATGTTTTTGATGAGTGGAGGTCTGGAGGCTCCGGGTTTCTGGTTCGGTGGGAGCACGCTGCGGGGTCTGAACTTACACTGCAGTCACGTCAACTTTGTTTGCTGGAGTCGGTCGGTCGGTCGGTCGGTGGATGTGCAGTCTGTAGAGTGGGGTGGGTGGGGGTGGGGTGTTGGAGTGGGGGGGGGGGGGGGGGCAGGAGGAATTTCCTGCCAAACGTGCGAATAATCTCCACTTTAAACTGTTCTCAGAGTGAAGCTGAATTTTGCTTTATCGCTATTTACAGAGGAAACGCAACCTCCACCCAAACACACACACACACACACACACACTCAGAGCCGCGGTAATAAAGTTCAATGTGAAATGGTAAAGCTAAAAACGATTAAAAGTGTTTAAAGTTGTCCCGAATCTCTGGAGGGAGCGCGAATGTAAACGGAGGCTCTGCTCTCCCCGCGGTGCTGACCGGAGGACAGGCCTGTTACACCGAATAATACAACTTTAACACTTCAACAACACACACACACACACACACACACACACACACCGTGTAAAACTACTCCAGCAGAGGAGCGGTGGTTACCTCAGGGTGGAGATGTTCACATCCAGCGGGTCGAACGCGTCGCTCCGGCGGCCAGAAAAAAACTAAACTTGTGCAGAATGTGGAGCTCGGGGCTTCCGCGGCGTTTATCGGCTCACAGCGCGGGTGAACGGGGCTGCGAGCATCCTTCGACACACAATCCACGACGTAAAGCCTGGGGATCCGAAGCAGCCGCTCGGCGCCGGCCACAGCTCTTCCCTTTCAGCTCGTTAGAATTCAGACGGATTCATTCTTCAGTAGACATCTTAAACCTCCACCATCCACATTGTCAGCCCCAACAACGTATCCCTCCGCGTGGAAAAGAAGGACCTCGGCGCCAGCGGTGTCCAGTTTCGAAGCGGATTTGTGAGCGCAGCGGCGTGGACGTCCTCACAGCGGCTCCAAAAACCAGCGGCGGCCCCACAGACAGCCTCTAACCCCCACCACCGGACACCTGCCGCTCGGGCCGCGGGAATGCCGCCACGAACGTTAACGGACTAGATTTTCGCGGACGGACACGGTGGAATTAAAGCCGTGAAGCTACGCCAGCAGCACGCGATGGAGAGATAGCCTCGCTCCCGAGTAACCAATAGGATTGGATCCAAGATGATGGATGCACGGCGTGTCCAATAATCGCGGGCGTTTGGGAAATCCCCGCCTTACACTGTGACGGTGGAGTCGGCTCGCGCTGTGAGGCGGTGTAAAGGGGCTCGGGGCGTGTCCTAAACGTTGCCCTGCTCCCTACTCCCTACTCCCTACTAACTTTAAAGTCCTAACGAAGTGCGTAAGACTAACAGCGCTCTGATTTCTCCATGTGCTCTTCACACATTTATAAAAATACATTAAATGTTAAACCTTGTGAGTTTCTAATAAAACGAAGTTGATTTTAGGTTTACACACGGCTTGTTTATTTCTATATTAGAATCGTGTATTAATCCTGACATACAAATAAAATTCATCAATCCATATAAACATGAAGTTAGTGAATAAAGTCAGGGGTTTAAACTCGAACATTGTAAATAAAAACAGGAGAATTATCCTCTGATCACTTCCCCTCAGCTCACCGAAGTGAATAGAATTTTAAAAACACATGAGCTGATTAAAGCTGGACGCTGATTCTCCTGCTTTTGTTCAGAATGTTGAGGAGCAGAGCAGTGACCTGATCTTCAGTGTGTTTCCTCTGGTTTATGGGAGGGGGGTCTGAGATCATGGACTGGGGGAGGGGAGGAACCTTACCAAACCACATGCTTTCCTTCTACATAGTATGGCTAGAAATGCAGCTATGTCCGGTGGCAGTCCAGTCTAAACCACTCCGACTGAAAATCTGTGCAGTGTGTTTGATTTCCGAGGCCCGAGTCCTCTTCATCTGAGAACACCAGGAACCAGCTCTAGAGTGCTTCCCCAGCCCACATGGGCTTTCACTCCTCTGAGAAGGCTTTCCAAAAGATTGTGAAGTGTGTCAGTGGTAATCTGCACCCATTCACTGAAACACCTCTGTGGGTTCAGTGGAACAGGAGAACTTTCACACGTTCCCTGTCATCCTCGTTCTTGAGGTCAAGTTTTTCTACCGGACACTTCATTTCCTTCACTGATACGATAGGAAAAGAGCCATCCCCAAATCGCTGACGAGATTTAATCTGTCTAAACGGATTCATTTAAAGGGAAAGCACATACTTTTGAGCTGTATAAGCATGTGACAGATTAGTTAGTTCGAACATCAGGACCTGCTTCATTCTGATTTTAATGGAGTTCAAATGGAGTGACGGACAGGGGTTCCACTTTACACCTTTATTATACACTCACTCTCTGCTTCTAAAGGATTAGTGAGAGTTAAAGCTCGTCCCAGAGCCCCAACAGTGACACCCTGTCAGAACCCAGCATAAACTGTCACCCCAACACCCCCCAAAAGAACCTACCAATGCTAATGCTATAGATCTAAAGAACGCTTACAGTCAAACTGAGCATCTTTTTTACAGTTACATGGTGTGCAGTGTTACTGTTATACATCATCATTAAACTCCATACAGAACATTATGTACATCTAATGAATTTACAACGAACAGTTGATAATTAATTCTGGGAATAAAAACCACTGGGGGAACGTGAACCAGAGACATTGGTAAATAATAACACAAATCCCCCACCACCACCATAACCAACCCCCTCTCCCCAGAGCAAAGAGGCGCAGTAAATCGTAGTAATTAACCCCAAGAGTCTTGTATGCTGAGCTACGGAACTGCTCGTTTAAAAAAAACCTCCAGCCTGTTTACACATACCCTCACTGTTTCCAATTATTAACACAAACCGTCCGATCGAGTGAGCCGCCAGGAGCGAGAGCACGCCGCACAACCGCCCGGCTCCGATAACGGAACCTGTGATAACTGCGCTCTGCGGTGTTGGAAGAGGTTCGGGTTAGAACAGCGAGATTGTCTGCTTTCACCACAGAGCTTGTACACGCTCCAAGTAGTTTGTAGTAACAGCTGGGCCTGACATGCAGAGCATGCAGCGGGGCAACCAGACGGACACAACACCCAGAAAACACAACAACAATGGCACAACAATTACAGACTCAACCACAAACGACAGATACGCATGTACACCTTCAGCATGGTGTGTGTGTGTGTGTGTGTGTGTGTGTGTGTGCCTGGTATAGATCTCACTGTGAGAACCAAAACCTGTTTACACACTCACACTGAACGAGCTGCTCCTCAGAACTCTAAAGTAAAAGCACGGTGTATGGTTGGGGTTTTATGGTTGGAGTTAAGGTGAGGGTTAGGTTGTAATTACGGTTAGATTATGGTTAGAGGAGTTATGGTTAAGGTTTGTGTCAGTATGAAATAAATGCAAATCAATATAAAGCCCCTTTAATGCATAAAAACAAGTGTGTGTGTGTGAGAGAGAGAGAGAGAGAAAGAGAGTAAAGCTGGAGAAAAGCCAGTTTTTTTATTGTTTGAAGGCTTTTCAGGTTGACGGGGTAATTTCGGTGGATTTTTGCATGCATGGTAGGATTCGTTATCTGCGAGAGCGACACTGTTGAGGCCTTCGCACTTCCTCCTAGCCGTTCCCCACCCTCTGTCTTTAATTAACGCCAGATGTAGGAGTTAAATTAGCATATGCTTCATACATTTGGGTAAACACATCAAATATTAATTCAGCTACAAAAAAACAACTCGTTTTAGACGCACGGCGCTCAAAAAAGATCACAGTGTAAAAATAAACACCAAACAATTAATACATAAGTTTAAGTTTAATTAATAAGTTTGATTAAAGTAAGGGGTTTATGTATTTTATAGAAGTTTATATTGATTTGACTGACAGACTGAATAATTTTAGCTGAACGCTGTACACACACACACACACACACACACACACACACACACACACACACACACACACACACACGCTTACATACAAATACAATAACATTTCAGTCTTAATATTAAACAGTTTAAAAATCAAACGTACGTGAGCAGAACTATCTTAATGAAGTATTAAACAGATAAGGTTCCTGGTTTGGTTCCTGTAACTGAGGGATGGTTCTGTGTGAGATAATCAGATGATAATCAGATGATAATCAGATGATAATCAGATGATAATCAGATGTTCAGTGAGATTCCGTGGGTGAAATGGCTCTCTGTTGATGACATCATCGACGGCGTGTAAACGAATGGTCAAAAGCAAAAGTTTGTAACCACGGGTCTGGTCAGTTCCTGGTTCCTGGTTCCCGCTGTATGGACGGTGCTCTTATTGATCTCCAAAATCTCCTTTTGAAAGAGCACCGGGACGCAGAACCGGGAACCCCGCGGGACGCAGACACCAACAAGCTGCTCGTCTTAATGAAGCTTTCAGAAGCACCTCTCAGCCCAAACGCACGCTCTCTGTGACATCACAGTGCGGGGTCACACCCAACAGAGTCAACCACAACTGTACACACACTTCCAACTCGTGAAAACAGTTTGGGGAAGGCCATTTTCTATCCCACCATGACCATATAAAGTCCATCAAGACATGTTCACTGAATTAATGAGCCCAAAGCCCTGACCGTCGTCCTGTCCAGCAGGTCCATACAGGGTCCGTCTGTGAAACCTCTGAGCTTTTTCAACGTTATGGGTGAGATATCATTTTGAACCTTAAACAGTAACTCAGCATCCTGGATTTAATCCTAATGAAGGTGGTGTGCATGAATCGACCACCTGCGTGTTGATCAGAGGTTCACAGAGCAGCGCGGGATGAGAGTACAGCGTGAGGGAGGCTTTAGTGAGGTGGCCCTGCTTTTGTGTTTGGTTTTTGCGAGTGCGTCTCAGATGGTGGCGCTCACCGCGGGACGTCGGGTCTCATCGCGTGGAAAACATCTGTCCTGTTCAGAGCTGTTCCTCTGAAGAGCTGCTCTTCACTCCTCACATCATCAGATGAACCGAGGTGAGAGAGGCCTGCAGAATCAGGAATGCATGAAACATGAAGAGAGAGAGAGAGAGAGAGAGAGAGAGCGAGAGAGGCAGCTTTAAAATGACTCAGCTGTGGGATGAGGCTCCTGAGGGCCCGCTCCTGAGTTTCAGGGTCTGAGCCTCTGGGTTCAGTGGAGACGGTTCTGTATTATAGAACTGATTTACTGATCAGACGGGGGTTCCATCCTCAGAGCAGGGATCATTAAGGTGGTGGATGCCGCTCAGCACATCCCTGCAGGTTCTGTTGGAGCCGCACACTGCCGCACCTGCAGGACTGTGGTGTGGTTAGCACTCGCAGCTCTCTCTCTCTCTCTCTCTCTCTCTCTCTCGCTCATGCGTGGTGTAGAGTGTGAGGGGTGCGTGCTTCCTGTTTACCAACCTCACCGTGTTTCTGAAACACAGGCGCTGAGCATCGAGCCCCCCCCCCCCCCCACGCGGGGGGACCGGGTCCTTCAGCGGGACGAGCAGTGAGGTCCGCGTGAACGTCCGCAGAGCCGCAGGACGCAGAGTCCATTTGCGTTTCCTGATTCCCATCCTGCCCCACGCCTCAATATGAGGAGCAATGATGGGTGACGGGACAGGACTGAAGGATCTGAACAACAGTACGAGCTCGAGAGCGTGAACCATCAGCACAGAGCACCGAGGCGGTGGATGGTCAGGGTGGCGGTGTCCGAGCTGTGGGTTCTCCTCTGAGACACCGAGAACCGAGGAACCATTCAGCTTTAGAAACAAAAGCCTGATCACCTCTCTCTCTCTCTCTCTCTCTCTCTCTCTCAGTATTCACCTCGGTTTGTTTTTATTATTTCTTTATGTCCTATCCCATCCCCCACTTATTTGCAGATTAGAATTCAAAAGCAATCAAAAGCCTCCAGAGAGTGCTGGCTCTTAATTACTCACTCATTTGCATTTTTGCATATTAATGACTGCAGAGGTTGAGGGGGGCCTTTTTTTGCCGCAGTGGTTTAAAGGCACCTCGGGCCGGTCCTCCCGGGACAGAGCGATGCCCGCGGGCCTGTGTGGGTGGACTGGGGTTAGGTGCACTCATGACACCGGGGTTAAGGGGCAGACTCTCTAATCAGCATATGAAAGAGCGATCTGTCTTCAGCATCACAGAACCGCCGTCATATGGAAGAGTTTGCTTCTCCAAATAAACCAGAGCCCCTCCATCGCAGGCGACCCGAAGGCCCCGCCCCGCCCCGCTCCTCTTCCTCCACGTCTTATTTTAGCAGATCTGAGCCTGCAGCCGGGCGCTGAGGATGATGAAGACGTTCTTCAGTGTGGAAGAGGAACATCCCGGTGCTCTTTGTTGAGGAGGCAGCAGGAGTCTTTACAGCCTGCCGCTGCATGAAATCTCTTTCATACTCATTGAGACGAGCTGAGGAACCCCTCCTGACTGACCTGGGGTGTGTTCTTTAGCAGGGGACCTTTGGGACGTCCTGCTAACTCCATATGTTTGTTAAAAAACATAAATGAAACTCGATAGCTCGCTCTGTTCTATTTAATTATTAATTTGCCCTCAATTCCCTGGTGACCTGTTTTCATGAACGACGGCGGCGGTGTGTGTGTGTGTGTGTGTGTGTGTGTGTGTGTGTGTGTGTGTGTGTGGGGGGGATGACATTTTAAAACATATCTGATGTTACATGCAGCAGCTGAGCAGTGACCGGACGCTCCATCCTGAGCCTTATGGAGTTCAGAGTGGATGTGATGGTCAGCTGACCAGGAGGTAATAATGAATTGTGATTCGGTGATGACGTCACACAGTGTGTGTGTGTGTGTGTGTGATGCCGAAGGACCCTGCTGCCCTGTTTGTTACGTCATAGTAAACGAACAGCGGGGTTAACGCTTTGGCGCCATCTGGTGGCAGAATTACCTAAATGCAATTACCTAGATGAACGTCGTTGAGAAAAACCGTTGAGATTACACCAATAAATAAAAACGATCTGCAGCCTATCCCAGCGTCCTTGGGATGATAGTCAGTTTAGAGCAGGGCTTTAATATTGTAGGGACTAAATATGAGGGCAGAGGGACAGATGCTGCGGGTCACTGGGGCGGCACCCTCTAAGGTACTTTTATTGACTGTTTGGGATTCTGTACATTCTGTATGTGCTCGTCTCCAAAAGCAAACACATCTCCATTAGACTGCAGTAATTAAGCTCGTACATGAGTGTATGCTGAAGAACAGGAATGAAGAGTTCAAATGAGTCAGAAAACACGCTCTGAACCACTAAACATCTCCATCCCATCCCATCCCATCCGATCCCATCCGATCCGAGTAAAAAGCACAGCAGAGAAAGAAAGAAATTCATAAACATTCTGTTTTTAATAGAAAGATCTTATCTCTTAAACCAGGACACCAGGACATTTGGGATATATCTTGTAAAAAAAAAAACAATAAAAATGAAAACTAACAGATTATGATGGAACCAAGAAAACTGGAAAAAAAATGGAATTACATGATTTAGACGATGAACATTTAGTGGTCTCATATACAATACAAACTCATTTCATCAGCAAAAGTGCAAATTCTCCCAAAAAAACAAAGACTCGTCCTCCCTCTGCAGCTTCAACAGACAAGAAAGAACAGAACTTAAAATTAAGCTAAAAAAGGACAGGATTTTCAACCGTCCAAGCCTGAGACACTGGGAAATGTTCTGCCGCCCCGAGACCGTTCAGATGTGCCCTAATGTTCAGAACCGAAGAGGCTGAGAAGAACCATCTCACCCGTCAGAACCTTTAGAATATATCTCTATCTATATCTCTATATATATATCTTTGACTTTAGATTTATAGAAGCTCCGTACGGACTTTACAGAAAAATAGAGCGTGTAGTTGCTGCATATGCAGGGAATAACCAAAAGTTTAAGGACAGCCCTGTGATTATCAGGGTTTATTAATCAAGCTGTTCTGCCTCTCCGCAGCCCCCCCCCCCCCCCCCCCCGCTGTCATTTAAAACATTAAGAACATCTAGTGTGCTTTTACAAACTCAGCTTCCAGTAGGAAAATAAAAAGCTCAAGTGTAGCATGGAGAACTCTGTGATGAACACGAGGAGACCCGGGTCACTGTGGTACCGTCCTAAACACCTCGAGACTAAACTGGAGATCTAGAACTCTTAAGACATTGTATGGAATCTTGAGTAGAGTCTTTGTTGAAAGCAGAGGTGGAAAGCACATGAGGTTTGTAGAGGTTGTTCCTTGGTTATCTTGTGTGTGTTTTAGAGATGTGTGTTGTTTGTGGGGCGGCAGTTCGAATGGACTTCAACTCTAATATCAGCATGTTCAAGTTTTACTTTCCATGTAGTTTTTTTTGCATTTAAATAAATCATCATATCCACAATAAGATAAAAAAGAAACATCGACATCAGGAAATCAAACAGCAACAACATGAACAGTAATAATCCATGGAGAAAGCACACAATAATCTGGATGGCCTTTCGCAAAGTGCTTTTTTAGTTACAATCACCAAGCTGGACACAGAACGACGGCTTCCAGAGAGCCAGCTCACTGCCCGTCAGCCCCCCCTCGGCCTTCGGAGGGAGAACACGGAGAACCGAACCCCTGCGCATTGAAGACGCCCCGAACCGCATCTACTCGCCTGCTACGGAGGAATTCTGAAGTCGTGGAATGAGTCCTGGGTTCCATCAGCGGTGCCCCCCCACGCTCTCCTGCTTCTGTGTGCAGGAGGTCAGGAGGTCAGGAGGGGGCGCGGGTGCATAGGTCTGTTAGAAACTCTTCCCTTGGACAGACATCGGACATAAAGCTTGGACTGGACACAAACCGATGGACTGCAGTGTTTTTGAACCTGAGAAGCAACTGAATGAATCGCCAATCAGCCACGATCCCAAAAAAATGTATCCCTCCAGCATCCCCACCGCCCCCCCCCACTCCCCCACTCCCCCCCCACTCCCCCACTCCCACCCCGGAGAATCACATTACCCCAAGCTTTAGGTAGCTGACACGCGGTACTGAACGAGACCTCCACGGAGGACGCCGCGCTCGCGCTCCCAGCATCCACGGAGGACCCCTAGTGCAAAAGCTCCGATGGTGACGGGCCGGGGGGGGGGGGGGGGGGGGGGGGGGCGGGCCTCCCGTCTACCTCATCGTGCGTCGTGAGGGTGACCGGTCATCGTCAGAGCTCATCTTTATTACGCTTATGATCAATAAATAAAAGACAGATATTTGGATTGGACATCAGCCACAGTCTCTGAAGTGCAACGTCCGTGAGGAGCCGCCTTCTGAAAGGCAGAGCAGAGTCCGGGTTCGGGTTCGGGTCCGGGTTCGGGTCCGGGTCCGGGTCCGGTTTTGGGTTCCACACGGCGCTCACTCTCCCCAAGATCTGATTCACATTCGGCCGCCAACGTAACGAGGGAACCGTCTCTAAACGTGAAGGTGATGTTCTCCTGTTAAGGCACATTCTCTTTCACATCTCATTTCCCTTCAGCTCTGCCCCCCCCCGCCCCCCGCCCCCCCCCCCAGCACCCAGAACCATTCCACCCGCCTCACAGAACCACACAGGGTCAGCGAGTCGCTGGGAACCTGCAGGACGGTCTACAGACGGGGAACCCTGCTCCTCACACGGCTGTCCCCTCACGGCGTGCGGTGGCGGGGCGCGCGGCTCGCTCCGGTCAGTCCCCGCGGCCGATGCGCTCGTTAGGTTCGTTAATTAAAGGACAGAAAGCTTATTCGGATCAAGGGTCCACTACGAGCGCACCGACTGTTTCAAGTAACTCAGGCCTTTGTGAACTTTGGATGGGAGCGGTCAGGCGCGAGGTGCAGCAGGTCATCATCAGGTTCACATTCACAGAGACCCCGGTCAGATCTGACCTCCACACGACCTCAGCTTTAGTGCAAAACACGGGCTGTTCCATCCGACGCACGCCTGCAGCGTTTCCATCAGACTGTCCATCAGATCAGACCAGCCACGCCGTCCACCTGACCCCAACCTCACACCCTCTCCCTCACACACACACTCCCTCTCACACACACACTCTCCCTCACACACACACTCTCCCTCACACACACACTCCCTCACACACACACTCCCTCACACACACTCCCTCACACACCTCTCCCTCACACACACACTCCCTCACACACACACTCTCCCTCACACACACACTCTCCCTCACACACACACACTCCCTCACACACACACTCCCTCACACACACTCCCTCACACACACACTCCCTCACACACACACTCCCTCACACACACCCTCTCCCTCACACACACACTCTCCCTCACACACACACACTCCCTCACACACACACACTCCCTCACACACACTCCCTCACACACACACTCCCTCACACACACCCTCTCCCTCACACACACCCTCTCCCTCACACACACCCTCTCCCTCACACACTCTCCCTCTCCCTCACACACACACTCTCCCTCACACACACACACTCTCCCTCACACACACACTCTCCCTCACACACACCCTCTCCCTCACACACACCCTCTCCCTCACACACACACTCTCCCTCACACACACACTCCCTCACACACACCCTCTCCCTCACACACACACACTCCCTCACACACCCTCTCCCTCACACACACACTCTCCCTCACACACACACTCTCCCTCACACACACCCTCTCCCTCACACACCCCCTCTCCCTCACACACACCCTCTCCCTCACACACACACTCTCCCTCACACACACACTCTCCCTCACACACACCCTCTCCCTCACACACACACTCTCCCTCACACACACACTCCCTCACACACACCCTCTCCCTCACACACACCCTCTCCCTCACACACACCCTCTCCCTCACACACACACTCTCCCTCACACACACACTCTCCCTCACACACACCCTCTCCCTCACACACCCCTCTCCCTCACACACACCCTCTCCCTCACACACACACTCTCCCTCACACACACCCTCTCCCTCACACACACACTCTCCCTCACACACACACTCTCCCTCACACACACACTCTCCCTCACACACACACTCTCCCTCACACACACCCTCTCCCTCACACACACACTCTCCCTCACACACACACTCTCCCTCACACACACACACTCTCCCTCACACACACCCTCTCCCTCACACACACCCTCTCCCTCACACCCCCCCCCCAGAGTTACGAGACCCATTAAAGAAAAGTTTAAATTAAGAAAGCAACGAGTCTGATGTCATCAGCTGAACCGGAGGTCAGAGATCAGATGTTCCCCTCTGAACCACTTCCACTTGAACCCGCAGACGGTCCGGGGGGGGGGGGGGATCATAGGTTTGTGTTCTGATGTACAGCCCGGTGTGCTTTGGGGAGTTTGGTGGAGCCCTCTGCAGTGCAGACGGGGCGTGGCGCCTGACCGCAGACAGGCCTCTCATTACACAGCTGGTCATTCAGGAGGCTCTGCACAACAGGACGTCTGTTCGTCCACACGAGGACAGCGCCGGCGTCCAGAGAGACCCACCGAGCAACAGAATCTGTTCTGAACAACGACTGGAAGACGATGGTCAACATACAAACCCCGCCCTGCCCGCCCCCTGCCCCGCCCCCTGCCCCGCCCCCCGTACCCTGATCTGCATCACAGAGGAACAAACACGAGGCGTTGACATCAAAGAAAAAAGTTCAAGTGCAATCAGTTATCAGTTCTGAAACGGCGGCCGCTGGACCGAACCTAAAGCCAAGAACTAAGCTGAGTGTCACAATCCAGACAGCTGGGAGCTTTAGCATGTTCTCTCTCCATTGTTTCAAAGTACCCGTTTCTTTAGATGAAAAAGTGCCCATCTAAGGAACAAAGTGCAATCTAAGTCTGCCGCTCAAGGTGCAAAGGACTGGAACATTGGGCACAGCGCGGGGCGGGGCAGGGCGGGGCGGGGCAGCGTGGGGCGGGGCAGCGTGGGGCGGGGCAGCGCAGGGCGGGGCAGCGCAGGGCGGGGCAGCGGGGATCAGACCATCGGCAGCAGTGAACTGTTACAGCTAAACTCTTAGATCAAGTGAAAGCACCAGACTCACAATCATCAGAGCGAGACCCCAGACAACCCCAACAGTGACGGGCGTGGAGACGACCCCGCGACCCCCAACCTACACGCAGCACCACACCGTGACGGGACCCGTCTGAGGGACAGACCCGAACCCGGGGAAGGGCGTGTCCATCGTAATCAGAGAGCCGGCGCTACGTAATTTGGAGAATGTAAATGATTTGGTGGAATGTGCAGACACCCCCCCCCAAAATGCCCCCCCCCCTCACTCTCTGTATCGTCACTGGAATCAAATCTTTAGTAAAGCTGTGCAAACGCATTAAAGGTGCTTTTCCTTTCCCTGCATGAGAAGAGAGAACCCCCCCCCATCTGCTGTACACCAACCACGACCCCCACCCCCACCCCCCCACACACACACACACACACACACATCAGCATGCAAATCACACAGCAGACTTTGGGTTGAAAATTGCAGGTTAAGTGCTTAGTCTCAGACAACCCCCCCCCACCCCCCCACACCCCACAAACCCTCCCACACCCCCCCCCCCACACACACACACCAACCGCATGAGCTTCACTCAGGACAGATTCATAATCACAATAAACCTGCAACCAATCTGCAATAAACCCCCCAACACACACACACACACACACACACACACACACACACACACACACACACACACACACACACAGTCACACACTCTCACACACTCACACACACACACACACACACACACACCGTGTAAAGTGTCAAAGTACCCAAACAGTCGACAAAGAAAAAGATCAATGAGAAAATATTAAGACGATCAGACAGAACAGAACATCTAAGAGCAGGTCAGAGGTCAAGACTCACCACGCGGTGATAGTGCTTCAGAACCGAGGCACCCGTCCCCGTCCCTGTCCCCTGACCCCGTCCCCGTCCCCGTCCCCGTCCCCGGTCCCCGTCCCCGGTCCCCGTCCCTGACCCATCAGTTCAGCGAGCCCCTCGTGGTGGACTGGACTCACAGCGTGGAGCGTCTTTCTTTTCCTTTGTTTCGTTTTTTTGTTTTTTGTACAAAAAGCTCGAAGCGTCAGACCCCCCCCCCCTCACCCCCCCCCCTCACCCCCCTGTCCCCCCCGTCCCCCCCCCCCCCCCCCGTCTGATGCTCTCTGGGACATTTGGAGAGAAGGTGCTGAATTGCATAATATTGCCATGTTGATCTGAGACGATGGAACCCCACTTTGACTGAATTACAAAAACGAAGGACCCCGTTGCCCCCGTCACTCTGGACGGCTCTCCGGTCACATGGTGCGGCGGCGGGGGTCAGCGGGGGTCAGCCGGCGTCCGGCGCCTCACTTCTCTATAAAGCCCTGTGGACGAGCGACCCGGAGACGAGGAACCTGTTTGAACTGCATAGTAGCTCCATGGTCTCAAATGCATACGGTCAGCCGGCGATGGCCAACGGGACGAACAGACCCAGAAAGACCGAGACAGCAGGGGGGGGGGGGGGGGGGGGGGGGGGGGGTGAGCGGATCTGTGCTGCAGGTCTCTGTTGGAGGGAAAAGGGGAACAGAGATGGAAATGAGGAGATGTTTGGGAACCCTGATTTGGTTTTTTGGAGGAGTGGAGGTGTGGCTTATTTTCTCGTCTCCCGTCTGATCGGTGAGCTCCGCCCCCGGTGGCCCCGGTGGCCCCGGTGGCCCCCCCCGGCGGGCCCGGCGGCGTGTCATTACGGCGTGGGCGCGCCCCGGTGCCTCCCCTCTCCGTGAACGAGCGGGCTGTGCGTGCGGCTCCCGGGGGCGTCCTCCTCCACGGCCGTGGCCACGCCCTCCTCGTCGTCCTCGTCCCGCTCCGTGGGCGGCGGCCCCTGCGCCGACCTCGCGGCCGTCAGCTCCAGAGGCACGTCCAGGACGTCGGGCTCCCGCAGGCGAGGCTTGCGGCCGCGGCGCGACGGGATGCCGTTACAGCCGTCCTTCTTCAGGTGGCGGTGCAGGTGGTCCGAGCGCACGAAGGTCTTGAAGCAGCTGGAGCACTGGTAGGGGCGGAGCCCCGTGTGGACGCGCATGTGGTTCTTCAGGTCGTAGTTGTGGGCGAAGGCGGCGCCACACTGCATGCACAGGTACGGCTTCTCCCCCGTGTGCTTACGCATGTGCACCTTCAGCTTGTCCTGTCTGCAACACACACACACACACACACACACACAACAACAGGTTACTGCACACACACGAGTGTGAGAGAGTGAGAGAGAGAGTGTGAGTGTGTGAGTGTGAGTGTGTGTGTGTGTGTGTGAGTGTGTGTGTGTGAGTGTGTGTGTGTGTGTGTGTGTGTGTGTGTGTGTGTGTGTGAGTGTGAGTGTGTGTGTGTGAGTGTGTGTGAGTGTGGGTGTGTGTGAGTGTGTGTGAGTGTGGGTGTGTGTGTGTGTGTGAGTGTGTGTGTGTGTGTGTGTGTGTGTGAGTGTGTGAGTGTGTGTGTGTGTGTGTGTGTGTGTGTGAGTGTGTGTGTGAGTGTGTGTGAGTGTGGTGTGTGTGAGTGTGTGTGAGTGTGGGTGTGTGAGTGTGTGTGAGTGTGGTGTGTGTGTGTGTGTGAGTGTGTGTGAGTGTGAGTGTGTGTGAGTGTGGGTGTGTGTGTGTGTGAGTGTGTGTGAGTGTGTGTGTGTGTGTGTGTGTGTGTGTGAGTGTGTGAGTGTGTGTGTGTGTGTGTGTGTGTGTGTGAGTGTGTGTGTGAGTGTGTGTGAGTGTGGGTGTGTGTGAGTGTGTGTGAGTGTGGGTGTGTGAGTGTGTGTGAGTGTGGGTGTGTGTGTGTGTGTGAGTGTGTGTGAGTGTGAGTGTGTGTGAGTGTGGGTGTGTGTGTGTGTGTGAGTGTGTGTGAGTGTGTGTGTGTGTGTGTGTGTGTGTGAGTGTGTGAGTGTGTGTGTGTGTGTGTGTGTGTGTGTGAGTGTGTGTGTGAGTGTGTGTGAGTGTGTGTGAGTGTGGGTGTGTGTGAGTGTGTGTGTGAGTGTGTGTGTGTGTGTGTGAGTGTGTGTGTGAGTGTGTGTGTGTGTGTGTGTGTGTGTGAGTGTGTGTGTGAGTGTGTGTGAGTGTGTGTGTGAGTGTGTGTGTGAGTGTGTGTGTGTGTGAGTGTGTGTGTGAGTGTGTGTGAGTGTGTGTGTGTGTGTGAGTGTGTGTGTGTGTGTGTGTGTGTGTGAGTGTGGGTCATCTGATGCTGAAGCCATAAAGCTGAATGTTTATCTTTATAAGGAGCTGTGAGTCAGTCAGGTCAATGTTCACCGCTCGGTGCGGCCGGCTCAGGGTCCGAGCGCAGGGGCGGACAGACGGGGGCTGGAGGCACCACAGCGCCACCTCTCACCTCCATCAGGACACGCAGTTCGCAAAAGAACGTGTCATTTCATGTGAATGTGAAGCTGCATTGCAAAAAAATTTATAAATATTAAGAGGATCCTGTAAAAAAAAGGGGGCGTCGGCCTGACCCCCCCCTCCCAACTGTCTGACCCCCCCCAACTGTCTGACCCCCCCCCCAACTGTCTGACCCCCCCCCAACTGTCTGACCAGGGCAGAGTACAGCTAAATAAACTACTGCAGAGGGTGAGCCCGGAACTCTGGAGGCTTACTGTACACACACACACACACACACACACACACACACACACACACACACACACACACACACACACACACACACTCTCTCTGTGTATATAAACACAGAGAGGCAGAGTCTCTCTCTCTGTCTCTCTCTCTCTCTCTCAGTGAGGAGGACGAGCCGATGACCTTGGTGACCCGCAGCGTGCGTGTGGCAACATTATCAATCACACGAACCCGAGTCAATAATTAAAGATCAGAGGTTCGGGCGCGGCGCTGCAGATACACGCCGTCTGTAACGCCGTACAACGACCGCCTCCTGATAACGGAGCGTCCGGCTGCCGGCACTGCCCGCTTTATTGGACCCTTCTTGTTCAAATTCCAGGACTTTGTCATGTCTGTTCCCATAAAGGTGAATTTTATGGCAGCTTGCCCCCTGAGTTCAGGACCAGTTACAGTGTGAGAGGCAGGAGGCTGCACATCTGGATTATTAAAGCTTTGATCTCCAACATGCAGTCCACTTTTAAACCGTCCTAAAGCTGACGGGGACGTGCTCTGTGAGGACCGCCCCGCCCCGCTTTCTGTACCTCGGTCAGCCGGTCAGTGATGTGTACTTTAAATCTCTCTCTCCCTCTCAGGTCTGTCCCTGTCCTGATCCTATGGACTGAACTGGACTCTCCAGTGAGCAGCAGAGGACCCACAGTCCAGCTCCCCCGGCCTGCGGCTCCACCTACAGTCCAGACTCTGAATCTCAGAACATCTGCCAGCAATAAAATGAAATTAATTGAATATAAAAGCTGACGTTCAGCCGATTGTCGTGCGGTTTAATCCAGAGAAGCAGGTTCTTAACGTTCTGAACGTGTTCTAAAGGTTCCCTGGTCCTCTGATCCAAAAACAGAAGCAGAAACAACACAATGCAGAAGTTTGTGAACGGCCCGTCATCACATCCCATTGAAAACCACGGGCGCTTATGTTTACACCCCGCAGGGGGCGCTGCCGTCACCTCGCTGTCTCATTTCAGATGTTTCCTCGGGGAGCGGTCAGTGAGTGCATCAGTGTGAATGTGAATGCGAGCCTTCCTGTTCTCAGGTTTTATCTTGTGGGTGCTGGGATAGGCTAAAGCATCGGGACCCTGATCTGGGGTGGTGTCAGGTCAGGGGTGGTGGTGCAGCCGGGTGGTGGTGCAGCCGGGTGGTGGTGCAGCCGGGTGGTGGTGCTCACCTGGTGAAGCGCACTTTGCAGATGGCGCACTCGTAGGGCTTTTCCCCGGTGTGGGTGCGGATGTGGCGGGGCAGCTTGCCGGCTCCCTGGATGACCTTGGAGCAGATGGGGCACTTCTGGAAGGCTTTGGAGCGCATCTTCCTCTCGCCGGTGCCCCCCCCTGCGCCGGCCTGAACCCCGGCCCCCCTGCCGTGCACGGAGGTCCAGAGCGGCGCGGTGGCCTCCTCACTCTGCGCGCTGTTAAAGTACTTCAAGTAAAACTCCACGTTGGACTCGTCTCCGTCGGGCCCCTCGTCCACCGCGCCGGCCGGCCGCTCCTTCTGCCGCTCTATAGAGTCTATCATCTGCTGCAAGAGGGCGCTGGCGGGCCCCCGCTCCAACCCCCGCTCCGCGTCGTCCTCGCGCTCTGCCTTGGGCTCTGACTGATGGAGGTAGAAGTGTCCGTTGCGTGAGGGCGGGGCGTGGTAGAAGGCCTCGGCGCCGTGTTTGTCCTCGGCGACGCCCGCGTGGTGCACCAGCTGACCGTGGCTGAGGGGGGGGAAGTAGCCGGGCGGCGTGCCGTTGCTGTCGGCGCCGTTGAGCGGGCTAAAGTGCAGGTGTGCGGGCAGGTCCCTGAGCTCTGGCGTACTGCAACTGCTGCCCCAATGCGCCCCCCGCTGGTAGTACTCCAGGTACTCGCGAGCGCGCAGGCGGTTGCCCTGTTCCCGGCTGCTGAGCCCACGCTCCTCGTCCTCCTCGAACCTGTCCTCCTTTCGCTCGCTGTCTGTCTGCAAAGAGGAAGAAGGAGGATCATCACTGCTCAAACACATGGAGAACATACAAATCCCACACAGACTCTACGTGTAGCGGCCGAGCATGCGCTGGACGAGGTGTGATGATGGGGGTGTGCTTTGGACCCACCAGCGGGGAGAGCACTTTGGTGTCCAGCAGGTGCGTGCAGACGTCCTGAACGGGCGAGATTTCCAGCAGACGGGCGGCGCCGAGGATGTCGGCCACGCTGCTGCGGCTGACGGTCAGCGTGGCGGTGTAGGCGAAGTCCAGCAGCGCGGCGAGCGCCTCGGCGTGCACGAAGTCCAGGGCGTAGACGTTCTGGCGCTCCGCCGCCGGGCCGGACGTGAAGAGTTTGTGGAAGTAGGAGCTGCAGGAGGCCAGCACGGCGCGGTGGGCGGGGAACTCGCGCTCCTGCACCACCAGCAGCACGTCGCACAGCAGGCCGCTGAGCCGCTGCCGGTTCAGGCCGTCCAGCAGGTCGGCGCTGTGCTCGGGGAACGGGATGCCCACCGGGCCCTCCTCGGCCTCGCACGCCCGCCCGCCGGCCCCCGACGACATCTTCCACCACCCTGCCGTCGAGCCGCCGATCGCAGCCACCGCTCGCGCCTCCGTCCTGCCGTCCGTCCGTCTGCCTGTCTGCAAAGAGAGTAACCAAACGGTCAGCCGACCGCCGGGAACACGACCTCTGACAGACAGGAAGCGTCCCCTCACGACCCCGCCCCCGAGCGCCGCCGCCCCCCAAAACATCATCACACATCGACCCAACCTCGAACACCCGGACCGGGGACCTGCAGGGAGGACTCTGATTGGTCAGCGGCTGCGGCAGGTGCTTCAGATAACATCGGTGAGGTTCTGAGAATCTGCTGCAGCTTCTCTTCCTCTTCCACTGACGGTTTGTCTTACTTCAGACTCGCTTCTTTCGAGACGCTCACTTCCTCGTGAGGTGGAGCAGTTATTACCGTCCGGCTGCCGAGGAACCCGGGACGTCTTCAAACACCCCACACCCAAACTGCCCAACCTGGAACACCTCCCGTGTCCCATACACCTCAGGGTTCTCCTCAGGGTTCCCCTCATGTCCGTGTGAGCGTCCCAAACCTGCCGGTGTGTCTGCCCTGCCTGAGAACGTGAGTGAGGGGATAGGCCACCCTCGGTGGATTAAGCAGCTGTATGCATCTAGTAATGTTGCAACAGTTTGGGGAAGGCCTTGTGATTAAGCCTCTACATACAAAGAGAGGTCAACTACAACATCACGATCTTGATACAGAGACGGGTGGACTGTGGAGGTCCTGAAGTCCTCCCGTGGTGTTTGGGATGAATTGGAATGTAGACTGATTCTTGTAAATAAATGTAAATGACTAAACGACCACATGCTCCACAGATACACTGCGGCGTCCTCGTCCTCGCTCTGGAGGACTGTGGACTGATGGGTTAACCCCCCCCCACACACACACACACACACACACATCATACAGAGGTTATGATGTCATACTGTACACGACTCTCACGGGCTGGAAGCATCAGCCTTAAGGTTACTGATCCTCATTCCAGTGACCTCACTGACCCCGGATCAGAGCGACTGTCCAGTTAGAATCCTTACAACAACACACACTAACGCGTCAGTGCCACTTTGCCGTGAGTGTGTGAGTGTGTGTGAGTGTGTGTGTGAGTGTGTGAGTCCTGCAGGGTTCTTCAGTCTCAGATGGTCCTCACTCCCTCTCTCTCAGGTCCGGGGGCAGTGGGGTGGAGTGTGTGGTGGAGCTGGCGCTGGCAGGGCGGTGAGGGAACGGTATTACACACAGCGAGGTTGTCAATCCAGTCTGAGCCGGTTACCCCACCCTGCACTGTGTGCCAAGTTTCAGGAAGGCCTGTCCCCTCGCTCACGTGTCGAGGAGATTAAACTGATCAAATGCAGCCTGGACAGGGACGGGCGGGGGGGGGGGGGGTAGGGGGCTTTGCAACGCAGCCCTCCTTGATTTGTCCATTTACACACACACACACACACACACACACACTCAGAGATGAGCAAACACAAACCCGGTGATGCATGTAGAAAAGCCGAACCCCTCCTCCATCTGGCAGAGCAGGCTTGCAGGGGGCGAGGCTGGTGGGGGGCGAGGCTGACGGGGGCGAGGCGGGCGGGCGGGCGGGGGGGATTATTCTCTATAGGAGCAGCACAATCAGAAGACATTCTTGCTCAACCTGGACACCCGCCCTGTTCTTACCTCACTGCTCGACGCAGCACCTGCTCGCTGGCACATTGTCAGGATGCTGCAACGGTAACGCCGCGGAACCCGGCGCACCAATCAGACCCGTCTGCTCGGGTCCCCGCGCCGGGACGGGTGCCGCGCCACGCCGCCGGAGACATGCCACCAGACACACGCCGCCAGAGACACGCCCAAAACGATCAGAGAAATATGTGTGAGAGATCGTTTGAGGAACAACATCATCATTAAGGTGTGAGCTCTGAGGTAAAGAAATACACACGAGCAGTTTCACCACCATCTCTACAAACATTCAGGCTCAGAGTGCAACCACCAACACACACACACACACACACACACACACACACACACACACACACACACACCACACACACACACACATCAACACACACCAACAGTCACCAACACACTCTGTCCATACTGTGAGGACACAGGGACACCTACAGTACAATCCACAACATCCCATTAGAAACCGGTCCTCACTTTACACCTCATGCTACAACAGCGTCCCTGCATCTGAGAAGACCTTTCATCAGAGGGAATGTTTGTCCAATCATCTGCATGAGCATTGGTGAGATCAGACACTGATGTTGGGTGAGAGGAGCTGGCTCACAGTCAGATTAAGGTGGAGGTGACCATGGAGCTCCATGTGGAATCAACCAGACACTCCTCTGATTAAAGCTGATGACCAGTCAGGTTTATCGCCATGATATCTGAACATCAAAAAGCCAGTTCAGCATCTGAATGAGTGTGTGTGAGTGTGTGTGTGTGTGTGTGTGTGTGTGAGTGTGTGTGTGAGTGTCTATGAGATGAAGGGAAGCTTAATGACACAGCACACAATGAACTCCATAAACGCTGGGTTTGATGGCATCTCACTGAAGCCCACCTCAGGCCTTCTTCTAAACTGAAACAGTTATCTCCATCATTTAACTTCAACCTTAACGCCTGCAGCTCGCTTTCTGTTCTGACCTCATGCTGGAGAACCAAGTTCAGCTTCAGGAGCACAGCATGGCCTTTGTTTCCTCTGGAAGCTTTGATGAAGCCTGTGCTTCTGGCTGACAGGTTCTCATTTCACTATCTCTGCCATTGCTCATTTGAATAGATGAAGGTGAGGGCTCAGCCCCGAGGCTGGGGGTAACGGACAGAACCCGGCATGTTGGACCTCAGGGGACCAGGGGAGATCACCACATCTCTGCAGACTACCCGACGGTAAATATAATAAGAAGAGGAACCTGGAAGCATGGAGCCCATTCCAGCAGAGGGACGTGAGGAGGCCGGAGGTGAGAACCGGACCTGGCTGTCAGTGTCCCAGAATAAACCCAAAGAAAGAGCCAGAACTGCAAACAAACCTGATCCTGACACCTTCTCATGGCTCTGAACATTCCTCATCACTAATTCATGGCTGTGGGTGACGGGGGTGGTGACGGGGGTGGTGCCTCGGCCCGGACGCCTCGCTCTCGGGCCTCGGAGCCGCCGGCCGCACGCACAGCCTGCCGCTGCTTTGCAAGTCAAACCACAATTGGGTGCAAGTAGCCATACCAACCCCCCCCCACTCCCCCCAGCACCACCTCAACCCGGACCTGTCTGCCGACGCGACACGGGGGGCAGTTATTAACCGTGAAGCCTGGAATCGTTTGCAGTGAAATTCACTCGCTGCTTTTAGGAAGTGCATTCCAAAAATAGTTTCAGTCAGAATTCAAGTCAGACAACAAAGTACCAACATCAGACACGAACATCCAGATCTGAACCTGGAAACCCCCAGAGGTACCAACCACACCGCTCACCTGGAGTGACTCCCAACCAACCAGATCACAGCTGGAAGTAGCTGTAAACACCACGCCGAATGGCCGGGATAAGCACATGGCCCACATTCGTGAAACGCCGCTGACTAAATGACAAGAACCGAAGCGTGAGGAGGTGTCCTCACAGCTGAAGATGCTCAGCGCCGTTCTGGAGAAGCCATTAGGAGTCTGACACACAGCTACACATTATCTCCTCACATCAGAGCGAGGGCGTGGAGGACATCTACAGACGCTGCACGTCTCAGGAAAACATGGAGGAAGAGAGAGAGCGGGGGGGGGGGGGGGGAGATGACTTTGGTTACAGGTCGACAGAGTTCAAGGTCAGGGCCTACAGGATACCAGAGGATCATCGGAAACACTGTACGGGGGGGGGGGGGGGGGGGGGGGGGGGGGGGGGGGGGTGTCTGGTTCCAAGAAGAACAGGATTTTAAGCAAGTCGCTCATGACTCACCCCTGGCAGGGGTAGTTTGGGAAGTCTGATTGGTTGTGGCGGGCGCGAGCAGGAAGTGGGCGAGTGGCTGATAAAACCGGAGTTGTGGGGTTGGGCTGGTTTGAGGCAGAGACGTCAGGTGGCTGCCAAAAATCTAGGCTTGTGCTCACAATGCCCCTCAATGGTTTGTGGGTGAGGCCGCCGGGAACCGAGCGCGGTGTCGGTGGGGGCGGCGGCCTGTCCCGACGGGTCTGCGGGGACGCGCTCAGATCCTCTGAATAAAGCAGAGCCGGCGCGTTCTCCACCCTGAAGCCGTGGTTCCATCAGGAGCTCCGACCCCAGTTTTCCAGGCCCGAGTCCCTGCGTCTGGGGGTCGGCCGGTCCCCCGCTCGGCTCGCCCGGTCCGTGGTCCGCCGCCCAAAAGGACTCGATCACGTGACCCAGGTGTTCTCGCCGTCCTTGTGTTAAACGCGTTCCCGTCTCCGCACCAGGGGCCTGGACATGAGACGACTTCCTGTGTGACTCGGGAGATGGTGTAACAGAACCCGCGCTGTTATCAGATGACCGGCTCTCCCAGATGCAGCGCTGAGCCCGGCCGCCGCCCGCCCGCCGCAGCTTCCACTTCCTGCTTTCTGTCCCCGTGCTGAGGAGGCGAAAACGGGCTCCTTCCTGCTGCCACCTCGTCTCCCACCTCGTCTTCTCTGACTGATTAGACCAAGAAAGTGTGTCAAGGACTCCAGTGCACTCGTCCTGAAGAACACCGGTACGGGAACGCTTTGGGGCGGGGGTAGTGTGTGTGTGTGTGTGTGTGTGTGTGTGTGTGTGTGTGGGGGGGGGGGGGGTCAGGACGGGAGAATAACCTTACAGCAATCGGATTCCACATCACTGTCAGAGAAACTAAGACGCGCTGGCTGGACGTGTGGACAGAGCAGCTGCAGATAAGGCCTCTGAAGAGCGTAATGAGACGAGCTCTCTGATTACCGATAGAGAGGTTCTCTACTGCATCCCCCCCCAACGCAGAACCGCTTCAGAACCCACCCACCGCCTGACCCGGACAACGGCGGCTCCCTGAGAACAACACCGCCGGACCCGACCCCGCAACCCCGAACGTTCAACCTCCTCAACACCGCCGGACCCGACCCCGAACGTTCAACCTCCTCAACACCGCCGGACCCGACCCCGAACATTCAACCTCCTCAACACCGCCGGACCCGACCCCGAACGTTCAACCTCCTCAACACCGCCGGACCCGACCCCAAACATTCAACCTCCTCAACACCGCCGGACCCGACCCCGAACGTTCAACCTCCTCAACACCGCCGGACCCGACCCCGAACGTTCAACCTCCTCAAACACCGCCGGACCCGACCCCGAACATTCAACCTCCTCAACACCGCCGGACCCGACCCCGAACGTTCAACCTCCTCAACACCGCCGGACCTGACCCCGAACGTTCAACCTCCTCAACACCGCCGGACCTGACCCCGAACATTCAACCTCCACAACACCGCCGGACCCGACCCCGAACGTTCAACCTCCTCAACACCGCCGGACCCGACCCCGAACATTCAACCTCCTCAACACCGCCGGACCCCGACCCGAACATTCAACCTCCTCAACACCGCCGGACCCGACCCCGAACATTCAACCTCCACAACACCGCCGGACCCGACCCCGAACGTTCAACCTCCTCAACACCGCCGGACCCGACCCCGAACATTCAACCTCCACAACACCGCCGGACCCGACCCCGAACATTCAACCTCCTCAACACCGCCGGACCCGACCCCGAACGTTCAACCTCCTCAACACCGCCGGACCCGACCCCGAACGTTCAACCTCCTCAACACCGCCGGACCCGACCCCGAACGTTCAACCTCCTCAACACCGCCGGACCCGACCCCAAACATTCAACCTCCTCAACACCGCCGGACCCGACCCCAAACATTCAACCTCCTCAACACCGCCGGACCCGACCCCGAACGTTCAACCTCCACAACACCGCCGGACCCGACCCCAAACATTCAACCTCCTCAACACCGCCGGACCCGACCCCGAACATTCAACCTCCACAACACCGCCGGACCCGACCCCGAACGTTCAACCTCCACAACACCGCCGGACCCGACCCCGAACATTCAACCTCCTCAACACCGCCGGACCCGACCCCGAACATTCAACCTCCTCAACACCGCCGGACCCGACCCCGAACGTTCAACCTCCTCAACACCGCCGGACCCGACCCCAAACATTCAACCTCCTCAACACCGCCGGACCCGACCCCGAACGTTCAACCTCCTCAACACCGCCGGACCCGACCCCGAACGTTCAACCTCCTCAACACCGCCGGACCCGACCCCGAACATTCAACCTCCTCAACACCGCCGGACCCGACCCCGAACGTTCAACCTCCTCAACACCGCCGGACCTGACCCCGAACGTTCAACCTCCTCAACACCGCCGGACCTGACCCCGAACATTCAACCTCCACAACACCGCCGGACCCGACCCCGAACGTTCAACCTCCTCAACACCGCCGGACCCGACCCCGAACATTCAACCTCCTCAACACCGCCGGACCCGACCCCGAACATTCAACCTCCTCAACACCGCCGGACCCGACCCCGAACATTCAACCTCCACAACACCGCCGGACCCGACCCCGAACGTTCAACCTCCTCAACACCGCCGGACCCGACCCCGAACATTCAACCTCCACAACACCGCCGGACCCGACCCCGAACATTCAACCTCCTCAACACCGCCGGACCCGACCCCGAACGTTCAACCTCCTCAACACCGCCGGACCCGACCCCTTTAAGTTTACCCGAACGTTCAACCTCCTCAACACCGCCGGACCCGACCCCGAACGTTCAACCTCCTCAACACCGCCGGACCCGACCCCAAACATTCAACCTCCTCAACACCGCCGGACCCGACCCCAAACATTCAACCTCCTCAACACCGCCGGACCCGACCCCGAACGTTCAACCTCCACAACACCGCCGGACCCGACCCCAAACATTCAACCTCCTCAACACCGCCGGACCCGACCCCGAACATTCAACCTCCACAACACCGCCGGACCCGACCCCGAACGTTCAACCTCCACAACACCGCCGGACCCGACCCCGAACATTCAACCTCCTCAACACCGCCGGACCCGACCCCGAACATTCAACCTCCTCAACACCGCCGGACCCGACCCCGAACGTTCAACCTCCACAACACCGCCGGACCCGACCCCGAACATTCAACCTCCTCAACACCGCCGGACCCGACCCCGAAGGTTCAACCTCCACAACACCGCCGGACCCGACCCCAAACATTCAACCTCCTCAACACCGCCGGACCCGACCCCGAACATTCAACCTCCACAACACCGCCGGACCCGACCCCGAACGTTCAACCTCCACAACACCGCCGGACCCGACCCCGAACATTCAACCTCCTCAACACCGCCGGACCCGACCCCGAACATTCAACCTCCACAACACCGCCGGACCTGACCCCGAACGTTCAACCTCCTCAACACCGCCGGACCCGACCCCGAACGTTCAAACTCCTCAACACCGCCGGACCCGACCCCGAACGTTCAACCTCCACAACACCGCCGGACCTGACCCCGAACGTTCAACCTCCACAACACCGCCGGACCCGACCCCGAACATTAGCGTTTGAGGTTCCTCAGTGCCGTGTGGTGTTCTGCGGGTCGCTGACATTCTCCACACAAAACACATCGGAACCATCAATCTGTAGAGAACGTCTGGAACGTCTCCGAGGGTCACATCCAACAGAGGGACGTCCGGAAACGTTCACACATGTCGTGTAGGTGAGCTCAGGGTTCCAGGTGGAACAGGATCTACTTTATCTAGATGAATCAGAAAATACCCCCCCCCCCTTTATTTAATCTTAAAGAAAAGAAACTTTAATGTTTGTTTTAGGGGCGGTGCTCTCGCTCACACACACACACACACACACACACACACACACACACAGTATCCTGAAGGTCTTAAAGCATTTCTTTGGTAGGGGCCTCAATCTCATTAAACCCAGTGCTGTAATTTACATACAAAATACAAAGTACACTTGTTTAAGTACACTTGTTTAAGTACACTTGTTTAAGTACACTTGTTTAAGTACACTTGTTTAAGTACACTTGTTTAAGTACACTTGTTTAAGTACTCTTGTTTAAGGACACTTGTTTAAGTACACTTGTTTAAGTACACTTGTTTAAGTACACTTGTTTAAGTACACTTGTTAAGGTGGCCTGAAGTATGAGTGTCATCCAGCGAGCAGCTCCAGCACAATGCCGCCGGCCTCACCCCTGACAAGACAAGGCGCCTTTTCTGTGTATTGTTCAGACACTGGGCGTCATCACTGAATAAAAATACCCCTCTCGCCCTCGCCGTACCCGCACCAGACAAAACGAGTCGAGCCAGTATGGGTTGGAAACGATCTGCGAGCGTCGGTTGAATTAGAAAGAAAGAGCAAAAGGGCGAGAGAGAAAAAGAGAGAAAGAGAGAAGTGGTAGTTTTGGGCGCGAGCTTCTGTTCAGACACAAACTGCTGACCTGACTGATCATGAGACGCAACCAAGACCCTCAGCACCAGCGTGGGGGGGGGGGGGGGCGCCACGGCGCGTCAAGTATGAGGAAGGACGTCGACACATTCACGCCACATCTGCCAACAAACAGAAAACAAACTGAGCCTATCCCAGCAGTTGGTCTCAGACTTTCTGATAAGTTTCCCAAAGTTCCTCGCGTCCCGTCAGGACGCCTGGCGGCGTGGAGACGCCGAACAGCCTCGGCAGAAACACCTTCATTAAAAAAACCATGAACTCTGAGGCCTCGCTGACCGTTCTGAGAACGAAGGAACCCAGCACAAAGTTTCAAAGTGAGTACGGAACACGGCGAGGACGCGGGGCCTCCTCCCTCATCTCTGCTCCATCCGCAAGTGGGTCAAGTGCTCTCAAGCCGATTCCCTCTGCCCCGCTCCCTCTAAAGATCCCAGCCCGTCTCCTCTCAGCTCGCGGCGGGGGTGCGGGGTGGGGGGGCTCTTACCGGGCAGACGGGAGCGTCTCCGCGTGCCGAGGCCAGCGCCGTGTTCTCTGCCTGCTGAGACGGAACTCTGCCGTGGAGCGACTGCAGACGGCAAACTTCCCAGCGGCCGTCGTTACGCAGGCCAGCCCTCGCCTGATCCCACAGACAGACACCTACTGACTGCCCCCTCCCCCTCCCCCTCCCCCACAGCCCTCTATTTTCAACCAACTGCTTTGGCTCCTCTCTCTGCGCTCTGATTGGTCCGACGGCGGCTCAGTCACCACACCTCCCCGCCGGGATAGGCCGCCGGCCGCTTCCTTTCCTGGATGGCCGAGGGCGAGTCTCTCTGGGATGTGGAGTTCGGCCGCGCCGTCAGACGGGCTCCGGGGCCACGGTGGCGGACTACACGTCCCAGCGTGCTCTCTGCTCGGAGCCGAAATCCGAGGTGAGCGGCGAGGAACCGAGTCCGACGCTACAGAACGTCGCGAGCAGGATGCCAGGTATTAAAAGTGCAGAGGCCAGGCGTCAGGCGGGGACACGCCACGGGAGCACGACGCCCCCCCCCCCTCCCCCCCCGCGCTGTGATGTCACGTGCCCGCCTGCCCGAATAATTCCAACTTTCAACTTCCTCACCGTGAAGAATATTCCGTCCGCAGGGTTCAAGCTCACCTGCAATGGCCGTGCTGCTGCTTGTTGTGGGTTTGCTCTTCCCTTCTCTCCTCCTCTTCAGGGTCCCCTCTCTCTCTCTCTCTCTCTCTCTCTCGCTCGCTCGCTCTCTCGCGTGCGCTCACATTCGCGCCTGCACTCCCTCGCTCGGCGTCCCCGCTCGCTGAAGCCCCGTATGCGCTAAGCAGCCAGCAGTTGATCAACTCATTTCCCTTCCTGGTTTCTGGAGGGCAAAGAGGTCCCTCCCTTTCTCTCGCTCCTGCTCTCCCTCTCTCCCTCTCTCTCTCTCTCTCTTAAAGAAACAGCATTCTCCCGTGCCAGGCTCCCCCCCCCACCCCCACCCCCGGGGAACACGGGAACCGCCGTTCTGCCGCCTCACCGCTGACCATCAGGTCAGGTACAGAACAGGTGAGCCTGAACGTGCACGTCCTTCCATCCCGGCTCTGCCTTGTGAACGTGTGTGTGTGTGTGTGTGTGTGTGTGAGAGTGTGTGTGTGTGTAACGTCGCACTCTCAAACGGCCCTTTTTTTTCTGAAGTGGTTGCGAGTGTGTTATAGGCGCACCCACCCATCCCACAGCCTGAGGTCATGGAGTCCCACCCCAGAAACAAGCCTTGGCACATTCCAAAAACACTCAGGGTCTGCCAGCAACACCCCCCCTCCACCACCACCACCATCTCACACACACACACACACACACACACACACACACACACACACACGTTAACCTTTGCTGATACAGATGAAGAGGGAGCGTATAGTTGTCAGCGTTTCAGGACGTTGATGTTTGATGATGAAACAGATGTTGTGAGACTGACAGTTCCAGATGTGACGTCCCCCGAACAGGACGGAGCTGAAGGACATCGTTACGGTCACATCACACAGATACACTGTAGTCGGTTTGAGGGAACAGTTTGGGGAAGGCCCGTTCCGTCTTCTGGCTTGCGCTCCACGGTGCAGATGATTTAGGAATGAATTGGAATGCCAGTTGGGAGCCAGATGTTCCTGCTTTTATTACACAGAGGGGGGGGGGGTCTCACATTACATTTAATCAAATCCTCTAAAAGCACAAAAGTATTAGGACACCTGCAGCAGCCTCGCACTCCGGAGGGGACCCTCCATCCTGAAGGTGGACGGGCTGGAGATCTGGACCCTGTGAGGGTCAGTCCAGTTCCTCTGTCCTGAAGTGTGGTGTGAAGCATTGTGGGATTGGATCAGAGGACCCGACTCAGAAGCCCGTAAGCTGTAATGAAGGGGTGAGGGTCAGTTTAAGGAGACGTGTCCGTCAGCTGTCTCGGTGGTGGATGATGCAGCACAAATCGGTGATGGTGACGTGGTGGTGCATGTGCGGGAGGTGCATCAGTCTTATTGGGTTTTAGAGAGTCACGGTCACCGCAGCGGTCGGTAACGCCAATCGGCCGCGCTAATTACAATCACGGGGCGGGGGGGGGGGGGGGGGGGGGGTGAAGCACTGCGGCTGATCTGAGTTCAGTTATTAATCAGTCGTGAGTCAGAGCTTCATTACAGACTGCACAGACGGACGGACGGACGGGCGGAGGAAGCAGTCATCCCGTGTGGTGACATGAAGTGGACCGAAGCCACACACTGAGAGGCTTCAGGAGCTCTGATTGGACGCCGGCCGCAGCGTGCCATTCCGACACAAACCACATCCTCTTTCTGACACAAATTACCCAATTCTTCATCAAAACGCCATTTTGTTAGAAACACGCTGCTGTTTAATGGAGGCAGTGCTGTGATTGAAACAGAAGTTTGTGCACACCCTCATGGATAACACAACATCTAAACTCTTTTGGAAGCCTCTCTGAACGGAGTGGAAAACACTCCTAAACGATTTGGTTTGGACCGTGGTGTGGTGATGATCAGTGGAGCAGCATGAACGTGAGCTCCATCAGTGGAGATGCTGAGGGAAGCGTGTGTGATGCTTCAGTCTTGCTTTAATGAGTGAGGTCCATCCTGTGGGTGACCGCACCACCTGAGCTGATACAAGCTGCATGAGTGAGAGCTGATTCCAACCAGCCTGCAACGCGGGACCCAACCGGACGAACCGACACTCTGACCCCGAAGGGCACGGCCGGCCATCCAGGGGGAATCCCCAGCATTCCCACCACACACTAATAAGACACCGTGGGAATCAACGCAACGCTAGATGTTTTTCTGTAAAGAAACCTAGTGAGCTGAAGAGCAGCTCAGATGCTGACCACAGCAGAAAAGCCCCTTCTGTGTCCTCCAGCTTTCCACACAGAACCCGCCTACTGCAGGGTGGAACCGTCCTCGGTGCCAAAAAGACGAAACCTGAAGGCTGAAAAGTTCCTCATCTCTAAAAAGCCCCCAAGACAGTCTGCATGTTGCAGCTCATCCCCTGACATCATGATGAGCGCCGCTGAGCTCAGGTGCCGCTCGGACACGGAACCGAGGACGCGCCGATGGAAATCCTGTTCTCTCCAAAGCAAATGTCAGAACTGCACCTTATTCAAAGTCCACCTGTCCACGAAGGACCGACGGAGGACTCCTCCACAACTTCACAGAACGTGTTCCGTTCTCCACAACCCAAATGTTCACCCCATCAGAATCCTGCAGCAGGAACCGAAACCCTCAAAAGTCACCGGCGTCGTCTGGATTTTAAAAACACAGCAGGCTCGTTTTAGGGGAACAAAATTAAAGAAAGAAGATCAAAGCTTTAAAAAATAAAATGCTGTTTTTATATTTGTACTCTGTGAGCTGCGAAAGACATTATCCTGATGAGGAAACACGACGTCTGAGTCAGAACGGAGACCGCCGTCACGAGACCCGACGCTTTAACTGACCCACCACGCTTCAGACTGCGAAACAGACTACTGCAACGCGAGAAACCACAGAGCAAAGCCAACATGAAGCTGCAGATGCGACCAGAAGAAACCTACAGAATGAGGCGGATGTCCTCGTGTCTCCCGGTGAGAGCTGCTGAGTCAGACAGACGTCAACATGAAACCCATCAACACCACAAGAAGGTTGGAGATCCATCTCACTAGATAAAGCACCAACATCACAGCAGTGCAGCAACACCCCAACACCAGGACTCACACTGAACTACACAACAAAACAACACCCAGCACGCCGCACCGCACACAGACTGCCAATGTCATGTCACCGAATGTAAATGGGTCTCGTCATGCTGCAGGAGCGCCGGACACGGGGCCATGTCCATGTAAATACATGAAGCGGGGGGGGGTGTTTACTGTGGGCTCATCTGTATCTGCCCCAGGACAATACTCTGAAGCCTCATGAGAAACTGGGACAGGCGTGTTATCATTCAAAATAAAAACAAAGCCGTTACACAGCGTTCATCATCCACACCACACAGCTGCATGACCTTTATTATAAAATGAGTGTGTCCATCCGTCTGATGTAAATCTGGTGTATTACACTGGATTTCTAACGCTCTCTCTGATGAAGACTGCTGGGGGGGGGGGGTGACTCTCATACATCATCATCATTAATACATAATGAAGGACTGAAGGTGGAGTATAAAGTAAGTCAGGATCTGTTTTAATCAGGTTCAAACGGAGCTCACTCAGTGTACGGACTGTTGGGACGCGTTCCGGCTGAAGCTTTGAAGAAACGTGCACCGTTCTGACAGAACCGAACCGGTTCTGAACCCAGACTAACACTCCTGCTCTTTCAGATTTGGGTTTTGCGTTTCATTCTGACGTCCCGTTCACACCCTCAGTTCAGTTCACACTACCTTCAGACAGACAGTTCTACAGGACATGTCCCGCACCATGATGATCATTTTCTCAATGGCCAATAGAGGTCAGTCTCAAACTGGATCACACTATGGATATCTTAATAAATATCACATTATAAACTACATTAAATGTACACCCTGTCTTATGCAAAAGTTTGGGACCCCCCCCCTCACACACACACCTCCTGATGAAATGACATTTTTCAGCAAAGCACTTCTTTATTTAACATATAATTGATTTATCCATCATGCCTGCTTTTCTGATCTAAATCCTGGTGGGGGTGCTGGACCCTATCCCAGCACTTACTGGGTAAAAGGTGGGTAAATAGTTTAAACTTGTTGCCAGTCAGGACAGGACTTCTCTCAACCCTTTTATAACTCTTTAATCCTATGCTTTTGGAGTGTTTGACGAAATTAGCTCTTGTAACGGAAGTGTAAGATACGGTGCATGGAGAGAACATGCAAACTCCACACAGAAAGACATTCCAGCTGCTCCAGCAATTTATCAGCATAAAAATATAATGGGTTAAATATTAAAGATGACATTTTTTTACTTTTCTGTATGAAATGTTGAATTATTGGATTAATTGTATCCCAATAAAACATTAATATTCATATAATGATCAATAAAACCCGAGGTGCACAAACTTTTGCATGAGCCTGTGGGTCACATCGGCGTTGCATTCGGTCAGGTTTGATAAACCAGCACAGGTTTCAGTTCGGGATCCAGCAGTGTGATCCAGCAGAGGTTTTCATTCCAGACATTTCAACAGGAACCCAAACTGGACCTGTTTGATCAGTGCACGGTGATGGGACACCTGGTGTTAACGGGATAATGATCTAACGCCGGTCAATAACTCAGATTTGTGATTGGACACCTTGTGCGAAAGCAAAGCGAGAGGAACCCACACTGATCTGAACGAATAGTACCGAAATAAAAGTACCCCCCAGTAATATACGAGAGAGAGAGAGAGAGCTAAAGAGGGGCGGGAGGGGTTAACGGGCTTAACGAGCAGGTCAGAACAGAAATGAGCGAGGAGGAAATACGGAGCGTAGTGAGAGTGAACGGAGTAATGAGCGCTGGACTGGTGTTTACTCGGAGGTACGAGTGGGAGTACTGGGTTGGTTCAGGTTCATGGTTCTGCACAACCAACCGGCAAAATCCACCTCCTCCACCTCTGCACGCTTGATAAACGTGTGGCCCTGTAACAATGAGAGACCAAAAACAGCTTCTTAATATAGAGAACCTCGAACATTTAACAGAACACAGCATGGACACAGCATGGACACTCCACCGTACACCTACAGGAGCTTTAATGTGACCCCACTGCATCCACACGCATCAACTACATTTCAACAAGATTTTGGAACGTCACGAGCTCAAGTGTGATCTAATCTAAAGCTGGGAAGATAAAAAGTCTAATTACCATCAGCATCTTCAGATCTGCTCGGTCAGAAGGGTTCTTCATCAGGCTTTAACACAATGAAAGGTCAAAGGTCAAATATTCAATCTCTCATCAATTCAAAATTACAGGGGTGTATTTTTTAATCAACAGGATAAACATCCCTCAAATTTAGGTGAACTCACCATTTCGTCACAAAGTCTTGAAAATCTGATGTAAATACACCATGTGGCAGTTTGGGTGGGGGCTGTGGGGTAGGATGGGGGTATTAATAAACAAAGAAAACAGTACAGGGAGGAAGTGACGATGGCACCTTAACTGACCTCGTTGACGATGTAGTCCAGCAGCTCGAATATGGCCATCGCCGGCCTGCTGTCCATGCCATGTCCTTTGGGGAAAGGATTTCAAAATTAATCAATTAGCAATACACTTATTTGTATTCTAAATAAACAATAGTTGATAATTAGCACAGATAATAAAGACCCAGCCTCTCACCGCTAATGGGTCGACCTGGGGGTCTGGGTCTCGGGGACGTGCTCTGTCCCTCCATCCCTACTCCGTCCAACACGGGCCGGCCGAAGATGGCTTCCAGCTCCTTGGCGTCGGGCGGGGGGATGGGGTAGCGCCCGATAGCCAGCTCTACCAGCGACAGGCCCATGCTCCAGACGTCCGACTGTACGGAGTAATGTGTGCCCATGAGGCGCTCGGGCTGTGGAGAGAGGAAACGAGCGTCAGAGCGTCAGAGCAGGACCGAGGCAAGCTGGCAGCGGCTGAGCGCGGGGCCCATGCTGAGCTGCCGGGCACGGGCTGAGTTTCTGGCAGGGGCAAGCTTCTCGCTGGGAGGGTGGAAGACACAGAGCGCAGCCTGACTCACCGACATGTATGAGCGCGTTCCCACGAAGGAGTTGGCCATGGAGTCGATGAGCTGGCCGCTCACACCAAAGTCACACAGCTTGATCTCGCCGCGAGAATTCACCAGGATGTTGGAGGGCTTCACGTCTGCATGAGCCAAAGCACAAGAGAGACAACAGGACTGGGTGAAATGTGAGGAACAAGAGGGAAAAGGAGGTGTACGGACGGTGAGAGTGCCAAGGCCCAAATCCCACCACCTGGCCTTTTTTCCTCCAACTTCACTCCAGGCTTCAAATCTGAGCCAAGAATTTGGGCAGAAAAACATTTCTCGAGCAGTGCTGCATTCTGTGGACATGTTCAGTGTGCAGAATTCAGAGCTACTTTAAATAGCACACACACACACTTCCACCTCCAGATAGCACCAGTAACCATAAAGCTAATTTATTAGGAAATCTGTGGACCTGGTAAAGCAGTAGCTTTGTGTGTGAGTATGTGGTAACAATACAGCTGCTGTAATCCATCCACCATTTGCAGTAAACCTCCATGTCAGTGTCTCTGTAGTACTGAGAATCATCCACCACCCAAATAAGACATTCTGAGAATAGTTTTTTTAAAGAACGGAGAGAAACTGTATCTACAACTGTAAAGTTCATCTAAATGAAAAGTGGAAGTGACACAGCGGACAATGAGTGTTACAACAAGGTACAGTTAATGAAATACATCTGTTCATTATTATATGCCACATCATCACCACTCAAAAAAAAAACAAAAACAAAAAAAAAAAAAAACAACCAAACACTTAAACAAGGGGACCACAACGTCCTGACCTCACTGTACCCGTGTGCTGTTACTCTTTTTTCATGTTTTAAAAAAAACGACCAAAGTGAGATGTAGGAGAACCTGCTCCACAGCTTTTCTGTTTGTGAGTTCTGTTGAAGACTGTTGTCAGAGTCTTCTCTCATAAGCCCCTCTTTAACAAAGCTGATGCCAAAGAGGGAGAAGAATAAGAATAGAGGGGGTAGCAGGGCGCGGCCGCCGTATAATCACATCCACAAGGCCATAATTACCGGCCAGGCTCCTAGACAGCTTCATGCTTACTCTAAGTCACAGACAACTAGAGACCTAGGTCTCTCATGTCAGCTTGTTTAGTTCCATCCTAAATTTAAACTACTTGCAAAAGAGTCAGTCATTTAGGTCTGGCTTTACCCTCACACCCCTAATCGAGCTAAAACACTCGGCCCTGGGACTGTCTCTCCACCAAAGTGACCTGAACGGCATTATTCCTCTGCTTTGTCCACGGTCATTGTCCTGAATCAAAGACAGAGGAATTTGGGCAGAGTAAGAGGTTTCAGACGAGAACATGGAGGTGTGAACTGATGAAGCAAATCAACCCACAGGAGGAAAAGAGGTGGCTTCATGGGACGGACAACAGAAAAGCATTTCATAAGTCCAAACCGAACCGAGCCGAGCCGAGAGAACCTACAAACCCAGTTTGACATGACTTTCCAGTTAAAACCACCACATTTGGATTTTGGACCTCAAGCCAAAAGTTTCACCATTGGAGTCTCAAATACTAGCCTCATCTTGTTGTCACTGAACTCAGATCAGTGAGCAGGGTTGGCCGGCGCGAGCACAACACACTAACTGCAAAAAAAGCTCTTTTATTTTCTTTTTAATGTGATGTTTTTTTTCTTGAAGCATGTTGACTTAAGCAGTTTCTTATTGACTTAATGAGCCCTTCACCTAAACCATTCCAACCCGGGCAGCAACAGAATGGATCAGAACCAGACCTCAGAGACCAAACCTCCTGGCACTTTAAGAGACTGAGATATGTGTGTTGGAATAAAAACACCCACTCGCACTGAGATAAATGCTGGAGCAATGCCACGGGTCACTGGATGGCATTCAGATCGATGCCAATTATTTTTATGGTATGTTATATGGTCATGTACACAAATTAGAGTGAAGTTACATTGAACGGAAAATCTCAAATTTCTCAAAAAGTTAGTCTGGAAAACGGAACTTAAGCAAACGGACTCGGATCCGCAGACCCTCGCTGGTCCTGATGGAGGAGAACGTGCACTCAAAGTAAAAGGTCTCCACCTGGGTCATCCAGCCCAAATATAACAAAACTGCTGATGTATTTGAGTATAAATAGACGTATTACTTTAAAATTTTCATTAAATACAAACTGAAAACTTCTGCAGTACCTCGATGCATGATCTGGTGCTTTTCCCTCAAATACGCAAGTCCTCTGAGCACCTGCCCGAAAAAAAAAAAAAAGATTAATAAAAACCTTTACACTCTTGATTATAAATGATTATTCTCTGAGACGTCTATGAAACACATTTATTACCATGTAATTATAAATTTCTCATTAACACAGTGTGAGGCTCTGAATGTCAACAGCTCCATAAAGCGTTTTTATTAAAGTAACAGTCCTATCACAGTAATCCTGTCAGGTCCACCACAGAGCAGATCCATACTCACCGCTATACTAACTTTTCCTAAGATTTCCTCTGGAATTCTGCGAGCTTCTTTAAGCACCTGATCCAGAGATCCTCCATCCTGAAAAAACAAGTGTTTATTAGTGACATCCATCAGCACCCACCTGACAGGGTCTGATGATCCTCTACAAACACTCACCATGTGCTCCATGCAGATGCTGATCTCTCCATCGCTGTAGAAGGCTCCGTAGAAGCCCACTATGTAGGGAGAGTTGCACTCGTGCAGAACCTGCAGCTCCCGGATGATCTGGTTCCTGATGGCCGGCTTGATCTCTAAATGAATGAGCTGCAGTGAAGGTGGAGAAGGTCAGAGTCTGTTGCTCACCTGCCGGCTGCAGAACCAACAGCGGCGCACCATACGTCACCTTTCGGGCCATGACCAGTCGGGAGGGTTTGTGGCGCACTTTGTGCACCACGCCTCCGTTCCCTGCCCCCAGTTCGCAGATCAGCTCAAAGTCATCGTCCTTCAGCTCGCCCACCTGAGCCTTCTGGGTAAGAAAGGCCTCGAGACGCTTCCTCTGCTGCTCGTCCAGATCTAGCTCCCCCAGCTTCTTCTGGAGGGCCTCGAGGTTGGCTCTGAGGACCAGGAATAACGTACACGTGATCCGCTGACATGACATACCCTGAGGAACGGCTTTTCAGGTGGTGGGGTGACAGTAATGTGAGGATGGTGGTGTGTCTCAGTACTCACTCTGATGCTCCATCACTCTGGCTGGACGGCGGCCCCTCTCCTGTAGGGAGGTTTAGGGGGACAGGTCTTTTCTTTGGGGCCATGGCGGTGTTTACAGAGCCCTCAGCGGTGAGTTCTGAACTTTATCCTGAAATCTGAAGCGTCTGAAGGAGCGGAGCGTCTAAACGGTGGAATCCGTCATGTCAGGGGAGGAGAGTCCACACACTCCGCGCTGTGAGGTGATCCCGCTCGGTCTGATGTTGGGTCTGATGTTGGGTCTGATGTTGGGTCTAATGTTGGGGTTCAGGGTGGTGTGAGGTGATTCCGCTCGGTCTGATGTTGGGTCTGATGTTGGGTTGAGGGCGGTGTGAGGTGATTCCGCTCGGTCTGATGTTGGGTCTGATGTTGGGTCTGATGTTTGGGTCTGATGTTTGGGTTCAGGGTGGTGTGAGGTGATTCCGCTAGGTCTGATGTTGGGTCTGATGTTGGGTCTAATGTTTGGGTCTGATGTTTGGGTTCAGGGTGGTGTGAGGTGATTCCGCTCGGTCTGATGTTGGGTCTGATGTTGGGTCTGATGTTGGGTTGAGGGCGGTGTGAGGTGTGAGGTGTTACCGCTCGGTCTGATGTTGGGTCTGATGTTTGGGTTCAGGGCGGTGTGAGGTGATTCCGCTCGGTGTGATGTCGGGTTGAGGGCGGTGTGAGGTGTTACCGCTCGGTCTGATGTTGGGTCTGATGTTGGGTCTGATGTTTGGGTTCAGGGCGGTGTTAGGTGATCCCGTTGGGTGTGATGTTGGGTCTGATGTTTGGTTCTGATGTTGGGTGTTATGTCGGGTTGAGGGCGGTGTGAGGTGTGAGGTGTTACCTCAGGAACGGACTGCAGGCGCGGCTCGGCTCGGCTCGGCTCGGCTCGGCGCGGCCCTGCTGCTGCAGAGAGCTCCGGCTCAGCGCTCGGCTTCCACACACACAATCCGCCCGTCTCAGTCAGACGCCGCGGGATTCCGGCGTTCCGTCGCCGTTAGCGCTGACAGCGGAGCCGCGGTCCGAACTCCGGAGAACGCCTCAGAGAGCCGGGCGGGAATCCGCGACAGGAAGAGCCTCCGCAACCAAGAGGGAAGCTTCCAACATCTCGCGAGATTATCCTGCGGAAATATCGCGATAACGCGGGTTAACGAGAGCCGCCGCGGATTCAAAGGTTCACAAAAATAACCAGTCGTTTAAAAAGTCAACAAACACCTCAACTGAAGACTTTTAAACACCAAACATCCCAACGCGCTAACTAACCTGCAGGATGCACCGCGTGCCAGAATGTTAAAGCGAGCAGTTTGAAAGAAACCGAGCTATAATCATCAGTTTAAGCCAATGAGGATTATGCGCCAAGTGCGACATCTAGTGGAGAGATGGAGTGAATGCTGCATTAAAGCTGCATACGTTACATTTATTGGACGCTTTTATCCAAAGCGACTTACAAACTGAGCACAGGGTTCATCACAGCGCCCCCTGCAGCAGTGAGGGTTAAAGGTCTCGCTCAAGGACCCACCCTGGTAACTTCAGTGAACCTGGGATTTGAACCCCCAACCTTCAGATTGATAACCCAACGCCCCACCATTGAGCTACCACTCCCCTCAAATCAATTAATTTACTAATAACTGATCAATCCGACGGGTAAAGCTGGCCATCATGCCCGTCACCGGAACAATGATGCCTTTAATGAGGCTCTCGCCTGAAATTAAAAGCCCTAGTCCGTACCATTTTTTTGGTCACGGTTTAAATCATTATAAAAAAAAACTCATAAGACCAAATCTAATTTTTCTTTAAACCAATTTAATTAATTGCACACATAAATGACACATTAGATGTAAGATATACTTTTTACATTTCCATTCCAAGAGGAAAAGTGGAATCCTTGTTTCTACAACCAAACCCAATGTTAAGGACATGACAGCATTTCAGTGATTTATTGAGATCGTGAGTGGCAAAAAAAAGTAATACTTGGTAAAATATTTATTTTTATTGAACATTTAATATGAACATGTAAAAATGCACAACAAATGAAACCGTAAGGACTGCAAGCAACTGCTCATGCTGCTGCCTAAAGCGCTTTGAGAAAACATCTCCAATTCCCCCCCGTCCCAAATAACCACGCTCAATTTTTAAATTCTCCATTTTTAAAGCCTTCATGTCTCCACTGACTCCACTCTTCTCAGCATTTCACTCAACCAAATAGCAAATTAACCCTCAATTAAGTGGAATTTAGACCAAACATTTCCTAAATTTCAGAAAATTTCACACCGAAAAGAGAAAGGATGAGCATCAGCTTTTAACTGGAAACCGAAAGCTGGGACTTACATGCACCGAAAAGTCGTCATGTCATCAGGTGCACCGGACAATCCCACAAACCAAAATACTTTATCAAATTGAGCGCCAAAGCCCAAATTAAATGTCGTGAGATGGACAGGCAGCATGTGTCCTGCTTTAATCAGGTGCTTCTAACACGGGGGTCATATACAGCCAAGTTCACACCAACAATCCGCTTTAACTTTGGATTGGACACTGAATCAAAGCTCTGAATTCTGGTTTTGAATTCTATTTTAAAAGGAAGCAGTCAAATTTTTCAAAGCTTACACACCCGGGGTGCCTGATAGGACACGGTGTGATTCCCTGAAACTGCCCTCAATGAGAAGAACAATGAAAAGAGACCGTCATCGAATGCATCCTGCTGTGAAGAAAAAGTGTGAAGATGGTTATATAGACACCAATGAGATCAGAATACCAATTGAACACCATCAGCAGAGGACAAATCAGCACCGGCTCTCCTGCTTTCACAGTGAACAAAGTCTCCATCTTTTTTAAATGAGGGCATATATATATAAAAAAAAAAAAAGATAAAAGGATTTTTAAAGCGGGAGGGAGACCACAAACTTAAATTTGGACATCATTTCCCCAATGTTCCTGTCCTGGTTAAAGCAGGTCGACACAAACTCACATCATCTGTACAGTTGTAGACGAAGCTCCTGGTGCTGAATTCCATCTGCTCTCACTCTGCTACAGCAGGACGTCCCGTCCCAATACTGTAATCAGGAGACGGAAAGACATGAACGACATGACAGAGTCCTGATGTTTTACGAAGACCTTTAGAGATGCCACTTATTTACTACTCTCCAGTGTTACCGTGCATACACAGAAAATGCTTTAGTTTAGCCTACGGGTCACGTTCAACTTCAGACTGAGGTAGGTCGTCAACTTCTGTGGAGTAAAATAGAAAAATAGGAAGGTGGGGTGTATTTAATGCATGGATGATAATTCCAGCTTCTATCTGCAGGACGTCATGCAGGACTGCTGCTACACAGATGCACTGGATTATGATGACGGCTGTTCCGAGTACAATCTGGAAATCTGAATGGAATTTAAATGAAAGTCCTTCTTTCTGCCCTCATATTGCTGACGACTGCTGTGTTTAAGGTGAACTCTGAAATGCTTAAGAAGTGCTGTAGGCTAAAACTGAAGAGTGGTGAAGGGGGGGGAGAGAGAGAGAGAGAGAGAGAGAGAGAGAGAGGGAGGGAGAGAAAGTGAGAGCAGGGGAATCTGATGTCCACCGTCTGGTTAAAGGGAGGAACCAGGACTCAGATGCTGGAAGGGGAGGCAGATCTATGGGTTTATAGTGCTGTCGTGACAACCCCACCCATCTGCTCCATGAGTCAAGTTTGGGTTTGTGCATGTATCTGTGTCTGAGTATACTGGGAAACAGTTTTCAGGAGAGGCGACGACTGGAGGGGGGGGTATGGGGGGGGGGTTTAAGAGAACGTTCCAGGACTCAGATCCAGTGTGTCGGTCCTCTCCCTCTGTCCGTATTGAGCAGCGTCAGTGTCTCAGTATGCGGTGACCAAATCTTTGTCGTAATCGTATCGGCCCCTCTTGGGAGCCGGGCTGTCTTGGCTGTCCTCGGTGTCCTCGCTGTCCCCGCCCCCTCCTCCACCCTCCTCCTCATCTGAAGAGTCGTCCAGTGTAAGGTCTACCACCGCTCCCCCGCCCGAGGCTCCTCCGGCAGCCCCTGTTCCCGCTGCCGCAGCTCCGGGTGCCGAGCGGCCGGTCTGGCTCGTGCTGCTGTGTGCTGGAGAGTGACCGTTTGCTTCAGAGATGCCTGAATAAGAAGAGAGGGGACAAAAAAATGTTTAAATGCTCTGCACCTAATGACGAAACAAACAACACATTCAAAACAAATATCAAATGGCCATCAGACAATCACTCACTTGTTTTTACCACCAACAAAAAAATATCTAAATCTTACATATATCCACGACTGGACACTCTGGAGTACGACTATTTTCTCTCTCTCTTTCCTTCTCTTTGTCGTCTCTGATAGGTCTCCACGAGCCGTCCGACAGATACTCGATCTCTTCCACGTCCTCCGTCTCCTTCAGGATCTCAGACAGCAGTCTGCAACAGAAAGGAGGTTTTAATGTGCCGGGCTGCCCGCAGGACAGATCTTCATTCGCGTCCTCGGACCTACCCATCGATAGTGAGCAGCTCAAACGGAGCAGGTTTGTCACACACAGGACAGGTCCATGTGGGCTTCTTTTCGTTCATTTGCAAAAAGAACACCGCATCAAAGCACTGCAGGTGAGCGCAGGTGAGCGCCCGGCACGGCACTCCCAAACGCATCTTCACCAGCTACAGACACAGAGATAAAAATAATCTTTCATTTATTCATTCTTCCACTCAACACTTTAAAAGGTTTAAGGTGTTACTTTATGATCTACAAATATTATTTATTTTATTATAAACGCTGAATTAATGCAAAAAAAAAAAACATGCAGAGGTTCGCGCACTTCGGTTTCATCGCCGCTAGAGGGCGACCGATGAACGTTTCATTTGCCTCTGTGTCTTTATTAACATTTTTGAAAAAGTGATCAAAGTCCAAACTATTAAACATCTACTGTGTAACTGGATACATTCCCAATACTCTACAGATGTAGAGGAAATGTCATGCTGGATCTCTTTGATTTACATGTGTGATTATTAATAACAGAACCTGCTGTGGAGATTGAACAGAAAATGATGGGGAGAACATACTGGGCAGATCAGCGACACTCGCAGTCCTGTGGTGGCAATCTCACTCTCGGGATCAAAACGTAATTTCTCCTGAACTGAAAGTAAACAGCAGGTTATTCCAGTGCAGGTACAATGTTCACTGTATGACCAACTGGACCAGGATAAAAAAAAAAAAAAAAAACGATAACCCCCAGTGATTGTTGCAGCAGTTTGGGGAAGGCCCCACACTTTCATTGGATGCATGTATGTGTGTTTATATATGTGTGTGTGTTTAACAGTAAAGTTTGAGAACTCACTGCGATCGCGACAGCGTTCAGCACTCTCCACTGAGCAGTGTTTCAGCTGATTGAAAAGCTCTGCGGATGTGAAGACCCTCACCAGATAGACAGCAACAGAATACCTCTGAACACAGAACATCAGGGGATTGACCTTCAGCAACTCACAAACACAAATCAAATGATTTATACTGACAGCTACCTTTCCAAAATTGCCCCACGTGATGGTAACCCGGTTGGTTGCCGTTGAGAGATGGAGCCACGGGGTGATGTTCACAGGGCGGCACGGACGACGAGGCTCCACGCCGGGTTTGTTGGAAGGATAATAACCCTGAATGTAAACAGATGCAGTGTACTCAGAGCCACAGCTCGTTGGCAGTGGTTGTATTGAGACGTTCAGAGGACTGAGACATGTGATGTGAGTGTTCACTTACTGGAACATGACAGTAGGACTGGTTGACTTTGACAGCAATATTTGGAGGATACTGATCCTCCTGAACCCCGATCGAGTCCGTGTAGCAGATTCTGAAACACGATGAAATAAATCTTTACAGTGATCCCCACGGCACCCGTGCAAAAGCTTTGTATTTAATATTTCAGCAACATCTCTAAACTCACCTCAGAACCACCTGGACTGACTTCACTCCGGCTCGAAGCTCACTGAAAATTAATGTGGAAATACATTAAGCACATGTTTCTGTAAAAGTTCCAAATAACAGCTGAGCCGTGTTTGTCTCCATATGGAGGCACTGCGGCTGATGTTTCCAGCTCGTATGGATTACACACCTGGAGTTTCTGATCTGATCCACTTGGCTCTGTGTTAGTACAAAAACACACTGACTGTCCTGCAGTTTCTCACTGTTCTGAGTAACTGAGCAACGAAAAGAACAATAAACATTCAGAATAGTTATGGGAACCACGTGCACATTTATCATCCGCAAACAGATAACGGACATACTTAGCTCTGTGGGTGGCAGCAACGTTTCCAAGTTGTGGTAGAAGGGCAGGGGCACGAGCTTGACTTCAGCCGCCGGTGGAGCGGTCAGTCTGGGCATCCCATTGAGGTAGTCTGTGCCCTGGGATGTGTTCCGAGGGGAGGAACTGATCGCGGGGTAGGACACCGCCGGTAAGCCCTCTGGGCGACGAGCAGCCAGCCACCCGGACGCTTTGGGAAAGCGCGTCTCGTAGAGCTGCCGGACGTTCTTCAGTAACTCGGGACTGTATTCTGTCTGGACCAGTCTCAAAGCTCTCCCCACCAAGTCCTGCTTCAGCCCACTTTTACTGCGCCCCATGGAGGCAAGCAGTGTCTGCAGGTCAGACACCCGGAAACTCTTTACCATGTTCTGACCACGTGTATGCAAAATACAAAAGAGGAAAACAAGAGGGACGTGTGAGAAAAACAAAACAAAACCACAGGAAGCCTTAAATATGAACTGCTTTATACATAGAACCTGACGCATTGTTATTTTCAGAAACCATCATGTGTGAGGTTGTGATGGATGAGGATGATGTGTGAGGTTGTGATGGATGAGGATGATGATGTGTGAGGTTGTGATGGATGTTGTGATGGAGGTTGTGATGGATGAGGATGATGTGTGAGGTTGTGATGGATGTTGTGATGGATGTTGTGATGGATGAGGATGATGTGTGAGGTTGTGATGGATGAGGATGATGATGTGTGAGGTTGTGATGGATGAGGATGATGTGTGAGGTTGTGATGGATGTTGTGATGGAGGTTGTGATGGATGAGGATGATGATGTGTGAGGTTGTGATGGATGTTGTGATGGATGTTGTGATGGAGGTTGTGATGGATGAGGATGATGATGTGTGAGGTTGTGATGGATGTTGTGATGGAGGTTGTGATGGATGAGGATGATGATGTGTGAGGTTGTGATGGATGTTGTGATGGATGAGGATGATGTGTGAGGTTGTGATGGATGTTGTGATGGAGGTTGTGATGGATGAGGATGATGATGTGTGAGGTTGTGATGGATGTTGTGATGGATGAGGATGATGTGTGAGGTTGTGATGGATGTTGTGATGGATGTTGTGATGGAGGTTGTGATGGATGAGGATGATGATGTGTGAGGTTGTGATGGATGTTGTGATGGAGGTTGTGATGGAGGTTGTGATGGATGAGGATGATGTGTGAGGTTCTGATGGAGGTTGCAGATCAGTTCCCCAGCCCGGGCTGCAGTCAGTCTGTGAGCCCCGGTGCGTTGCGGGTGAACAGGTGCAGAAGCGAGCTGCGGGGTCAGAGAGGAGCAGAGAGAGGAGCAGAGACCGGAGGAGCAGAGACCGGAGGAGCAGAGCGCGGAGGAGCAGAGCGCGGAGGAGCAGAGCGCGGAGGAGCAGAGACCGGAGGAGCAGAGCGCGGAGGAGCAGAGCGCGGAGGAGCAGAGAGCGGAGCGCGGGAGCAGAGTGAGGAGCAGAGCGGAGCAAAGCAGAGCAGGGAGCACGGAGCAGAGAGCGGAGCGCGGGAGCAGAGAGCCGGAGCAGAGCGGAGCGGAGGAGCGGGGGAGCAGAGCGGAGGAGCGCCTCCTCGCCGGGCTGCAGCTCTCACTCCATCATTCATTTCTTTAACGTTAGCCGCTCCATGCTAACCCGAGCAACGTTCAGACAGTAAGCAGGTTTACAGAACAAAGCCCTCGAACCCGGCCTCGCACCCCGACCCAGCGGCCGCTCGCACCAAATGACCGACGACCGGCGTCTCCCGAAGCCGCGGGCCGCTCACTTTCACCAGAAAGATCTGCTCTTCAGCTACTTACCATCGCCTCGACCAGTTCGGCCGCCATCTTCACAGAGAGCCTGAGGGGAAAGGCGGGAGCGCACCAATGAAAAGCCTAGAAGCCTTTCAGCCAAGCCGCCGCTCAGCCAATCACCGCGCGGCCAAGCCACCAAACGGGGCGGGGCCTCCCGCAAACAGGCGGGCAGCGGCGATTTAAAGCGACAGCGGAGCGGAGCCGCGGCGGCGGGACCGACAGGACGCCGCCGCGCCGCAGGCCGCTGCCCGCGGAACAGACCCCCGCGGACGGCGCAGCCCCCCGCTGCGAGCGGCCCGCGCTCAATAGTCCCCCGTTACGGCGGAAACCGGCCCGTCCACGGATCCGGCGCGGGGCCCGGGGCCGGGTTCGGCCCGTGAAGTGGGGGGGTAGCGCGTGGCCCCGGACGATCCGCTCCGTTCAGCCGAAATCCAGTTCACACTTTGAAAAAAGCCGCGCAGCCCGAGATCAAATGCTTTTGTTTTCATTTCCACCTCCAGCTCTTCTTTAACGCGCTGCAGATTTAAAGAAACAAAGCGACGCCGACGACTGCTTTCAAGTTGACGGAACATTTTAAAATTCAGCCGAATTATCCGCGGGTTCCACCAAAGAAAACGAGAACACGACGTAACCCAGGCCTGCCCGATCCCCATCCGAATCCATGCCGTGTTTTACCTGCACGGACGGAGTGGGGGATGGGTGCAAAGAACAGAGTGGAACAACAGCAGTGTGGATGGAGGACAGAACCCGAGCATTGTTACAAACATCACCCACTGCTTTCAGAAACACTTATATTCACAAGATCATTAAAACCATAGCAACTAATTAAGAATAAAGAACTTTGATTCAGCGTATCAAGTACATCATGTACAGAGTAAGACCTTTAGATTAGAATCCATTTATATTCAGAAACATCACATACTAAAGGGGCCATAGCAAATGATAAAATAACTATATGGTTCAGAGGCGGCACGGTGGCTTAGTGGTTTAGCATGTTCTCCTCTCAGCGCTGGAGATTCTCGGTTCGAATCCCAATCTGGGTGAAGTTTGCATGTGCTCCCCGTGTCTGCGTGGGTTTCCTCCGGGTTCTCCGGTTTCCTCCCACAGTCCAAAAACATGGATCAAGGTCAATGGAATTCTCCAAATTGCCCCATATAGAGTGTGTGTAAGTGTGTGCCCAGCGATAGATTGGCACCCTGTGGTGGGTGTATCTGCCCAGCGCCAGAAACGTTCTCCTCTGGATGGGCATGGGGAGCCCCCCCCCCCCCCCCCCCGACACCAGTAGATGATAAAGTGGAAGATAATGGATGGATATATGGTCCAGTTTTATTATAAACACACCAGCCAAAACCTGACGTGTGTAATTGGGATTAATATGTGCACGTTTAAAAGTTAAAACTGAAGGCAAAAACACAAGAAACAGATTCTTTAAAATGACCGTTTACCTCAGAGACCGTGTGATCAGTCTTCTATCAGCTGTTCGTAATCAGAGTCTTTGTCGAATGATTTCTCCTTTCATTTGGATTATAGTTTTGTTCATCTGATGTATTAAAGATTATTATATTTTTGTCACCACATCAGAAATGCAGTTTCAAAGCTTTAAATAACTCCCTGGCAGTGTGTGAATAAGGAACGTTTTATCTAAAACATTGCTTTGTTCTTTGATGAGTATAAAAGACAATTGTTTTTACAAAAACATTTATTACATTTTACGTGTTAGTTTCCATAATACATCATTAAATCAATTATATTAAAAACCGAGGACATAACTGAGGTCAGATTTCAGAAATGAGCAAAGGTCCAATATAAAGATTTAACACAAAATAAATCCATAATCCTAATTCTGAAACCCATGTGGCACTTCATCCACAATGTTCAAAAAAAAAAGCACACGTTGAAATTAAGACTAAATCACAGGATTAAAGGAATGTTTCAAATCAAAGGAGTGGTTATCAGTTAATCAGACACAAACCAGCACTGAGAAAATGATATATAGATTTAAAAACATCTTATCGATTCACAAAACTAAAACTTTAGGCACCTGAACATGTTTCTTCTTGTACATGCATCTTTGGGAAGATATATTAGTTTTCATTAGTTAATTACATGCTTTATGCACTACAGACAAGCAGCATCATTCTGTCTGAAAAACTAAAGGAACCTGGATGTTTAAGAGGAGACACTAAATACTTCTGAGGCTTAGATTAGACAGCACATCTGCACATGGTCACTGATCTGAAAGACATATGGCACATTTCAGTTTCTGATCAACTTAAGACACTTTTGGATTTGTTTATATGGCAAAAGAATGAATCTGCTCAGAAGTATTTATAATCTATAAATCAAACCTTATCCTGCATTAAGGTTTATGACATCACTCACACTATTGGCAATCACAGCAACCTGAACTGTACAGTTCACATGTTCAGCATTTAAGTGTTCTACAACATCTGCATCAATGAGTTCCAAGAAAAGAAAAAAGTCTGGAGTTGAATGTTAAAAGAGAGTTAGTGAAAGAAAGTGCTTATATGGAAAGAAAAATAAAACCAAATAAATGCAGCTTTACTGCAGTGCAGCTAAAGAAATCAGATGTTAACATTACAGTCTGTAAACGTCGCTCAGCATTCAAAATAGAAACGGATCATAATAAATTTAAATACATTCCAGGTGTTAATACATTGAAATTGAAACTTTGATTGTTTTAAAGGCCCTTTATCTCCAAGAAAAATCATCAGAAACCATCCAGCAACCCCAAACAGCTTTACGGTGAAATCCTATTGGACAATCATCCACGTCAGAGTCGAGTGTCAGTCTGTGTCTGATGATATGGAAGGCTTTATTACAGACACAGGGATTATTTTATCCTTTATATTAATAATGCTGGGATAGGATATAAGAGCAGGTTAATACAGCGGTGATGGCAGACACTCTGTTTCTTTGGTGTAATGTATAAAGATAATACAATCACTTACTGCATGCTTCAAACGAACCTGATCGATCACATGCAGCTGATATTAAATGATCAATTTAAATACTCAGCAGGTCTGATTTATTTTTAATACTCTGTGTTATATATACTGAGATATACTCTGATTTATATTTATATTTTTAGATATTTACCCCCCCACTCAGCTCTAATGTCATTCACATTAAGAGGCATGTTGAGATGATGATGATGATGATGATGATGATGTCAGTCATGTGCAGGATGAAGGAGCGCTGGAGCGCCTCCTGGAGTCCTGAGTTTATTACCACGGTCGACTGTCCGGATAACTGGGAACAGCAGCGGGGTACTGGGGGAGACTGGGACCACTCTCAGCTACAGCATTAAAGCCAGCTTCTCTGATGGGGGCGCTCTTCCACACACCGGTGCTCCACTCCTCCTGAGCACGCTGGAGACTGCCTCCACCACCACGATACAGTCTGTGTACCTGAAATAATACCACCCAGTTTAAAAGATCAGTTTAATGATCCAACACACAACACGAGGACAAATGTATGTGGACGGCACATGCGAGTGTGTCCATCGTATCCCATACTGAAGGTTCATACTGTAATGAGAAGCTCCATGTTTTATTGATCCTGAGGGATAATCAAAATGTGATTGCTGGATGTTAGGAACTATTCTGAAGTCAGTGTTCACATCTGTACATCTCAGTTAATACAAAATTAAAAACAGAAACAAAAACCTCCCACATGGAAACAGATATCTCAGGGCGTCTCTTTTTCTGTGTGTTAAGAGTTGGAGGTGAAACCTGCTGAACCTGTACTTCTGATTACACTCCGTTTGTGAGGCTTCATTCCTCTGTACTGACACACACACACACACACACACACACTCACACACTCACACACTGAACCGAAATTAAACCCACAATGATGACTATGATTTCTATTTAAAACAATTCCCTGATCCTAATAAAATGCCTGATCTAAATACACTACAGAGTCTCTGTTTGTGAGATTGTCCTCTGCTGAAACAGCTCCTGTTTAACGTGACCTTAGATACGTCCATAACCAACATGATGGTCTGCTCAGCACTAATGATCTGATTATTTGGTGCTAATGTTAGGCATGAAAAGTGAAGTGAGGATTCACGATGCATTTTACACCACACACAGTATAAGACATGGGGAATCTGAACATCTCACCCTGAGGAGAACAAGCACCATGAGCAGGGTGACGACGGTGAAGAGCACAGCTGAAAACAGCATGACCACAGCGGCGCCCACATTACTGCTGAAGAGCAACACCGTGGCGATCCAGCCACTAGAGCAAAAAAAGGAGAGAACACGACCTCTTAAGCGTTCGTTATGGCTCATTAACTGAGAGAACCTGCTGAACTCTCCTCAGGAGGAGAAGCATCTGTAAACATGTTCAGAGGACTTTCTATAATGTACCATTCTGAATGAACTTTATGATGGAGCGTCACTGAGGTGTGATGCTTAGAAATCATTCCTCACAGCAACAGGGTGTCATTCCTGGATGGGAGTGTCCTAATACTTCTGTCATCATTTCTATAGCAGATTATTATTATCACCTGCTGAGTAATCGTTCTGTAAGTCCAGGAAGTGACACTCACCATGCACCCCAGTTATTTATTCCGAGGGTCTGAATGAAGGCAAGAACACACTGAAGGAAGAAAACAAAGAAGAATGCCATGAAGTTGAATGAACTGTCAGCCCTGTGAAAACAGATCACAGTATTATTATTTCGTGGGGGGAACACGGCTGCATCACTGCGGTCACTACACAGAGCCAACCTCACCGAAAGGCTTTGTATAACGGTCTGAACCAGCAGATGTAACTGCAGGGGCTGAACAGCACCAGCCACAGGAGCCCAAATCCAAAGTTTATCGCACTTCCTCCACCTGCCCACCAGGCTATGCATGAGATCAGGTTAACGCAGAGTGTGACGGAGTACACTGAAAACAAAACAGACATCGCTTAGAAGAGCAGAAGAGTCAATATCAGAGCCAGGAGCACGCCTCGTTCTCAAACAATCACATGACTGCCGGCCCCAAGACTTCAGTTCAAACTCACACATCCAGAGTTTGTAGACACGTTGAACAAGATGCCGGTGAGCTGGAGGAATCTCATCATCAAAGCTCTGGTAGAAACATGGCTTTACACGCATGAACTTGGGTATGGGTGGGAAGTTGTTGGCTCGCTCTGTGATCAAAAGCAAACTTGTTCAGAACGTTCACTCTAACGAAGAATTCCTTTTTAAAAGATCCTCGCTCACCTGTCATGATGAAATCTCCCCAAAGTCCTGAAACATTACAAAAAACTGGTCAGCACCATGGCATGTTCCAAAACGTTCTCCCTTATGGTTCTCAGTGCTCTGTATTCTTACCAGAGAATGATGGTGACTACTGTTTACACACACACACACACACCCCATTACTCTTTATGTACTGTATATACTTTATAATCATTAATATTATGCTTCAGGCTTAATTTACTCATGACTGAATACTTCATGTTAATGAAACCTATAGCTTTGTTAGGGTTCCACTTTCTTTGTGGGAACATTTAAAACTTTAAAAGCAAGCCACGGCTTTTACAAATGAAAACAACTCCTTATTTATGTGTATAATAAATGTGAAAATAAGATCAGAACAAACGAGCTCACCCCAGATCACCACGGTAACGTGTTACCATGGAGACGAGAACAGGGCCACGACAGATAAGTGTGAAAGACTTGCTCCAGTTTCTTTTACAACAATTAAAAGTGTGACGATATCCAATCCTGCACGTGATGACGTCATCACACGACTACAACTTGGTTTTTTTTTTATTATTAAACTAACGATAACTTCATATTTAAATGATCAGTGATTTAATCATTTTAATAATAATTTAGTTAAGATATGAAAGCACATTAGTAATTTATTATCATGTGAAAGCGTGAAGTCTGTACGTAACACTGTGTAAAATCATTTAATTGAGGGGCTCTGTGTACCGTACAGTTGTACAGTAAGCGAACTGTGTTCGTGCAGATGCAGAAATTCAGATGTAAACATTTTCGATGACATTTAAATTATAATTATAATCCTACAGAGCTGCACAAACAAAAACCTTTTTAAAGCCTAAAAATGCTAATGAAGCAAAGAGAAGCGATGTGCTCGCTAACTGCACGACCGTTAGTCCGTTAACTTTTATAAAGCGTATCTTTGTTCTCGTAATGAGGCCGCGACGCCGTTACAGATCAAAGAGATTGTAATTAAATAAACCTACCTGTGGAAATGGAAACTTTAATAAAGATGCGCTCTGGAATCCGTGACGTGCGGGGTATAACAGGAAGCGGAGGGGTGCCTGGGTAATGTAGTTCTAACAGCAAGTCAGACCCAACGTGGCTGAAATGTACAGAACTACAAATCCCAATGTATTAAAAAGAACGACATCACAGCGCGTGAGAGCTGAGGCTCAGATTTCTTTTTAAAATCGTTTGCAGTGTTTACATGGGTCTTATAAAGAAATGTAAAGCAGATGAATATATACACCAGTGATTTACTGCTAGTTTCAATGTACATATATAAACTTGTAAAAAACAAAGCCATGTAAAGAACAACAAAAAAAGGTCCATAGAACAGAAATGTGTTGTTTCTACTATTACATAAAAAGGCTATTAAAATGGGAAGTGGGTGTGGTAGCTCAGTGGTTAGCATGTTCTATGAATCTAAAGGTTGTGGGTTCAAATCCCATGTCCTCTGACGTTACCCCTGTGGGTCCCTGAGCATGGCTCTTAACCTTTAATGCTCCTGGGTGCTGCAGCCAAACCTTTGGATAAAAGCGTCCAATAAATGAATTGTTTCAAACGCACTAATAAAAGATCATCTGCATTTCATCTTCACTTGTAAAACTCTTTAGCATGCACTCGTTTTTGTATCATTTGTTTCAGCTCTACTGTTCGGGCTGAATGTGCTTAAAGTGGGTGTTAAATGGGTGTGCTAAAAGTTTGTTAGAAATGATACACTCCGCGTTATTAAATTAAACTGTGGTCACGTTGTTTAGAGTTTTAAACTGAAACTATTATTTTTGTTGTCAAATGCAAATACACGAACCGATCTTGAAGTCCACTAGTTCATTAGGAACCCTACAGCAGACATGCAGTGCGCTTATTTAGTGTATTAAAAAAAAGTCTGCATTTTTAATTGAACTGTTTCAGACATTTATTAAATTACATACGATTTGTAAGTGTTATATATCTCTATCTATCTATATTTATAAATAAATGTCAATGCATACTTATAAATGAGTTAGTGTGCAGCGCGTTGCTATGGTAACCACGTTCAGTGAGGCTCTCACTCACACTGTGCAGTATGGAAGGACGCGACCATCGCTGGCCTCGACCCCATTGGTGGAACCCTTTGATTTCCGCCTCCGCCGCCGACAGCCAATCAGCGGAGGGTAAGTAGTCTCGCGACCAGCTCCCGCCAATTCTGAGTTGAGCGCGAGGGAGCCGAGCGGGTGAGCAGCAGAGACCCGCGCCTCAGACGAGCCGCCTCCAGCCGAGCCGCCTCCAGCCGAGCTCCCGCTTCACCGCCGGCTTCACCTTTAGATGAGCGTCCCGCCCGCGGTTCTCCCGTGAAGCGCCCGCTTTCTGGACTCGTTCGGTCGCTTTGTGTTCCCGCGGTTCCGGATGGTGGTGGAGATGCTGGCGGCCGGAGAGCCTTCCGTAGCCGGGCCCTTAGCGTCGACGCCGCGCAGAGGTCCGAGTGTTTTTAATCTAAATCATGTTAACTTCTCACGGTTACTTCTGACCGGCTCACTTTGTTCGATATCATCTAAATCTTACTCTGTAGCGCAGCTGACATCGAGGGCTAACCGAGCTAGCTGTAATTGTACGAACGCGAACTGCTGGTTTAATTCATAATTATGTGAGGTGTTGGAAATTCTCGTGTCTTTTAAAAAAGTACACCTCACACGATGTTTCTATCTCGTCATCTTGTTTTTGTCTTCATTTCCACCTGATGTAAGCAGTTCGGGGGCTGTGTTCCAAATCCTGACGCACTAAGGGCCCCTCATGAAGGGCACTCTCTCATTCGAACCCGCGGCTGCAGTCGCTGCACTTCAGAACATCTTTTGTCTTGGTTCGACTTTCCGCGGCGTGTTGAGAGTGTGTACAGTTCGATGTGTTGTAATGATGCTCATGTTTCTGATCGTTAAGATTTGACCTTTGAACACATTTAATGCTGGAATCATGTTAACAATGAGAGCAGTGCGGATCTGGATACAGAGGGCTGCTTTAATGTCGTGTGAGATCTTTTTCTCTATATTGATTTGTGTGGTATGTAGTTCGTTTTGATTGATACATATTTAGCAGTGATTGTTAAAAAATCGACAGCTTGGTAAGTTGCTGTCACCGAACAACTTCTTTGGGGTGTTTTCTTTCAGTTGCACCGTGTTTCTGTAGTTCATCATGATGAATGTTCATGTGATTTTTTTCCCCCCCCCCACACACACCCCACCCCACTATAACAACATGTTCTGGGACAGCTTTCTTTGAGCTTCTGATTGTGTTCATGAGTGCTTCAGCCCATTTATCCTGAAGAGCATTTGTAAGAGCAAACTAATGTTAATATGGGGGGGGGGGGGGGGGGGGTAGTAATCTCACACTCTTCTAAAGTTGTTTAAATGGAGTTGTGGTCATGGCTCTGTGTGGCTCTTTTTTTTAAAGCAAACTCATCCAACCAGGTCTTTATGGATTGTGACCATTGAAATATTGTCCAAAAATATTCTTTGCCTTGTGAGTTGCACAGACTTTACAGAATATGTAGTAAAATTATATTAAAATTTTAAAACGGCATAAAATCTCCCCCTCCCCCCAATTAAATAATGTTTTATTTTCCAGGAATGGACTGTATGGAGAAAAACAATGCTGCAACAAAGAAACTTGTACAAGGTGAATAAAAATAGTATGAGGTTTATATTATCATAAGTTAAATTGAACACATTTTCATTAAATATTCAAAGATTTCATAAGTCATAAAACAATGTTCTGTTTTTTTTTTTTTTATTATTATAATTAACAGTGTTATCTCAGTGGTGAACATGCATAACAATTGATCTGTGCTTTTTCAGCTCGACTTCCTTTCAAGCGACTTAATCCAGAAACCAAGGAATCCCAAAAGACTAAAAGAACCAAGACCGCATCCTCCGTTCCCCTGATCAATGAACCCAGTACGTCTGATGGAGAGAATGAAGAGGATTCACCCGCTGTCCCTTTACCACCTAGACCTGTGTTGGTAAATGGTCGCGGTCCTCTTGATGGTTTTATGAAACGGTCTAAATGTTCATCAGTCAACACGGTTTCTAGTGTCATTGATCTAACAGAGGACTCGAACTCGGCTGATGTTGCAAATGCACAGCTTTTTTGTATGGAGACAAGCTCCTCTACCAGCAAAGATGACATAGAAACTAAGAATGTTTCACAAACAGCAGAGAAGGAGTCTTCAGTTGAAGCATATTCAGAAGAACACATGGAACCAGATGAAGCAGAGGACAGTGCTGCAATCTCACAGCTGGACAGCACATTGGAATCTGAAAATGAGGCCAATGAGGATCAGGAGGCTGAAGAGAGTCAGTGCATTGAATCGCCACGGTCTTCTGCATCCACCAGCTCCGTCTCACTCATAGAGAGTTCACCAGAGCCCAGTAAGAGCTCACCTGCTACACCCTCAGTAAGTAAACGAAATACAGAAGATGAGACTCTGTACTGTGAGTTTACTCCTGTTTCCTTCCTGATTTCACAGACACGGCTAGGTGGAGATAAGTTGCCTGACCCCCAATGACTGTAAACTTTTTAATTTTTTTTAAATAGGTACTGAGAGTGGATTCTGAGCAGAAAGTGAAAAGACGATCTCTCAAGGTAAAGTTTTAACATATCCTGAGAATTGAACCATTTCCCTTTGATTTAAATACATTATTGAAACTTCGTTAACTTTCATCCATTTACTTTAACATAAAAGTCTCGTGAACATTTGTCTATTGTCTCCTTTTTAAAGAGTGCAAAGGAGCTGGAGGATAAGCTGCGGGAGCGAGAAGAAAAGGAAAAACAGAAACAAGAGGCCAAAGCGGCCAAAGAAAAGCAAAAGGAGGAAGCCCGGAAAGTGAAAGAGGAGCTCCGAAAGGAAAAACAGGAGAAAAAGGAGAAGGAGGAGAGAGAACGGCGAGAAAAAAAGGAAAGGGATGGGAAAGAGAAGGCAGAGAGGCAGCGGGCTAAAGAGGAGCAGCGTAAAGTGAAGATTGAGTGAGTACAATGTAGTGCTTTTATTTTTATTACAGTGTTTTTGCATATAAATTTGTAACTACTGGTTCATAATCAATTTCTAGGGCTAAACTTGAAGAGAAGAGAAAAAAGGAGGAAGAAAAACGCTTGAAAGAAGAGAAGGAGGTGTGTTGTGCAGTTCAGAAGTCGTTATGGATCTTTAGTTTTGTGTTGTTTCACAGCGATTGATCAGCGTTAATTAGCTCATGTACAGAAATGGCTCTAAAGATTTTATGATGACCAGGCAGCGTATAATCACACACTGAGATCAGAGCAATAACTGTAACCAAGCGTTTCTTGTTCTCTTTAGCGCATCAAAGCAGAAAAGGCTGAGATTACTCGATTTCTTCAGAAACCCAAAGCTCAGTTAGCCCCTAAGGTGAGAAACTACCTATACATTTTAACCGGTTCAGTGCTGACCCATGTTTCACCAACGCTTCCTTCTAACTGAGTGGACATTCCCGTTTCAGACACTTGCATCCGTTTGTGGGAAGTTTGCACCGTTTGAGATCAAAGAGCACATGGCTTTGGCCCCGCTCACGCGTGTGCAGTGTGATGAAGCGCTTCTGGATGAGCTCGATCGGTACTTGGAGAAGCCTGAATGCACTGTTGATTGTTTGAAAGACTGGGTGTCCCGTAAACCACGCAAGTCTGGACCGACCAAACCGAGGCACAAGGACGCTGTGAGGTCAGGGCTTTATAACCTGAAGTATAGAATAATGTGTGTGTTCACTTTATTTTCTGCTTTTAAAACATTTTTAAATGATGTATCTTTAGGGATTGTATAATGGTTAATAATGACCTGAAGTCAGACGGCTGCCCTAACCCTAAGACTTATGGACGCATGAAGCTTTTACAGTTCCGTGAAAACTATCGACCTGCCTACTGGGGTACATGGAGGAAAAAAAGTGCCTCCATATCACCTCGCTGTCCCTTCAGACAGGACAAGGTACAGCTCCAGCCAAAAACTCCACCAGAATCTCTGTCTTTATAAGTCTTAGGTTGTGAATGAAGTTGTGTTTTGTAGGAAATGCTGGACTATGAGGTGGACAGTGATGAAGAGTGGGAGGAGGAGGAACCTGGAGAGTCTCTGTCACACAGTGAAGGGGTGAGATTCATGTTGATGCTGTTCATTCTGTTGAAGCTGGTATTTCCTGAACTTGATCTTCAGTCTAAAACACATTAGCATGTAAATGTGCAGCATTTAAATCTCAATCTCTGATGGAAATCAAAGTGTGGACACCCCAGACTACAGGGCACTGCTTTTCACGAGTTTTCAAATGCTTCTTTATGAGCTGTTTCAGTCTTAATACTTTCTCAGCCATCAGAATGAGTTCAGTGGTGTAGTAAACCATGATTGAGGTTAACACTTTTTAATTCCCTGACAGGATGATGACGATGAAGCTGACGATGATGATGACGATGATGGCTTCTTTGTGCCACATGGTTACCTCTCTGATGGGGAGGGAGCTCTTGAAGATGAGGTATGAAGTCTTGCTTTTATTGGGGTCCTGTGAATTAAACACGGTGAAAACCTCGTCCACTCTGTCTGAGAATCGAAGCCTGTTTAATTGTTTTCCATTGTGTGTTTATAGGAAGGGGGTGACCCTGAAAAACAGAAAGTTCGGCAGAAGCTGAAGGCTCGAGAGTGGGACGAACTGATGGCCAAACGGAAGCTGAATGTTTTGGAGGCAGTAGTAATAGGCTGCCTCTGGGAGGGACTGTCGCCCTCTTTGGATACACTGCGGCCGTATTCAGTGTGCATGTTAGAAGCACTGCGCAGCGACGAGCCTGGAACTCCTGAGGACAGCAACAAACGACATCAGAGAAACGAACAGTGTGAGTTCACAGGACGAATTCAGCCCGCAGTGTTAGTACCATACCTCTGTTACAAGAGTGATAACGTTAAAGTTAGCAGTACTTGCTTATGGCAGATCAATTAGAGTGTAATGGAGGTGTGTGTTGAATTAATGTACCTGTTTTTCAGTGCTTTCTCAGCTGCTGCCTCTGCTCCACGGTAATGTAAACAGCAGTAAGGTGATCATCACAGAATTCCAGGAGTTTTATCGTCAGCAAATAACATCAACATCTGGAAGCCCACAGAGCTCTACTGACCACACCCCTGCCAGGTGAATTTTCTGTGCCCTTCTGCTTTCCTGCAAGGGCACATGTTCTGTTCGTACTTAAGAAAACAAAGTGAATTCAGCAGTAGATTTTAATAATATGACGTTCACTCAGAATCCACGTGAAGAGGCTGATCAAGGAGAACGCCGTGTATGAAAAGCGCTCCGTATTCCGACGCTGCTGCTGGTACGTGCACCCCGAAGTCCTGGTGCGATTTGGCCAGGAGTCCCTTCCGGTTCCCTGCCAATGGACCTACCTCACCTCTGGAGCCCACGTGGTTAAAGAAGAGAACGCTCCAGGGATCCAGTCTGCCTCTCCGACTGCACAGTCTGCTTTAACCCCTTCATCTAACAAAAGAAAGAGCGGCAGCAACCAGTCCATCACCAAGTACATGAAGCGGTGCAGTGAGCCCGAGCAGGTAAAGCTCTGATTGGTCAGTCTGTGGTGCTCTGTAGAGCAGGAGGGAGTCTCCGATGCCTTATGGTTCTAACATAAAGAGATTTTATCATCTTCAGGCTGAAGCAATGGAAACTGACGGCTTTCAGGCGGACACTGAGGATGAGGAGGATGAGTGCATTATGTTAAGTGAGCAGTCTGGTAAGTCTGGAGCACTGATCTGCTTCATTAGTGTAATGATCTGATTCAGCTGGAACCCCCGATGGGATGTGGACACAACATTTAAACTTATTTGTATTCTTGGTTTAATTTAGGATCGTCCGAACAGGATGGCCAAACCCCTACAACAGAAACCAAGAGCGCAGAGTCTATGGACACTGTGCTCTCACTCCCCTGTCCCACACCAGCCACAGCCTGAGGCTCTGAGCGTCCCCCTCAGCGTGTGGGGCTGAAAGCATTGGGTCTGTGAATCACAGATGATACAGTATTAAACCCATCATAAGACCGGATGCCCTCTCACACCGTTAATGCCCTGAAGGGCTTTTCAGCTCATTAGAGGAGGCTGCTGCGGCTGAGTGGTGGTGGGTTCGTCTGTGAACAGATCATCCAGACTCTGCTGCTGTCCACTTCAAACATCACAAACTGATCATCGTTCTGGACTGAACATTCGGTGCAACCCCCACTCTTTTAAATTTTTTTATAAATACATAAAGTATATATATTTGTCTCATTTTCAGAATACTTGAACTGGTTTATTTCATTAAAACATTGATTTTTGAAATTGTATCGCACTTTTATACTTTATTATTCTGATCCACACCATGGCTCCTGTCTGTGGATGTCTTAGTTGTTTTTGGGGAATTAAAAAAAAATAAATCAAACCAACCAGTGGGTCTCATTGATCTGCCATGTAAATTATATTATTAATACCTCTGCAGTGTGTAGCATGTAATGAATTAGAGGTGGAGTCTTGCAGAGGGGAACTTCAGTGTCCTGAATTTTCAGGATCTCTACATCTGTTTGCAGCTGTAACGGGTGTCTGAATTTTCAATAAAGCATTATTTAAAAGTTGGATCTCCCCTGACATGAGCTGGGTGTGGGCTCGGCTCGGCTGTACGATTCGGGGCCACGTTCTCCTGAACGGAGCTGAGAATCCCACGTTCTGTATGAATCGGTTCATCTGACTCCCTGCTGTGTTTACACTCGTATTGTTCCAAAGCATCATTTATTCTTTATTTTTAATGCTGTAATGTGTAGCTGCCTCCATACTTTAATCTAGAAAATACGTCTTTAGATCGAATGTCGATTTAAACCACTTTAATACAGAGCCATGTGCAGATAAACTGTTCTGTTCTTTACTGTTCTATAGTGCTGAAGGACGATCACTTTACATCAATCTGGAACAGTTCAGAAATTCAAGCTGAATCTTAAAAACCATCTCATTTGGTTTGTTTGATTTTAATTCATTAAAATTCACAAATCGTTTCTAAAGATTGACTTAATTATTAAAATGTCATACAGCTTGTACACACACACACACACACACACACAGAATTGATAATGCATCCACATACTTTATTACATATGAGATCAAAGCAACATGAATCCATTCAAAGCAAGACAGGTTTTCATTTCTAACACTCACAATGTCTCAATACAGAGCAACACCACAAGCATCAACACCGTGCCTCTGGAAACACATCACTACATAGTTCAGATCTTCAGGCATTTCATGCCAACAGTTCAGTTTATTTAACATCTCAATGAATACTTAGAATATATTTTCATATTAAACATTTACATATCTGATTCAGTTTCTTATTTAATCAGCTCTGAAGCTTTCAGTGGTACAGAGGGCAGTTTAATAGACCCCAATCTCCCCCCCCCCCCCCATCACTGGGTTGTTGGTAGAAAAGCAGGAGTAAGTTTACTCGCACCCTGACCTCTCTTTAAGCTGAAGCTGTGACTGGTGCAGCACTGCGCCTCCCATCATTTTGTGATCTTTGTGTGAATGTCATGGGTTCGAGGCGGGGGTGATGGGGCGCGGTCAGTGAAGCTCATTATAAACCTGTCATTGATCTCAGGATTGTAGTTTACGAGCTCGTGAGGCGTTGGGTTGTACTTCAAAACGGCAAAGTAAAAGTTAAAAGATATTAAATAGTTGATAAGACTGAGACGACTTTTAGAAAAGTAAATGAGTTTTAATTCATCAGAAAGTCGACTGTAATCATTTCTGATTAAGAAAAGTAGCTTTGATTAGAATCTGTGAGCTGAAATGCAATGCAGGCAGAGTGTTCCATCAGCGTGCAGTACGAGCCATCACTGACCGCTGGAGCGGCGGACCCGAGCGGTACCGTGTCGGTTCTGAATGGTGACTCCTGTTCTGCTGTTCTACAGTGTAGGGGATCTCGGTGGTCAGCGCAGCGCAGTGCGGTCGCGAGGCCCGGGCAGGGTGAGCAGAGACGCACGCTGCTGGTTCAGCTCAGATTCCTGATGTTTTCCAGCAGCTCTGCTTTCAGCACAGAGTCGCTGCGTCCGCCGGCCGCGGCGATGTCCGCCTGCACGGCCGCATCCCAGCTGAAGGTGAGCAGCGCCGCGGGGACCTGAAGCACAGCGCCATTCAGACAGATGTTCTCGCTAATCCTGATGTTACCGTACCGTATCAAAGGGGACGCGGCAGCTACCTACCAGGCTTAACTCGTTCAGAGCCACGTCCTCGTCTTCCCTCAGCTTCTGTCCGCCGGGTGCCATGAGGTCAAAGGGCTGCCAGCCGTTCTCCAAAGATTCACGCACAAACTGGTACAACACCGGAACCCTGTCCCACGCCGAGAAGGTTCCTGTTGGTTTTAATTCGGTCCACCATGACTCAGGTTTAATAAAACTAAGTGAGCAGATTATAATCTGTACAGAGCGGAGTGCATACCCTGTAACAGGTTCCCATCGGGAAGCCGAATCCTCAGGAGAGTGTAGCTGTACTTCCGTCTCTCTCTCTGCTCGTCTTTCTCCCGCATGGCTTTTGTTCGCAGCATGGCGTTCCTCTCCACCATCTCACTTCTGAAACAAAACAAAAGAAAAGATCATTCAGAAACACGTCTTTATTTTTGTGGATTTAATGTAACTCCGGGGCGGCATGGTGGCTTAGTGGTTAGCATGTTCTCCTCTCAGCACTAGGGATTCCCAGTTCGAATCCCCATCTGGGTGGAGTTTCCATGTTCTCCCTGTGTCCGCTTGGGTTTCCTCCGGGTTCTCCGGTTTCCTCCCACAGTCCAAAAACATGGATCAAGTCAATTGAATTCTCCAAATTGCCCCATATAGAATGTGTCTGTGTGAGTGAGTGTGTGCCCAGCGATAGATTGGTGCCCTGTCCTGGGTGCATCTGCCCAGCGCCCGAGACGTTCTCCCCTGGATGGGCATGGGGAACCCCACCGCGACCCTAATAGAGGATAAAAGCGGGAGATAATGAATGAATGAATAATGTAACTCCTGATATACAAACCAGGTTTCCAGGTCTGCTAACAACACTAACAATAAACTGTGCTGCTTATTTTAAAGGTGTAAAGTTAAGGCCATGCTGGTTTCCTATACATTTTCAGACGGTTTAAGCTCATACTTGTGCTGCTGCTCTCTCTTCAGCTCCTCAGCCGTCAGGTTGTAGAACTCAGGCGGTAACTCAAAGCGTGTTGCATTCTGGGACGGTCTAAAGGCCTGCGTCTGCCGGTCCAGTTTGGCTCTGACGGGTTCTCCGCTCTGTAGCTGCTCTTTGCTCTGCTTCATCTGCTCCAGAGCGCCGGCTTCCGGCTCAGCCAGCATCAGGAACTCCTCCGTTCCTTCTGAAGGTCACATACAACAGGCATCAAATCTGTTCTTTGTTACTCTTATGAAGTAAAGCTTCTTATATCTTGTTAAGTGGTGACATCATGAAACGTTTTTTTTTTAGATACTTAAATTAAATTAAAATTGCAATAAAATGCAGTTAAGAGGGAAAAGAACATCTGGCACCACCTGGTGGTCACAAATCGAAACTGCTGGTTGTCATGAATTTGTGTTGCTTAATGTCAAAGTATTTGTGTTAAAAGTGTTGTTTGTGGCATTTTACACAGCGTTATTACTTATACACAAATACACAACACTACACATCAGGACATCAGCTGTCTTCAGGGATGGAGTTGTGTTTTTATAAAACCTGTAACGTGAGATGGTTGTGTTTTAACCTTGTCCATCCACTGGCAGCATCATGCTCTCAAACCCCAGAGCCTGCAGGAACTCCCGGCTGCCCTCCAGCACACCCACCTTCTCCTGATCAGAGCAAACAGCAGCCGTTAGTGAAGCGCATCCCTGCTGAGGATCTGCTTTATTCTGAGCTGCACCATTTACAGTTCACCTGAAAGACTTTGTTGTTGACTTTAATCTTCCTGTACTTCTCCTCTGTTGGGTTCTTACAGATGTTATCAATGTACCTGCAATGCAGTATGAAACAGGGTCATGCTCACGTTCACTCCCACAAAACTCTAAGTGTGCGAACATCTGGAGCATCATAACTTGATTTGATTCATTTCTATAAATACATTTTAATGAAGTTTAGATTACATGCATTAATTAGTCTCCCTCTAACTGTAGAAGTTAGAAATAGTCCACTGTCCCTGCAACTAAGGATCCTGCTTAGAACTAATGAGGCCCTACAGCATCTGAGTGTTGGTAGGTTCTCCACTCACTTGCTGATGACTTCCACAGCAGCCTTCACTTTTTCTCGATCTCTGTTGAAAGTGTGGATCATCATCACTGAAGCTTTCACTGGATCTTCTGAATATTTCTAGAGAAAGGATGATGAGAGCAGGACTTTATCTAAGAGGTCCTGTAGCTGAATACACTGTTTAACTGGTCAGGTGAGGTCAGGTGAGGTCATGTTTGTGTAGATGAACCTACCAGGAGAATGGCTTCTTTAATGCACGCCTCTCTTTCACTCTTCCTCAGGCTTTTTCCTGACAGAGGGCAGATGAAGTACACTCCTGAAACAGAGAGGCATGTGGAGGCTGGCACTTTAACACTCTGAAAATCAAAAAGGAAGAGTTGTAAAAACAAAACTTATAAATGGTATTTAAAAAATGTCACCTTGTTTACCTCCCCGTCTGCGCTCTTCTGCTCGGCTGCGCTGGCTGCAGCCTCTGCCTCCAGCTCCTTCTTCACTGCACGTTACACAGAACAAAAACATGTTACAGCAACAGACTCCTCCAGACCAACGCCCTCTGGAAATGGCTTAATGATCCAATCTGTATAACCTTATATAAACCCACATTTAAACAAAGATGTGTGAAGGATTTCTTTAAACAGGACCTCTTGGTTCTAATGCTGGATCAGCTTTACTGTGATCGAGTTTAGGATCTGTTTTTTATTTCTGAATGATTCTCATGCCAGGCAGCACGGTGGTTTAGTGGTTTGGCATGTTCTCCTCTCAGCGCTGGGGATTCCCGGTTCGAATCCCCATCTGGGTGGAGTTTCCATGTTCTCCCCGTGTCCGCGTGGGTTTCCTCCGGGTTCTCCGGTTTCCTCCCACAGTCCAAAAACATGAATCAAGTCAATTGAGTTCTCCAAATTGCCCCATATAGAGCGTATCTGTGTGAGTGTGTCCAGTGATAGATTGGCGTCCTGTCCTGGGTGTATCTGCCCAGCGCCCGAAACGTTCTCCCCTGGATGGGCATGGGGAACCCTAATAGAGGATAAAGCAGGAGATGATGGATGGATGTGTCTCATGCCTCTGTTTGCTTGGGATTTGAAGTTTGTTGCGGGATGAGGACCGCTGTGGTTGTGTTATCCACAGATCTGGAGCTGATGGACTTGATTTAGTTTAATTGGAATAATCTGCTGGATGAATCTTAAAGTATCTGGTGGGCTGTGGGGCCCTCACCCTGGTTCCTGATGGCGTCCTGGGAGCTGTGTGCTCGGGGTTTGTGCTGCTGCTCGATGCGGGCCAGCGCCGCCGCTCCGGCTCTCTGTGCACTCTCATTAGGGAGACCGCGGGCTTTGGAATGACCTCCTGCCTGCGCCGCCGGGGCTTTAGTGCTGAAACACGGGGCAAAAGTAAGTGGACACCATCATTACACAAAGTCCCAGAGCCAGATATCAATATATAAAAACTGCTGCACAAACACGTCAGAGAGCGGAGCTACATCAGATACACATGACCTTATAACAATGGAGACATCCGACCACCTGCAGTGTGACGTCATTTGTTCTTTAGCTATGAGAAGCGCTTCAGATCCATACATCAGTGTTCATCGGATGAAGCGCGTCCCAAATACCGCAGCACTGTGGAGCGAGTGCCCCACTCAGCGCGCATGCGCCATTAACCCTCCGGGAGGCAGGGAGCGGTGCTATAGGGAGCGCAGGGCGGATTGGGACGCGCCCCCCGGAGGCTGAGGCGCTTGAAGCGTCGCTCTCTCTCACCTGGTGTCGTCCGTCAGTTTCTTCCCCGGTCCCGCCGATTTGAATTTAACATCCTTCTTTAAATCTTCAAAGAACTTCTTCATCGTGCTTTTCGAATGTCCACTCCGCCAGAAACGAGCGTTCGGACCCGGGATGAGCCCAATAACCTGTTTACATTACAAACAGAACGCGCAGGAAATCCAACCGGGGATTCTGCGACATCTGCTGTCCCGGCTGAACTACTGCAACCGCGGGGTGTTCCGACCGAACCGAAACCGAACCGAGCCGAGCCGAACCGAGCCTTAGAGCTTCTGCAGTAACGAACGTTCGGTCGTGACGTCATTATTCAGCATTTATACACGCAAACACACACATGCTGCTTCTGTAAAATTAAGTAAGTAAAATTAGTACAGGCAGCACGGTGGCTTAGTGTTTAGCATGTTCTCCTCTCAGCACTAGGGATTCACGATTCGAATCCCCATCTGGGTGGAGTTTGCATGTTCTCCCCGTGTCTGCGTGGGTTTCCTCCGGGTTCTCCGGTTTCCTCCCACAGTCCAAAAACATGGATCATATGTTTTCTCCAAATTGAGTTCTCCAAATTGCCCCATATAGAGTGTGTCTGTGTGAGTGAGTGTGTGTTCAGTGATAGATTGGCGTCCTGTCCTGGGTCTATCTGCCCAGTGCCCGAAACGTTCTCCCCTGGATGGGCATGGGGAACACCCCCCCCACACACAACCCCAATAGAGGATAAAGCGGAAGATAATGGATGGATGGAAAATAATTAGTGGAGAGTAATTGGGATGATGATTGTTATTAATTGGACTGGCGGTCCTGCAGGACCCCTTAATGGACTCACATATAATTTTTCATAAACATAACGGAGTTTTTTTCTTGCCGCTGTCTCTTCGTCTTGCTCTTTGGGGTTTAAAGGCTTTTCATTCTGTAAAGCTGCTTTGTGACAATGTACTGTTATAAAAAGTGCTATAGAAATAAATAACTTGAATTGAAATAACTTTTCTCTTTACATTTGGTCGTTTAGCAGATGCTTTTATCCAAAGCGATTTACAAGGTGAGCACAGGGTTCATCACAGCGCCCCCTGGAGCAATGAGGGTGAAGGGTCTTACTCAAGGACCCACACTGGTAACTTCAGTGGACCTGGGATTTGAACTCACAACCTTCCATCCATCATTATCTTCAGCTTTATCCTCTATTGGGGTCGGGGGGAGGGGGGGGGGGTTCCCAATGCCCATCCAGGGGAGAACGTCTCAGGCGCTGGGCAGATACACCCAGGACAGGACGCCAATCTATCGCTGGACACACACACACACACACACACACACACACACACACACACACACACACACACACACACACTCTCTATATGGGGCAATTTGGAGAACTCAATTGACCTTGATCCATGACTGTATTTATGACTGTGGGAGGAAACCGGAGAACCCGGAGGAAACCCACGCAGACACGGGGAGAACATGCAAACTCCACCCAGATGGGGATTCGAACCGGGAATCCCGAGCGCTGAGAGGAGAACATGCCAAACCACTAAGCCACCGTGCCGCCCGAACCCACAGCCTTCAGACTGACAGCCCGACAGCCCAGCCCGGACCCTGTCCACGCGCCCTGTCCGGTGAGTGGTCCTCGGGTCAGTTTCATAAACGGACCGCGGTCTGGTTCTGATCGTAGATGCACCTCAATGGGTTAAACCGTCGCAGGGATGACTGGCATGTGGTCTGGCCAATCGGTGAAGAGAGCCCGCCGGCGCGTCACGGTCGTCCTGGCGGAAGCTGGCGGCGGAACTCCCCGCCCTTCTGCCCGCGCTGTGGGTTTGTATGGTCGGACTGAGGCGCGCTGCAGCGAGGCGAGCCGCGACGGACAGCCAGCCAGCCAACCCCCGCGACCCAGCATGCCGCACAACTTCCGAGCCGGAGACCTGGTCTTCGCCAAAATGAAGGGCTACCCGCACTGGCCGGCCCGGGTACGTACACCGAGCCGCGCGCCGCTCACGGTCGCTTTGCATCTCTGCACTGAGGTAATACTCAACCCCACCCGTTTTACGAGAGAGCCCGCCTCCCCCCGCGCGATTGGCTACCGTTTCTCGGCTCTACTCTGTGATTGGTCAGAGAAGCGCTCTGGCAGCATCGTCATAATAATAACTTTTATAAACTGTTAATAAACATCGAAACGTCCGCGGATTAACGTGTCTGCTCATTATAAACCGATTGGTTTCGGTGAAGTCATCTTAATACTGTTCACATCACATTGTGGACATCAAAGTCCGGCGTTTGTCATAAAGCGGCAGATCATATACAATTACATCAAATCGTTATTGCGTCACGTCATGAATTCCTATCGATCGATGACGTCACACCGACGTCATGTTCGGGATTAGGATCCGGGTTCGGCTGTGACGTAGCCACCGTCATTATGGCTGTTTATTATCTGTCTTTCAATAGTTTAGGGAAGGCCCTCAGACTTTAGTCGGATGTGCTTCCGTTTGTTTGATCTGAATCAGGTTCAGTTTCCCGAAATGAAGCACGATCTGAATTAGAACGCCGATTGTGAGCCGTTCGTGGTGTTTGATGATCTGAGGTTTTCAGGAGTTTATATCTGCTGAAGTTCTGAGCGCGCGGGGGGCGGGGCTTGTCTGAAAGCGGGTGGTTTATATAAGTGCGTTTGTGAGTGCAGTGATCGCATTAGCGTTGCTCTGCAGAACACTGCTCACCATTATCACATTTATTACATTTATTACATTTACATCAAACGCACAGCGAGTTATATCTTTAATCATTAAAAGCAAAGTTTAATACAGCAGGATAGCTTGGAGGTTCCAACGTTAGTTGTAAAGACTTCCTCCTGATGTTTACAGTGGATCTGAGTGATGCTGCTGATTGGACGGCTGTTAATGATCTGATTAAATGAATGATCATTAATTATATAACTTTATATATATATATATTAAACCTGTGGTATGATATCTGATCCGCCGTGCGCTCAGCCTGCAGCAGGAGGTTATTGTGGAGGTCTGCAGCTGATCTTCTCATTCTGATGTTCTTTTCTCTGATGTTCATGTCCAGATTGAAGATGTTGCAGATGGAGCTGTGAAACCTCCACCCAATAAAATCCCCATCTTTTTCTTTGGGACTCATGAAACGTAAGTTAATAAATGTAAAGCTCAAATGACATTTTACAGTATTATAGACATGCATACAGTTTTAAACGTAATCCTGTTTATTTTACACTCACTTTAATGGAATGGCGGCTCATTTGTTCATTCATTCATTTATTTTTAAAACTTGAGTATCTTGGTCAGGTTCAACACTAAATCATCATAGAGCTGAATAACGATCCAATACTGAGCTGCTTAATCCTGACTTATAACAAATTCACACTCTGGTTCTCCCCACATCGCAGAGCCTTTCTTGCACCGAAGGATCTCTTTGCTTATGAGAAGTATCAGGACCGATATGGGAAGCCAAACAAGAGGAAAGGTTTTAATGATGGACTGTGGGAAATTGAGAACAACCCACATGCATCTTACACACTTCCTGCTGTGAGTAGAACTTCAGTGTTTAACCTCCTGAACTGATTCACTGCTTTAAAACAGTTTGCCGGGCTCGTCTGTAGACCTGACGTCCTGCTGCTTCTGTTACATGTTCAGAGCGGCAGTTCATCTGAGAGTGAGGAAAATGAAGCTGCAGCAGGAAGTGATGCTCAAGAGGATGATGAGGTTGTGGTGCCAAAGAAAGCTCAGTCAGCAAGTGAAGACTCCAACTCTGGGAGTGAAGATCAAGGAAAGGTGGCAGTGAAGCGGAAAGCTCCCGCAGCAAAGGTAGCTGAATTATAACTCCCTGATTAAATGATCGTTGCTGCAGTGGGTGCCGTGTGGGTGCCGTGTGGGTGCCGTGTGGGTGCCGTGTGGGTGCAGTGTGGGTGCCGTGTGGGTGCCGTGTGGGTGCAGTGTGGGTGCAGTGTGGGTGCAGTGTGGGTGCTTGTTTATTAAAACCCGTCCTGGTTCAGTTTTAATATGCCGTCAGTCTGAACAGATGTAAGTCCTGCTGCTGTGAGACATTATTCATCTATTGTTTCTATAGCGACCCCCAGCAAAGAGAGGACGAGCCTCATCGAGTGAGCAAGAGCAGGAGGAGAGCGGATCTCCGTCTGAACCCGAACCCTCACCCAGCTCTGACTCGGACTCCGGCAAAAACAGTGACCAGGTATCTTATCATGTAAACCACCAATCCACCTGTCAGCATGTTAACCTGGAATGATGCTCTCGTTTGTGTGTGTGTGTGTGTGTGTGTGTGTGTGTGTGTGCGTGCACGTGTGAGGTAGGGGGTGGGGCAGACACACAAACACGCACCTTGGTGTAGACGATGCTTTTTTTTTAGGCATGGGAAATCATTTCACACAAAGTACCTCATTTCTGTTTTTAAGCATTTAGTAGGTTCTCCATGACTGATGTTTACAGTTTTGCTTTATTATTTAACGAAACAAAAAAAAAAAAGCTAAGCTCTGAAGTTTGAATATCTTTGCATTCTACACTGTACTCTGTACGATGCCTGATTTTAGAACTTTAATAAATGTTACAGTGGATCATCTGGGCGTACGGGTCAGACATTACAGTTCTGCTCTTATTTGTACCTTTTAGGACTTCACCCCACAGAAGGAGTCCGGTGCTCGTGGGGGCAGGAAGCCTGCAGGCAGGGGCAGAAAGAAGGTGAGTGTGTTCTGATTTATTCCAACGTTCTGCGGTACAGCTGAAGAACACTGCGAGGGTCTAAATGAAAATCTGTCATTATGTTCCCCCGTTCAGAAAGTCTCCTCAGAATCTGACTCGGACTCTGGATCGGACCGTAAACAGGAGAGGAGCGATTCAGAAGATATAAAGCCACGCCCCGCCGCGTCTGGTTCCGAATCAGGATCCAAGTCTGAGTCTGAATCCGACCCTCCTCCACCCAGGAAAGCTCCGCAGGCACGCAAGAAGGGTGAGTGCAGCGCGAGGTGCTCATGATGGTGTTCCACAGATCAGACTGAATCCATTTACTGATTACAGAAACGGTGACGCCGAGTTTCTCCTCTCTTTAGAAAAACCTCCACAGAAGTCACGAGCAAGAAAACCCAAACCAGCACCCGAACCCGTGGCTTCATCCTCAGACAGTGACAGGTGTGTAGGACAGTTCACCTGATGATCACGCCCCCTGATCCCTGAGTGTTTGTGAAGTCTGTAATTCTAAAGCACATGGTCATTCTGAGAGTGAACGGTGACCTCATCACTGGGGCGTCACTCTAATGGATGCAACGAGCATCGGTGTTCATATGCAGCTTTTCATCATCAGTGACAGTGAACCTGATCGCATCAGCGAGTGGAAGAAACGAGATGAGCAGCGACGGCGGGAACTGGAGGAGCGACAGAAGAAGGAGGAAGAGGAGGAGCTCCGGCGGCTACGCGAGAGAGAGAAGGAGGAGGAAGAAAAAAGGAAAAAGGAGAAAGAAAACAAGGCGCGACGCAGCGAGAGCGGCAGCAGCAGCAGTTCAGACGAAGGCGTGGACGATCATCCGCTTAAAAAGTCCAAGAAACCTCCTCCACCTCCCATTCCCGCCCCTTCAGATTCCGATTCACCGCCCCCCTCCGAGGCAAGAGGTCTTCCAGGACACGTCCCAATTCCTCCTCCCTGCAGATCTGGAAATGTAACGGTCTCTGTCTCCCATCAGGTGAAGAAGAAACGTCGGGACAGTCAGAGGAGCCGACCGAAGAAAGAGAAGGAGGTGAGGGAGAAAAAGGAGAGGGGGAAGAAGGTGCAGCGATCTGAGGAGAAACACAAAACCCGGTGAGATGATCCCAAAACAAACCCATTCCCATGTTTAGAAACATTAAACTAGCTTTAAATCAATAACCAATAAAACGTGGAACGTGCAGAGGGTGCACAAACTTTTGCACATGAATGTGTTGGGTGGGGTTGGTGCTTCAGAACGATGTGTGACATGTGGGTTTGGCTGTTTGAAAGATCAAAGCCTGTGCCTCCCCGGCGGAGATCAGAGGGTCCACCTGAAAAGAGAGAGGAGAAGAAAAAAGGTGGACATGACACGACATTCTAACAATCTGACAATGTCCTCAGACGTTCTCCTGAATGAAACCATGTTCTTTACATCGCAGAACCATCACCAGAGGAAAAACTCCAGAAGCTGCACACAGACATCAAGTTTGCTTTGAAGGTGGATCATCCTGTAAGTGTAGATCATTACAGCACTGTGTGTGTGTGTGTGTGTGTGTGTGTGTGTGTGTGTGTGTGTGTGTGTGTGTGTGTGTGTGCACTTATGTAAATGTCTGCATACCCTGATGAAATTTTCCGTGTTCCGTCTCTCTGTTCTGTAGTTTATTTGTATATAATGTACTTATTGATCTCCTCTGTTCAGCTGGAATGATCATCTGCACTGGATGTCACTAAATCCTACACACTGCTCCTTTAATGATTTAGGTTTTAGAGATGTGTACACTTATTGACACTTCTTGATGTTTCACATTAACTTCAGAAGTGTTGGTGGTTGTGTTTGAGCTAATAAAGTTTTATTTAAATATCTCAGGACATAGAGAAATGCTTACAGGCGTTGGAGGAGCTCGGCTCCGTTCCGGTCACCACTCAGATCCTACAGAAGAACTCTGACGTCATCACCACTCTGAAGAAGGTGCAGATTAAAATCACATGCTGGGTTTTTGTTTTGATTCATTTCATTCACTAAGAGGAAATGAGCCGAACTTGGCTGTGTTCTGTCTGACAGATCAGACGGTACAAATCCAGCAGCGCTGTGATGGAAAAGGCCACCGAGGTCTATAACAAATTAAAACTCCAGTTTGTAGGCAAGGCAGAGACAGTTAAACTGAAGTCACAGGAGAAGGGTGAAGAGGAGGACAAAAGTGAGCTGGCTGATCCAGGTGAATTATCTGATGATCTCTAATTATCTGATGGTCTTTAATCAGCTGTTTATTATCTGATTATCAGATTATAAGGTCTGATTATCTTCGTACTCTTCTGTACCGCAGATTCCAAACCACTGAATGGAGAATCAGAAGCCGAGAAAAAGGAGAACATCTCTGAATCTGAATGTAGGGCACAAGAGGAGCAGACTGAGCACAAATCACTGAACAGTGACGGGTAGGTTCCTGTTACCGCGTGAACTGAGGACAGAACGGAGTATTGCAGACGGTATCTGTACTATACTACTTTACAATACTGAAATATTACTGCAAACAAACTCTTCTGAAAGACAAGTGTGAGCCAAATAGGGAATCGCTCAGACAGAGCTCCTTAATCAATATCTATTGTATTTACATCATTTTATTAAGTGGAGCATTATAATAAAAACATTTGAGGTTTTCAGTTAGCTGCAGTTTACAATGTCGCCACTAGGTGCCACTAAATCTTACATCAATATGACGTGTGCTCTTAAAGATTCACTTTGAAGGAACATCCAACATGTATAGTTTTGGTTCTTTAGCACTGGCTCATAAATATGTAATGGATATTTATAATACCTTTTTATAGCAATTATCGTTAATTGTAAACCAGCATCTCTGTATTCAACCAGCTCTACTAAATGAGTCATCATATATTATTATTAATTTTAACAGGATTGCTGAGTGTTTACTGTGATGTCAAAGCACTATGGGTTTAATTAATGAAGCTGGGTGTGGTTGATGGTTTCAGGCCTGCACCAGACAGCCCCATCGAGCAGCAGTGTCAGCAGAACGAAGAACCCGACGGAGCTCCAGCAGAGACACAGGAAGCAGAACTCAGCTGAAGAGCAGAACCTCCATCTGCGTTTTACAGTTCAACAACAAACCTTTTTTCATTGTTCTGTGTATTCTGTGAAGATGTTACCCCTGCTGAAGACTGCATCCTTTTCACACACAATCCACACACACACACACACCACCTTACAGTTGTGTTGCATTTGTTTACTGAGTTCTTATTTTGTGTATATAAAATGCAACAGAAGCTTCCTCCGTTCAACATGAATGGTTCTGCAGTGAGCGCCGTGGAACCTCTGCTCGCCTGGGATTCCACAAACAACTGTATTAGTTACAGTGTGGGAGTCGATATTATTTAAAAATGACGCTCATATTTAAGATATCATGTCTGTGTTTGGTACTTAGGCCACTGTCTGTTAGTGAGACTCCCTCATTTCTTTTTGATACAAAAAAAAGAAAAGTAGAAAAAGTGTGCGGAAACCAACACCTTTAACCCGAACCACAGTCCAAGTTTAATGCTGAACAGACGATATTTTCACACAGCTGTCTCATTTACATGTTTTAGACTTTGTTAAATAGATCATTTTAGTGTTAATGGGAACGTTAATAAATGTCAGTTTGGTGGCCTTTAACTTTGGAAGTTTCTGTGAAAAAGCTGACTTTTGAGAGTTTATGGTTGTGTTTTAGTAGAAATGAAAAGAGCTCCTGATTATAAGATTAACATGATGTAAAGCATGTCGTTTCAACGGCAGAGGGTTCTGTTACGGCCAATTTTATTATATTTCCAAAAGAAATCCAGAAAGTAATGAAAGTTCACTACAGTAGTGTAAAACAGGAGTCACGTGACCCTCCCGGTCACTTCTGAGTGGAGGTGATGTCCGTGCGGCTGCAGTATCGAGCAGGTGAAGTGGTTGCAGTCTGTCACCTCGCCACTAGATGGCACTAAGTCATTTCCATTTTTTTTTAATTGAAACAAACTAGCTAATGTTTGGAGAATGTTTCTGTGTTTTGCGCTTTGAATTCATTAAGATTTCTCTTTATTACGCCGAACTGTTCTGTATGAACATTAATTCATTATTTAACACTGCTACAGTGCCACCCACAGGCGTAAGTAACTAAATCAGAAATAGTTTTATTCGACCTTTTTGGGATTATTGTGATATATAAATATACAAACAATGATATAAACTGTTTCGCTGCTCGCATTGACCCGTTTCATTTTGTATTTAGTGCAGAATAAAGTACAAACGGCGGCTTCGTGGTTGGCACGTTCGCCTCTTAGCACTAGGGATTCCCGGTTCGAATCCCCATCTGGGTGGAGTTTTCATGTTCTCCTCGTGGGTTTCCTCCCACAGTCCAAAAACATGGATCAAGTCAATTGAGTTCTCCAAATTGCCCCATATAGAGAGTGAGTGTGTGTCCAGTGATAGATTGGTGTCCTGTCCTGGGTGTATCTGCCCAGCGCCCGAAACTTTCTCCCCCCCCCCCGCGACCGTAATAGAGGATAAAGCGGGAGAGAATGAATGAATGAATAAAGTACGAGCTGACGGTGTGATTGTGTTAACGCTGGTCTGTAGGGTGTAGGGTCCGTGTGCAGGCAGCGCCGGTGGTTTGGGACGCGGCCGTGGTTCGGTCAGCTGACCGGGCGCCATTTTGTCAGCCATTTCCTCGCCGCGTCGCTGGCAGTGAGGCGGTGAGTTTGCAGTTCGGGAGGCGGACGGACTCCGGCGGCCTCGCCCTGCTCAGGCTCCGGGATCACAGAACGACGCGGCAGCCATGGCTCTGAAGATCGTCAAAGGCAGCATCGATCGCATGTTCGACAAGAACCTGCAGGATTTAGTCAGAGGCATCAGGAACCACAAGGAGGATGAGGTAACGCCGCCGCCTCTTTACCAACGATCTCTGAGGCGATCCGCCGCCGGGCACCTGCACAGCGCCGCTGCCCGTCTGTCTGCCTGTCTGTCTGTCTGCCTGTCTGTCTGTCAGTGTGTGTGTGTGTTACAGTGTGTGTATTTATGTTTGTTACGGTGTGTATGTGTGTGTTACGGTGTGTGTTACTGTGTATGTATGTATGTGTGTGTGTGTGTGTATTTGTTACTGTGTGTTACTGTGTGTGTGTTTGTTACTGTGTGTGTTACTGTGTGTGTGTTTGTTACTGTGTGTGTTACTGTGTGTGTGTGTGTGTGTATTTGTTACTGTGTGTGTTACTGTGTGTGTGTGTGTATTTGTTACTGTGTGTGTGTATTTGTTACTGTGTGTGTTACTGTGTGTGTTACTGTGTGTGTATTTGTTACTGTGTGTGTTACTGTGTGTGTGTGTGTTTGTTACTGTGTGTGTGTATTTGTTACTGTGTGTGTTACTGTGTGTGTTACTGTGTGTGTGTATTTGTTACTGTGTGTGTTACTGTGTGTGTTACTGTGTGTGTGTATTTGTTACTGTGTGTGTGTATTTGTTACTGTGTGTGTTACTGTGTGTGTATTTGTTACTGTGTGTGTGTATTTGTTACTGTGTGTGTTACTGTGTGTGTTTTTGTTACTGTGTGTGTGTGTATTTGTTACTGTGTTACTGTGTGTGTGTGTGTGTTACTGTGCGTGTGTGTGTTACTGTGCGTGTGTGTGTTACTGTGTGCGTGTGTGTGTGTGTGTGTATTTGTTACTGTGTTACTGTGCGTGTGTGTGTTACTGTGCGTGTGTGTGTTACTGTGCGTGTGTGTGTGTTACTGTGTGTGTGTTACTGTGTGTGTGTTACTGTGTGTGTGTGTGTGTGTCCGATTAGACTAGTACAGATCCGCTTCTTCTCCGTATCGAAACCCTCTGAATCGGTTCACACGGCGCTGCTCGGTTCTTTAAATGTAAGACTCGAGTTTGACAGTCCGCTCTGTTTGTAAACGAGGTTTAAACTTTAAATCAAAGGTTATTTTATAGAAAACGTAAATGTTACCCTGTGCAAATTAACAGCGCTGCAACTGATTACAGCTCAGTTTAATAACAGCTCAGTGGTTCGGGTGTTGGGTATTAATCTGAAGGTTGTTGGTTCAAATCTCAGGTCCACTGAAGTTCAGTGTGGGTCCTCGAGCGAGGCCCTTCACCCTCACTGCTGCAGGGGGCGCTGTGATGAACCCTGTGAGCACAGTGTAAATCGCTTTGGATAAAAGCCTCTGCTAATGACCAAATGTAAATCTAATGTAACTGATTTACATAAACCCCAATCATCTTCCTAAAATCTTTTATTAATAATCAGCTCGAAACACGTTTGCATTATTATTTTTATAATGACACCAAGTTCTTGACAATTATATTTGTTTAATTTTATTTATTGCACACATACTTGGGGCTGAATCATTTCCGAACCCGACTCGGTTCCACATCCGTGCCGAACTCAGTGATTCGACTCTTTATCGTCTCATGCTAGCAGATCGTCGGTGCCACGTCGTTCTAAACGTGAAGCGAGTTCAGGATTATTTACATTGAATTTAACTTTATATTCTTATTAATCAGTGGCTTTTATATATGAGGTGATGATGACGGTGAATTCATCATGAGGCGTTTTGTTTGTGATGAAAGCTGCTCGGGTTCTTTATCAGGGGGATCTTCTTTAGTTCAGTTAAATCAGATGGAGGTTATGTTTGTGTGTAAAGCTTCAGTGGGAGCTGATCTGAACAGCTGTCCTGTCCTCGAACCCTCACCACAGAGCAACAGAACCAGAAAACTCTGCTCTGCATTTATTAGATTCATTACTATTTTAAAATCAGAGGTCAAATGGAGTACATGATTTAATGTGCACTGTGTTCTGAACTGCATGATCTTTAATGTCACACACTGCATATCAGATCCATGGCACCTGGATCAGCATCCCGATTCAACCTCAGGGTCATGATGGGTTCACATCCTTCTGTCTAAATTTGTTCCTCTTTGGAAACGGTCCGCCCTCTGACGTCCGACACTGGTTTGGGTCAAACAGCTGAAATAAACGGTGGACGTCTATAGAGTTCACACTGTTAGATCGGCGGCGGTGCAAATGCTGGAATAAAAGCTAGATGATCAGTTGAGACTCTTGACGTCAGTGTGTGTGTGTGTGTGTTTACACATCTGCTCTGTGGGCACTACCAGTGTGGACCTCTAAAGCTGTTTATCTTAACAGGTTAATTTAAGGTTTAATTTAATACTGTCTGCATGTTCGAACCCTGTTTTGGTTTCAAACCTCATTCAGAGGTTGTCATCCTGTCAGCAGTGGGTGTGACTGAAACACCATAATCAGCTTTTAGGAAGGACAGTCACATCCTTCTGGAGCGTGAATGATTCTGTATCAGTATTTGAACGTTAGAGATGAATGATTTTCAGGTCTTTGTTTTCGTGACCAGAGGCAGTTGTTTTATTTGATTTGCCTTTGTTCCCTTTTTAAGAACTGACCTGCATTTAAGTTAAAGAACTGACTTTTATATAGTGGAAGTTAAATTAGTTTCTATGTTGGGGCAATAAAACCTTTAAGCCTTCCCCACACAGTGATGGGGATAATTTCAGAATGTTTTATTCTTTAACACTGAAGCTTAATGATTGACCTGCAGGTGGTTCTGCTCGGTGTAACTGCAGTCCAGCTCTCTCTGTGCTTGTGTCCTGTGGGTCCAGCTGTGCTGGTTCTGATCTGAGTGTGGAATGTAGGTCAGGTCCTTCTGTAATGGTATCAGCTCACTTTAAGTTTTATGGATCATCGATGCATCGTTCGTCCCCGGGGCCGTGCGAGTGTTCTCTCATCAGGAGCGCGGCATGCCGGAGGGAACTCGCTGAATATGACGGATTTAAACACAGGAGTCATGCTCTGGCTCTGCAGGCTGCCACTTCAGTAAACCGCAAATTATTCAGATGTAAAAAAAGGAAATGATGCTGTTTCATATGTTCTCATTTACATAATGCAAAGATCAAAGTGTCAGTGACATCAGTGGATTTTGGGGCTGTGTTCTGATCTAATGTCATGGACATCATCAGGACTCAACATAAAACCATGTGACTGATTACCATCTTTCTGTGGAAAGACCATCCATCTGTTTCAGAATCAACCTACACCCGGATCCGCACGCCTGAAAACCATCAGAATGCAAAAGTCCAAACTCAGATCTGCAGTGTTTACAGCCGTCTTTTTTTAGAAAACGCAAAAAGTAGTGTGGATGCCAAACAACGAGAGAGAGAGACAGAGAGAGAGAGAGAGCGCTGCATCTTCACATTGAACATACATGAATGAGCTCAAAGCTGCTGTATGAAAAGATGCCGCTCTTCATGTGACCGCTCTTCATGTGAGGTGATATTTTTTGGGGGCAGGGTCAGAGAGGCCTGGTGGGTCCATTACACCTGTACACACTGAGACAGAGTCACGCCTGCATGGGCTTGTTGGACGTCCCACGCTCTGTCTGTGGATACGAGAGCCTTGTCAGTTCAAAAGTGTTGTTAAGGTCAGGCACTGATGCTGAAAAGCCTGGTATGCACTGCGGGTGGAGTCAGGTCTGAGCATGAGCGTGAGGGTTCTCACTGCACTCACAAAGCTTTGGAACGTATTTTATGGATTTAAGTGCGTGGGTTTGGTTACTGCAGAACTCTTTCAGAAGCATTCCCATCCTTCTTTAATTTATGAGTCTGAGGACCGTGTTCCTCAGTGTTGATTCGCTCTGCCGATCCGAAGACATTTAGAGTCAGATGTCAGAAAAGGTTCCGCCGGTGTAACCTGTACCAGCTCACCCAGATACGGTGTCTGTTACCCGGCCAACTGTGGACAGACCTCTGAAAAATTCATCCTTAGTAAAAAGGGCTGGGACTCGTGCGTGAGCGGGGCGGGTGCTCCTTTGTGAACTCGTCGTGCAGCAGGTCGCACTTTCATTCTAAAAACCATCTCAGGTCTGTGATGTTCTAAAATCTGACACCACCTTAAGACATTTCTCCAGTGAGAGACTGAGACCAAGCCTGAGCTCCTGGACCTGAGGGCCTCTCCTTCGAGCCCTTGTGCTTCTTTAAAGGCTGTTGAGTGTTTCTGAGGACTTTCCTCAGAGAGAGAGAGTTCAACCAGCCAGATTCCAACTGACCGAGTCCTTTCCCGGTGCCAGTGACCCGTGTTCACCCTCAGTACTGTGATTGTGTGAACATTGAGATGAGACTGGAGCTCCTCTCGTTTCCATTCTGTTAATGTTCAGCTGAAGACACAGCGTGTATAAATTTAATCTACCTCCTGCCCCCCCCCCTCATTCTGTGTTTCTGCTGTCTTGTGACTCCAAACACATGACCGTTGCCCCATGTGTAAGAGTGAACACACTGAGGCTCTGAAAAAGTTTGTTGTAAACCTGTCGTCTGTACGGATTTTTAGCTGTGATGTTAATCCATCTGGCCCTTTGACCGTCCCCGCCTGGCCCTCATGAGGGCAAATAGAAGTTGGAGATCAGATGGAGATGAGTGTTTTAAGGAGCTGATGTGATCCTCACATAACCCCCAACACGGATATGAATCAGAAGCTTGATGAGACCTTCCCTGGTCCTGTGCTCTTTAGATGGGATGTGGACCTGGCTGTACGGGCGTCCCCTTCATGTTGGTCGTGTTGGATGATCGAGCGGTTCGTTTTCTGTGAATATGATGTTAGTATTTAAACATCTCTGGAGCGTTGGTGTGCTGTAATTACACTGTAACGTTGAGCTGGCTTCTTTAATGTTTCTCCTCGTTATGATGAACCTCTCATTCTGTGGTTCCTTTGTATTGAGGAGGAAATGAAACCGTCCAGCTCAGGGTTCCACGTCATCGCTTTTCTTTTTACAGGCTAAATACATCTCCACGTGCATCGATGAGATCAAGCAGGAGCTCAAACAGGACAACATTGCTGTGAAGGCCAACGCCGTGTGCAAGCTGACCTACGTAAGACCGTCCGTCCGTCTGTCTGTCTGTCTCTCAGCTGCGCTGGGTTTTAACACTGTGTGCATACATGCCTGTTTATCTGTGTGTATGTGTGTGTGTGTGTGTGTATAACAGTTGCAGATGCTGGGCTATGATGTCAGCTGGGCTGCGTTCAACATCGTGGAGGTGATGAGCTCCTCCAAATTCACATACAAGGTGAGAGGACAAAACCAATCAGATTTCTTAAACTCATGCAGGTTCTATAGGGTTCTGTTTCTCTCTCTCTCTTATACCCTCTTTATTTCTCTCAACCCCCCCCCATATTTATTTAGCGTATTGGTTACCTGGCAGCCTCACAATGCTTTCATGAGGGAACTGATGTCATCATGCTGACAACCAATCAGATTCGTAAGGTAAGTTTATATGTTTGTGATGGATGACTAAAGTTGCTCTGTTAATTAGATTAATGATGTGACTTTTGACCTTCATGTCATTATTATAAATCAGAATGAGTGCTGTGATTATTCACACTGCACTGTTTTTATCAGGACCTTAGCAGCCCCAATCAGTATGACACGGGCGTGGCCCTGACTGGTCTCTCCTGCTTCGTGACCCCTGACCTCGCTCGTGATCTGGCCAATGACATCATGACTTTGGTGAGTTTTAAGGGGATGTGGAATATAAATGTCTGAGCCATGTTGGATGAGGTTGTTAATAATGTCCTCTCTTTGTTCCAGATGTCTCACACTAAGCCGTACATCAGGAAGAAGGCGGTCCTGATCATGTATAAAGTGTTTCTGAAATACCCCGAGTCCCTGCGGCCGGCCTTCCCTCGCCTCAAAGAGAAGCTGGAGGATCCAGACCCCGGTACGTGACCCGTGGATCTGCTCCATGTGCTCTTTTTCGTTTCCTGCTGCATGCTTAAAGCAGCTACTACTGCGTCTGCAACAGCATGAGAATGATATATATATACATCTGCAACAGCATGAGAATGATATATATATATATACTGTATACTTTATCTTCACCGCTCCACCATCTAATCCTCATAGCTCTGACAAATATTAAGTGATTGATTAATTTTGCCTACTGTGTGTACACACAGAGGAATTCGTCCTCCACATTTAACCCATCTGTGAAAACACACACACACACACACACACACACACACACTGGTGAAGTGAGCGCACTACCCGGAGCAGTGGACAGCCTTGAATACGGTGCCCGGGGAGCAGCTGGGGTCAGGTGACCTGCACAAGGACACTGCATCTGTAGTAGTGCAGTGAGACCTTCAGCTCACAAGGCTGGATCCTCAAACACAAGCCCATGACTGCCCCAAACAGAAAAGCCTAAAACACACCTCCTGTGGTTCTTAATGTGGGGGTTTGATCATCTCCATCCTGTTCAGGCGTCATACTGATGTTCTGAATCCGTTTCCTCTCAGTGTTCTTGGCTTTAATGCTGCATGTTGAGAACATCAGGTCAAGGGTTCTTTAATAAATGTTCCTCTGGTGCAGGAGTTCAGTCTGCAGCTGTTAATGTCATCTGTGAGCTGGCCCGAAGAAACCCCAAGAACTACCTGTCCCTCGCCCCCCTGTTTTTCAAACTCATGACTTCATCCACCAACAACTGGGTCCTCATCAAGATCATTAAACTGGTACGGGCCTGTGTGTGTGTGTGTGGGGGGGGGGGGGCATGACAATTAAAAAATGTGTGTGTTTGTGTGTAAGAGAGAGAGACTGTTTTGAGAGAGGGGACAGTAAGACTAACTGTGTGTGTGTGTGTAGTTTGGTGCCCTCACCCCACTGGAACCTCGACTTGGAAAGAAGTTGATTGAGCCCCTGACGAACCTCATCCACAGGTAAACAAGTCGATTTAATCTGAAGACTTAGTGTTCCTGATGAATGATACTGATGGTGTGTGTGTGTGTGTGTGTGTGTGTTTCAGCACTTCAGCCATGTCCCTGCTGTACGAGTGTGTGAACACCGTGATCGCAGGTCAGTTGCGGCCGGTTTCGTTGATTCAGGTGATTTGGTGCTGAGTGGACTGTGGGTTGATGACCGGTGTGTGTGTGTGTGTGTGTGTGTGTGTGTCCTGTGCAGTGTTGATCTCTCTGTCCTCCGGGATGCCCAATCACAGCGCGAGCATTCAGGTGGGTCTCACTCTCTCTGATTAACTCTGATGCTGTGACTGATGATTTATTGTTCAGTACTTCAGGTGTTGGTACCAGGACTCATGTGGTTCAGCCAATCAGATGAGCGTCTGTTAAAACTGTGTATGAAATGTGTATGGGAGACAGGGGAGTGACGTGTCCCCTGTTTCCTGCTCTCACTCATCACCTCTCATCATTCCTCTCATTTGTTATCTCTCTCTCTCTCTCTCTCTCTCACAGCTCTGTGTGCAGAAACTCCGAATCCTGATCGAAGACTCGGACCAGAACTGTGAGCCTTCTGTCAATGCCTGCAGTGTGTCATTTTCTCATTGTCTGCGTGTTTGTGATAGACCCCCAATCCCTGACCGATGGAGGACGTGGTGACCTCCGTCCTGGATAACTCGACGTTTCCCTCGTGCCTCGTTGGGGACGGGATAAGTCTGGGTTTTAAAAGACAAACTGTAGGCGAGGTGTAGCTGAATGACGTGTGTTTGTTTGGAACAGCACCTCAGGAGGGTTCGAGTTATCAGGATCCCGCTGTGTGTAGTGAGTAGAGTAGAGTTTCAACAGCAGGACTGAGGCGTTTTGTTTTCCCAGAAGTTCCTCATTCCTAAAGACAATCGGCATTCTGTTTACAGAGAACATCGGGCTTTATCTGCGAGTGGAACCCGTGACTTCTCACAGACAGGTTGAGTGTTTTACAAGATGATTAAATAATGATGAGTCTGTGGTTTAATGTAGATTTCAAACTAAATGACGGTGTGATTAACGGTAACGAGCTTTTCTAATGACTGTGTGTGGTCCTGCTCATTTTGGCTGCAGACATGAGCGTCATCTCGACAATGAACCATAAAGGAGGGACACGTTCAGATGTACGAGCAGCCTGATGTCTTCAGTATCATATTCCTGAACTGTGGACGGAACCCCAAAGTAATGTAGGACAGAACTGACCTTGTGTTCTCTGATGGAGAATCAAACCCAGAAACTGAAGTTGTAGTGAGGAATGGTGCTGGGGTTATGGCTGATGTGTTTAAACTAAAAAAGAGAATCATCTCACACTCTGATTTGTCTCAGAAATATAAATAAGAGTGATATGGCAACCAAAGGCCAACCAAATTAACTCCGAGTAAAACAAAACCTCATGTCCTTGAGCGTCTGTGTCTCTGTCTGTGTGTCCTCATCCTTTTACGTGTTTACATTCAGATTATTTACATATCAGAGAACATGTTGAGAGATGAATCTGAAACCATGAGTGTCTGTCTGATTACAGTGAAGTACCTGGGTCTGCTGGCCATGTCCAAGATCCTGAAGACTCACCCCAAGTCTGTGCAGTCTCACAAGGACCTGATCCTGCAGTGTCTGGATGATAAGGATGAGTCTATACGGCTGCGGGCGCTGGATCTGCTCTATGGCATGGTACGTACTCACTCACCTCAGATCTGAAGCTGGACCAGTGCCTCTGTTTACTGAGACTTTCAGTTCACAATTAGACTCTTGTCATCATTCAGTTGTAAAGTCTTTGTGTCTTTGTGGTTGAAGTTGACGCTGCAGTCCTCGTGGTTGCTGCAGACGGGGTGAGATCGATGCCCCTGTGACCTTTAGATTAAAACGGTGTGTTTCATGCCTGCTGGGCTGTAACGAGTCGATGTCCCGATGTGCCCCAAATCAAATTACTTGGAGTAGGGCTGGGCAACGCATCGGATATGTCCATGTAAACGATTACGATGATGCGTCGATTTGCGTTGACGGGTCAACAAAATGGTGGCGCTCTTCTGAAAAGATGGATTTAATCGGAGCGCCTGTGGCATGCATGTCTGAGGGAGAACTTCACACGGAAACATAACAGCATGGCGCTCGGTCACACTCACAAAGTGGAGACAACTGATACACACCTGCGTTTAAACACACACCTCCACACCGGGACGTCTGCGCAGCTGTTATTAGCACTGCGTTAATAAAGCTTTCTTGGTCGATACATGCAGCTTTTCCTAATCCCACTCATGTTTTCAGATTCGTTTGAATAGAGTCAGCAATAAATATATAGTCCATAAAATGTCATGTCTTCTGAGCCTCAGAGTTCAGTCAGTCTTCACCACTCGTTACCTGGTGATTTAATTATTTAGAGTAAACTAAGAAATAAATATATATTTACATCCTGTATTTTTGAAGACATTTCAGTAAAAGACCTGAATGATGGAAGCTCTTTGATCTTTTTGAAGCATTTTGCTGTTTGAATAGAGCCTTAAGATCACTGCATTTGATTAAAGAAAAGATTCCAACATTGAAGATTTGTTTTGGTTTGTTATTTTGGAGTTATTTGAATTTAAAACAGAGTAATGTTCAGGTGCAGTGACCTCTGACATGTCTGTACATCCTGTTTTCTTTTTTTTCAGGTTTCTAAAAAGAACCTGATGGAGATCGTTAAGAAGCTGATGTTGCACGTGGACAAGGCTGAAGGCACCACCTACAGAGATGAGCTGCTGACCAAGATCATCGACATCTGCAGCCAGAGCAACTACCAGTATATCACCAACTTTGAATGGTGAGTGAGCACTGGTCATCTTTAATCAGCATGAATACTGACCACTTCCCGTCAGTTTCTAAACTCCAAAATCATTAAAAATAATAAGGACAAAATCTCACGGGACCCCGAGATCACCACACAATGAAACCAAGTGTACAGATCATCCTGAAGGGGGCACTAGTCCTGTACCTGTCATCACACTGATGATGTCATACAAACTCCGGATCTCATTTCATACACAAGAAATCACTCTTAACCCTTTAACACCCTATGTTAAACTAAAACAGTTTATATTTCAGGTGGTGGATTTGTATTTTAGCTGTTGAAATTAGATGTGTATCAATTATTGATCCAGCTTCTGCTTCCTATCCCGTGTGTCAGGTACATAAGCATTCTGGTGGAGCTGACGCGGCTGGAGGGGACGCGGCACGGTCACCTCATCGCCTCACAGATGCTGGACGTGGCCATCCGTGTGAAGGCGATCCGAGTGTTCGCCGTGGCGCAGATGGCCATGCTGCTGGATAATGCCCATCTGCTGACGGGCAACACGCAGCGCAACGGCATCTGCGAAGTGCTTTACGCTGCTGCGTGGATCTGCGGGGAGTTCTCCGAGTACGTCCATGTGTCCATCATTTCATGAGATCTGACGTTCAGATCATAGTCATTCTTCTGTGAATGTTGGTTTGATCATTAAAAAAATCTTAAATAGCCTTGCACTCGATCACCTAAACGTAGTGCTCCCTTTAATCATCCTGATTGATCGTTTTAGACACCTGGAAGACCCCATGCAGACCCTGGAGGCCATGCTGCGTCCCAAAGTGGCCACGCTGCCCGGCCACATCCAGGCCGTCTACGTGCAGAATGCTGCTAAGCTGTTTGCAACCCTGCTGCAGAAACATGAGGCTGCAGACAAACAGGTGGCTCAGGAGGCTGCGCTGCTGCTGATCGAAAGATTACCGCTGTTCGTCCAGAGCGCCAACCTGGAGGTGCAGGAGAGGGTGAGGACTTAACCTCAGAGTAACCAGTTAACCAGTTAATCAGATTCTTTAGTTAGTAGAATTTAAACAGCCTTATTGTTTGATATTTGATGATCATTCCACCTTCTGAATTCAGAAAGCAGTGTGATAACATCGAACATCACGCTCTCCTTCATACAGCACATTATAATAAAGACGTATGAAGGAAAGAGCTCACAGTGATCTCAGTTCTCGGTTTGAACTCTCGGTGCACCTCACTGCGTGTGTCTGTTCTGTAGTCTTTTATTTTTGGGCTGTACAGGAAACGCATCACTCACTCACTCGCTGCCTGAACAAGTTTCATCCTTTGATCTTTAATCCTATCCCGTTCAGGCCTCGTGCATCCTGCAGCTGGTGAAGTACATCCAGAAGCTGCAGCAGAAGGATGTCGAGGTGGCAGAGGAGGTATCGGCTCTGTTTGCAGGAGAACTCAATCCCGTGGCCCCTAAAGCCCAGAAGAAAGTGCCTGTCCCTGAGGGGTGAGGACTTTTAGAAGAATGAGATTGAAGTTCTAAAAAGACGAGAGCCGCTATGCTGATCTATACTGCATCAAATCTGAATGGACCAGCACTGAACTCTGTGTGTGTGTGTGTGTGTGTGACAGGCTGGATCTGGACGCCTGGATCAACGAACCTCCGTCTGAGAGCGAGTCTGAGGACGAGAAGCCAAAAGCTGTGTTCACTAAAGAAGAGCCCAAACACTCTCGACCTCGCCACACTGAGGTGGATGAAAAGGAGCTGGCGAGGGTGGGTGTGTGTGTGTGTGTGTGCATGTGCACGCTTAACTGAACCATGAGTTAACCTCAAATTAAATGAATTAAATACTGTTTCCCTGATCAGCTCGTGTTCATGTTTTAATGATGTTGTTTTTTTGTTTTTTTATCAGAGGCGAGAGGCCAGGAAGCAGGAGCAGGCCAACAACCCCTTCTACATCAAATCCTCTCCATCCACTCAGAAGGTGCTCAGAACTCCAATACACCTGAACTCATCTTCATCAGGTCCTATATGTGACGTGTGTGTGTGTGTGTGTGTGTGTTCATACAGGTGTATCAGGACACACAAGGGGTAGATCACATTCCAGTGGTACAGATCGACCTCACTGTGCCGCTCAAAGTTCCAGGTGAGTTCACCTTCTCTTATGTCCAGATGTTCTGCAGGGATCTGAGGTCATGGTGTGGTCATGTTCGAACCCTCAGGGATGCCCATGTCTGATCAGTACCTGAAGCTGGAGGAGGAGCGGCGGCAGAAGGAAAAGGCAGAGAAGAAGAAGAAAGAGAAGAAGAAGAAGAAAGAGAAGCGTGGTAAGGGTAAGAGGGGCGATTCGGGTCCGGAGAGCGAGGAGGACATCACGCCTGCTCACCAGGTGGACATCGTCACGGAGGAGATGCCTGAGGTAAAGCACCCGGCGTGTACGCCGAGCGTCAGACGGCGGGTCACGGGTGTCCTTTAAACTGAGGCTCATGTGTGTCCCCAGAACGCCTTACCGAGCGACGACGACGACAAAGACCCCAACGACCCTCACAAAGCCCTGGATATAGATTTAGATAAGTACGTACAGCTCCATCATTACTGTCCAGCAGAGGTGTGTTTCATTACCGTGATGCTCCATGTTCATCGGTGCCCTGCATTTTCATCTCATCTGCATGAAGATGAACCTCTATAATCTCATTTTAATTACTCTAACGTCATTAACTGAACTCGTCCATGTTAAGAGCTTCCACAGATTCTGTTCTTACATCACATGCATTTTAAACCTTATTATTTTAAAGTGTTGTGATTTAAAACCACTTTTTGATGTTGACCTGATTGTTGAAGTCAGGTTTCCTTGAACATGATAAACGTTTCAGGGTTCAGAACAAACTTTTGCTGATTTGGGGTTGGTTCTGCACATTTGGATCAGACAGACAGAACCCTCGGTGAGATCAGACTCGGATGTTCTGTCTCCACATCAAATCTGTTAAACCTGATGTCAGAAACACTGAGACTCTTCCCCAAACTGTTGCCCAAATCCATGGCATCAGTTTACATGTAGGATTGCTGTGCCGCTCCCACTGTCCTGAGTCCAGACGAACCGAACCTGCACCTCCATCAGGTTTTTCAGCCTCATGTCAGTCTGAAAGTGGTTTTAATGAACCAGGGGCTGTCCCGTGAGGAACCTTGGTTCACGGTCACATCTCCTTTAATCTGCCTGTGTGTTTCTGTCCCCTTTTGCTCATCTGTGTCCTGCAGTCTGCTCTCTGGTGGTAGCTGCAGGTAAGAACCAGCACCCTGATTATATTTCTTTGCTGATGGACAAATTTTGAACCCCTTTAGATAGAACCATCCTCATGTTTTGTGGCGTCGGTGGGTCAGCTTTAGTTCCTGAGTTTAGGGAGCTGTGATTGAATATTTATAGATCTGTGCAGTGAGTAGACTGTGTTTCCTCAGGTGCACATATACAGACTGCTTCAGTTACAGAGCTGTGTGTGTGTGTGTGTGTGTGTGTGTGTGTGTGTGAAGGACTGGTGCGCTGTACACTGATCTGAACAGAACCCTGATGGTAAATATGAGAGGAATTGGAACCTTCACTCTCAGACTTCTACATCAGAGGTCTTTACTCTTGTGAATTCTCAGAAACAAAGTGTTTCAGAGTTGAGTTTCTTTATTATCAAAGGGAATCTCATGTTAATGGTGGTTGATGAGCTGTGCTGGATGTTCTGGGTTTCCAGTGTAATTATGGGATGGTTTTGGCAGCAGTTCTGCTCTCTGTGAGTAAAGCTGACCCGAGGAAGCACATGTTCTCAGCGCAGTGCATCGATTGACTTCATAGCTGACCTTCTGTAGGATTTCTTTGCTTTTCCTCACACCTGCATCTGTTCTCAGAGCCTTCAGTATCTTTTCATGATGAGCTGCTTCTGTAAAGCCTGCTGTGGAGCCCCCCCCCCCCCCCCAACAGGATGTGGATCATTAATCACGCTGTCCGACTCCCTGTCCCTCAGGCCTCTGGCTGACAGCGAGAAGCTGCCGGTGAGGACACATCGCCCCGAGGTGACCAAGAGCCCCGTGTCCGATGGAGACGGAGGGAGTGTTCCGCAGGAACCCAAAAAGAGGAGCAGCAAGGAGAAAAAGGAGAAGAAGAAGGACAAGGAAAAAGAAAGGAAGGTACGGCCAAGCACTTTTCCCTACAGATAGAAACCTGCGCGGACATGAGGAGTCCATTTAAATTCGATATATGTGAGTGTTTATAACCGGAGTGTTTGCATTTGTCCTAAAGAAGAGCAAAGAGGAAGAGAAGAAGAAGAAAAAGAAGAAACCGAAGCTCGAGGTGGAGGACGAGCCGCCGGAGCTGCGATCAGACGAGGTGGTGCAGTCAGGAGAGACGGAGACGGAGCCCCCCGCCGTCTCAACCGCTGAGGTGCCACACGAGACGAGAGACCCGATCACTTGCAAATCTAAACACACACACACACACACACACCGAGAGAACATGCAAACGCCATGAACACACACTCAGCACCACCTCTCTCTATCATCAGTATTTTAATGATTTGATGCTGCACTGTTGTAAAGTGTTCACACTGGTTCTGTGACTTTGTTGTGATGTCGTTATTAAAGGAGCAGTGTGCAGGGTTTAGGTGGCAGCCGTGTCGCTGGTCGTCATGGCAGCGTGCCGGACGGTGACCCACGCCCATCGTGATGAATACATGTTTTAATGAAGCTGAACCTGCACACTGCACCTTTAAGCCTCCTGCTGAGCTCCCTGTCTGTAATCACTTGCGCTCTCTTTTTTTAGGCCTCCGATCTGGATTTCTGGCTCTCTAGCGCTCCTGCCCCCCCACCCACCAAGGTCCGGTTCCCCCCCCGTCTCCCTTTCACATTGACTGTTTTATTCCAACGTCCTCTCCCTGTCCTTCCTCTGATGTACACCCAGATCCCTCACCTTCCAGACTGGTTCTGGTTTATGTTCTTCTGACCGTCAGGTGGTCGCTCTGTGTTTGTGTCTCAAGCTCGTTTGTCTGCGTCGTCATGTGAGGGATGGATTTAGATTCATTATCATTTAAAGAAGCTCTCTGCTGGTTCCTGTTGATCAAAGTCCTGACCCAGATCTAGTTCCTAACATGATCTTTATAGAATAAGAGTCCTTAACCTTTTCCTCTTCTGACTGTTCTCCCTCCCCCTGCTGTGTGGATCCGTTAAACAGGAACACTGCTGCAGGAGCTCCATCTGAGTGTGAGGAGTGTAAACCCGAGTCTAATCCGCTCTCTGCTTTCAGGAGGCCGTCGCTCCCCCACCTCCTCCCTCTGCCGAGCCCAGCTCCGCCGCGGCCGCCGACTCGGAGTCTGATGAAGAACCTGAGGAAACGGTGGGTCACGTGAAGGTCCACCACCGATTCAGCAGCTGGATTAGACTTTATGACCTGTGCTCTGCTTCATCTTTCACATAGAAAACCTCAAAGCATAAGAAGAAAAAGCAGAAGAAGGAAAAGGATGAGAAGAAGAAGAAGAAGAGGCACCATCACCATCATCACCACCACCACAGTGACCTAAACGCTGGAGATTCAGTACATAATGGAACGGTGGAGGAGGAGGAGGAGCCGATGCCGGTCAGTCTGATGTCAACATTATAAATCTGACCTCTTCATGAGGTCCTCACACTCGTTAACATGTCTGCAATGTGGGGTGAACCTTTTTGTTTCTGTCCTCTCCACAGCCCATGTCCAACTACTGCCTCCTGGCTGAAAACTCCTTCATCAAGATGGTGAGTCCGACTCAGATTAGGATTAAAGTAAACCCGATCAGCGGGACACTGCGTCCTTAGAGCTCCAGCTTCAGGAACCGGAACATCTCATGTGTGTTCCACTCACTGACCCTGAACCTTCTGCTGAACTCAGAGCGTTCTCATGTGGAAGATGAGGAGTACCTGGTGGTGTGTGTGTGTGTGTGTGTGTGTGTGTAGATCGGGGGTTAGTTATTAAATCTGTGCAGTGAGTGGGTTCTGTGTAGAGTTCAGCTGATTGAGATGTGCTCTGTTCCCTGTTGTGGTTCCCTGATGAAGATGAAGGAGGACGCTGATCAGGTAACGGCACGTTGGATCTTCTGATCAGAGCGTTCCTCTCGTTTGCTGTGAGATGATTCAGGACATGAGATCTGATTGCTTTGTTTCTATGGATCTCGTTTCAGTCCGGGTCATTTAACCCTGTGCATGCTGACCTCCTCCTGTTCAGCTCTGTCCACACACACACACACACACACACACACACTGCAGAAACACTGAGACGGGGGTGGGGGGGGCATGTCTTTTATTGGGTGCTTGATTGCGAGTGGGCCTCTGGTTCTCAGGTGTGTGATATTCAGGGGAACCTGCAGGACGGGAGTCAGGTGGTGGTGTCCGTCATCTTTGAGAACAAGAGTGAGAGTTTTCTGAAGTCCATGGAGTTCAACGTGCTGGACTCCCTCAACTCCAAACTGCAGCGGCCGGAGGGAGCCGGGCCTCACGATGGGCTCGTCGTGCCGTTCCAGCTGCCACCAGGTGGGGGCGTGAGTGCGACGGCAAACGAACGGCGCTGTGTGGGAGGTGCTTCTGTTCTAATGTCTGCTGGGCGGTTCTGTTCTGCAGGCGTGTCCAACGAGGCCCGCTTCGTGTTCTCCGTGCAGAGCATCGTCATGCCGCAGAAGCTGAAGGGAACCCTGACGTTCATCGTGAAGGTGACCGCTCTGCGGGTTTGCTCTGAATGAGACGAGGCCGAGCGCGGCGCCGCACTGACCCTCTCTCTGTTCCAGACTGAAGATTCCTCCACTCACGAGAAACTGGACTTCAAACTGCACTTCACCTGCACGTCGTACCTCATCACCACGCCCTGCTACAGGTCAGCAGCACACCCAGCCCCGCCCTGTAACCCCCCCCCACAGGCTGCCGGTCTGTAATCCCTCTGTCCTGTCCACTCAGCGATGCTTACGCCAAGCTGCTGGAGTCTGGAGACCTGAAGAGCAGCTCGCTCCGGCTGGAGGGCGTCCACATGCCGTTCCACCACCTGCTGGCTCGCATCTGCTTCCATCACCATTTCTCTGGTCGGTCATCACAACGGCTACTTAAAACATACGGGGGGGCGGGGGGGGGGCAGACTGCAGTCAGACCTCTGAATGTTCTCCTCTGGTTGATAGTTGTTGAAAGAATCGACTCCTGCGCCTCCATGTACAGCCGCTCCATCCAGGGTCACCACGTCTGCCTGCTGGTCAAAACCGTGAGTCCCACTGCTCTGTCCTTATCTGCTGCTCTCTCACTCACTCTCTCTCTCTCTCTCTCTCTCTCGCTCTCTCTGTCTCTCTCTCCCTCATTCACACTCACTCTCTCTCTGTCTCTCTCTCTGTCTCATTCTCACTCTCTCTCTCATTCTCTCTGTCTCTCTGTCTCTCACTCTCTATCTGTCTCTCTCTCTCTGTCGCTCTCTCTCACTCTCTCTGTCTCTCTCTCCCTCATTCACACTCACTCTCTCTCTCTCTCTCTCTGTCGCTCTCTCTCTGTCTCTCTCTCCCTCATTCACACTCACTCTCTCTCTGTCTCTCTCTCTCTCTCATTCACACTCTCTCTCTCTCTCTCTCTCTCTCTCTCTCTCTCTCCCTCATTCACACTCTCTCTCTCTCTCTGTCTCTCTCTCACTCTCTCTCTCGCTCCCTCATTCACACTGTCTCTCTCTCTCTCTCATTCACACTCTCTCATTCACACACTCTCTCTCTCTCTCACTCTCTCTCTCTCGCTCCCTCATTCACACTGTCTCTCTCTCTGTCTCTCTCTCTCTCTCTCATTCACACTCTCTCTCACACTCTCTCTCTCTCTCTCTCTCTCTCTCTCTCTCTCTCTCTCTCTGTGACCTTCAGGCGGATCAGACCGTGTCCATCGATGCTAAGTGTGACGAGCCGTCGTTGTTGGGTAACGTGCTGGAGGAGATCAAGCTGACGTTTTCACAATGCTGATCATGTCTGAGAGACGGCCGTGCCCCGCCCCCGCCCCGCCCTCGCCCCGCCCCCACCCCCCCTCGCTTTGATTCAGTCCTCAGTATCGTACCCGAACTCCGAGGCTGGGTTCCCCTCGTCTCTGCCTCACTATGTATCAGAACTCGGACCGATCGGGTCCTCCTGCTTGCCTTCTCGTGTGATGTCTGGTTCTGTTGACCCAGTCCTTCACCTCATCCTCATCCTCATGATGATGGTAATAACTGGATTTCGTTCTTCTCATGTCTCGTTTTCTCAGCGCTCTGAACGTTCTGTCTTTATTTCCTCTCCCCGCCTGCTTCCTGATCTGTTCTCTAAATTTGAGTTCCGTGTCGGTTCTCTTCAACCCGTCTGCAGTTCTGATCTGTTAGAACCTTCTGACCGTCTCAGAGCCTGAGTGTCCGATCTGAAACCATGTTCATCCAAATGAAGGCTTTAGTATCTGAATCTCCTGAACAAGGCAAATCACAGGACCATCCACGTTCACTGCGTGTGTGAGAGTGTGTGAGAGTGTGTGTGTGTGTGTCAGTTTAGACAAGAAAACACTATGAATGAGGATGGAGTTGGGTGTCTGGTGCACCTCCCCAGGTTCTTCAGTTTTAAATGGAAACAGTGATCATGTTCTGGTGGTCTCTGTGGGCGGGGCATGCTCTGGTGACGTGGGCGGGGCCTGCTCTGGTGACGTGTGCAGTGTTGATGTGGCCGTGGGCCGACGACCTGACTTTCCTCACGCTTTGAGTTCAGGATTTTTAGAAAGCTCTGCTGGGGATCCAGGTGGATCGGTTCCTTTAATATTTAATGATCAGACAAACAAAGGGTTTAAACGTTTACTGATCAACTGGAGAACTTCAGGATCAATAACGTCAGTATTGAAATAACGGGTTCCTTCTGTCCCCTGTTCTCATTTTGGGAAAATAACGGGTCCATCAGAGATCCCCCCCCCCCGGGGCTGTAGAACGTTAATCTGAATATCAGCTGCTCTGTGACTTTAGGAATTATTTAGATGATCTGGAGCACAGGTTCAAATGAACATCTGAACATACATGACTGCCTGTATATGGATTATACAGTATAACTCTATAGGGATTATACAGTATAACTCTATATGGATTATACAGTATAACTATAGGGATTATGCAGTTTATAGGGATTATACAGTATAGCTGTGTTTCAGTTGCTGATTTTTGGGTAGGAGTTCGATGCTGCATGTATTTTATTAGTTTTTGTTCCTTAAACCTCAGAAACGAAACAGCGTGCAGGTGATGGATGAGCCGTCTTTGTTTTTGGTCTCTGCGCTCCGTGTTCAGATGAGTTGTTACATGTTGTTTTGTCCTGATTCCGTGTCCTTCACGTGTCCTGCATCTCAGCTGACTGATCTAATGTGTTCCTGTTCCAGCACGCTGTAGCACCTGAAGTAGACCAGTCCTCATCCAGCACCCTCAGATTTATTGGAATGTTATTATCTAATGAATTATGAATCTGTTTAATCTGATTAATCCCGCTGATGTCTGTAACACTGACGTCTTCATGTCAAAGTCAGCAGCATGTTTCATTCTTACAGAAACGTGTGAATGTACCGCTGAGGTTCTGTATGAACCCAGTCCTGTAAACGTGCTGAATGGACCGGACCGGCCCGTTCCTGCATCAGGGGGACCATGTGACCCTCACGTGTACACGGCCCACCCACAATCCCATTCTTTTCTGTCCTGTTTTCGTTTATACGTGACCGTCTGCCGTACGTTGCGTGCCCATTGGCTTCACCATGTTACATTTTTAAGGTACCCCCATGGTATGATGTATTTTAATGTTAAAATAAGAACTTATGAGTTGAGTTGTCTTTAAGTCTTAGGTTTTGCATTTCTCAGAAAGGTTAGAGGTTAGAGGGCCGGGCTGCAGTTCGCCGTGACGTCCGAACGTGAATCGGGCGACCCACTTTAGTTTATTCCTGAAACTGTAGCGCAGATCTGGCTGGATTTCGCTCGTATCGCTCGATGTTCTCTCGATGCTCCTCGTCCAGAGACGTCACCTGGTATTTTCTGACAAATTGATGTAATATAATATTTGAAGATTAAACAAAGAGAATGACCAGTAATTTGCTCTTTACATTCCCTTTAATTCAGGGGTTATGCAGCAGATATCTGATTAATGTAGGTTGCTGTAGATTTTCTTTTGTGTGTGTGTGCGTGTGTGTGTGGGTGCGTGTGTGTGCGCGTGCGTGCGTGTGTGTGTGTGTGATGGTGGTGTACCAATAAATTCCCAACTCTATAAACAATGTGAACTGTTTGTGTTTCATTTGATTAAATATTGTGTATATACTGTGATTGAGAATGTGATTTAAGTCTTTATTATGAAAAGCTTTGAGTGAATCAGACTGAAGCTGAACCTCGGACTGAGGACAGTCTGAACCTCGGACTGAGGACAGTCTGAACCTCGGACTGAGGACAGTCTCTCAGTGGACTGTCAGTGGACACCCTGCTGAGCACAAAACGATTTCTATTAAGACCTGGGTTTATGAATTTAAACTTCTAACCTTCACAGAACCCTGATTTCAATCTCATTAAAACTGTTGTGCTGAGTCCGCATGCCAGCGTGGCTTCAGTCCTCTCCTCCTGCAGCCCTGTGCTGAAGGCCTGTCAGAAGATCAGAGGCTCATGCAGCGTATCGGAATATGTTCTATGTTTACAGGACCTGAAAAAAGGAGGAGCCATTAATAATCTATTGATTACACACTGAGGTTGAGCTTAAACCAAAGATGAGGACTAACACATCACAGAAAAATAAACGAGCATTTACACTAGATTCATTCTATTAAAGTTAATGTACAAATAATATCTGTTAAGGTTTTGGTGTAGGTTTGGTATAGATCAAAGGAAATCCTCTTCATTAACACTAATAACTTCATTAATGTTATTGTAAATAACGAGGGAAATCTAAAGCAGCCATCTGTAATTAAGAAACGCACCATCAACACGATCCCTGATTATTTCCTGATGTTTTAATTGATTCTGAAGCTAATCATTTTCAAATACCCCAAATGCTGTTAAAGTAATTAATAGTCCGCTGCACTTTGTATTTTATTGTAAGTTTGTGCAGAACGACGCCCTCTAGTGGCTCGGTGCTGTTCAACAGTATCAACAGAAATTTAAAGACTGACTCGACTCACAGAAGCGTATAGCTGTTGTAGTTTCTTGAACTGAATCGGTTCACCTAGATGATTCAAACGTTCTTTAAACCTTGTCCAGTCGTCGAGTTAAACTTGCGCTTTAAGGTAAATTTAAGAAGCTAAATATTGAATTTAATGAGAATGTTATATTAATATTGAGTTGTGTTTCTGTATATTCACTTTTGAACCGAACTCTTCGTCCTCAGCTTTTTGTTATTCCATCATTTCTGACTAAAACACAAGCGACCTTCAGGACCTCAGGTACCGACCCCATCTCCAGATGAATCGGAACGCCAACTGTGAGCCAAAGTTTCATTCAAAACCAATCACAGACATCTATAATCTGTAACAGAGGCAGCACTATTCCACCTACACAACATGCACAAAAGTATAAAGGACACTTTAAATCCAGGTGTTTTATTTATGGCCGTTGTGAGTGCGTTTTGTGTGAAGGGACTTAACTAGGTCCTCTGCACCATCATCAGTGTCCGACCTCATGCTCCGGACACAGGCTCTTCCGGATGATTTGACAAAAGTTTCTTGATAATCTTGTACAAAACCTCAGAAAAAACTACAGATGGAATTATTAACGCATCTGTAGGTGTCTGAATACTTCTGCCCACAGTACATTAATCTGCAGAATATACACTGGACGAATCTGAGAGACAGGTTCTGATGTAAAGTCGATTTGAGTTTGTCTCGGATCTGATCAGCTTTTTGAGGTCAGTGATCAGACTTCTGTGTGACCATGTATTATTCTAGTGTGCCACAAGAGGGCAGACTTTTACTTTTTATTTCAACGCTCTTCAGTTCGTCAACGTTTTAATGTATGAAAAACTTGCGTTTCATTGTAGATTTTAATAAAAAAAACAATAAACACGGAGCAGAATCTTTACAGCCGCGAAACAGAAATATAAAGTTTTTAAGCATAATTTAATTAATGGTTTTTAAGGACATGTAGCAATGAATTACTATTATCTACAGTATATATAACAGACAGACAGACAGACAGACAGATATGGCATCAGCATCATTCTTATTTCAGATTATGGAGTCAAACGGAGGTGTTTAATGGAGTGTAAATGTAAAAGGGACACTGTAGGTTTCACTTTGAATGTCAAAATCTTTAAAACAGGATCCTGAAGCACTATAACAAATCACATCATATAAATCAACAAAGCGGGGCGTGTGTGTGTGTGTGTGTGTGTGTGTGTGTGTGTGTGTGCTGCTGTAAAAACAGGGAATACTTTCAGTTTTATATTTTGTAAAATATGTGACCGATTTCAACAGGAGGCATATATGATCTTATTCAGTGAAACATCCCGTCCTCATTGTCCTGTTGTCCTGGTTTGCTTTTGTTCATGGGACTCAAAAAGTGAATGTCTGAGAGAAGTCTCTTGACATTTCAGTATAGAAGATCCATTCGGTGAGGCTGTTCTTTCTGCAAATAGATGATAATCTGTGTAATAGGCTTCTTACTGTAACTCAGAGTATTTCTGGATGTTCTCAATGAAACTGCCATTAAATCATTGTGTGTGTGTGTGTGTGTGTGTGTGTGTGTGTGTGTGTGTGTGTGTGTGTGTGAGGGAGAGAGAGAGAGAGAGAAAGACAGACAGAGAGCAGGAGAGAGAGACAGACAGAGAGGCAGAGAGAGAGAGAGACAGAGAGGGAGAGAGAGGGAGCATTTAAGAGAAAGAAGAAAAGATGTTTTTGAGAGTCAGGCGGTTGTTATTCTCGTCTCTGTGTGTACAGACTGCAGTTGATTCTCGTTGTGTAGATAAGACTCTTGTGTACGAGGTCAATTTTAGTTGCACTTGTGATAGTTTTTTTAAAGATGCACAGATTTTACAAAGTTCCAGACTATTTTATGATGTTTGCTATAAAATTGCTTTTTTTACATCTGTTGAACACTACATAACAACCTCTGAGATTAAACCCATGAATCAATTATTAATACAAAACCAGTGAGCTGCTTTATACATACTTGATCTTTGTGTCTGCTTTATCATGAAGGTGAATTCTTTTTTTTTTTTTTTTTTTTAACTTTAGTTTTACTATAGGGTAGACTTTTGTACCCAATGAACCTTTTTTTCTGTAAATGCCTGAATTATCAAATCTTAAAACTATAATGTTTTTAATCATTGAGTATAAAAACGAACATTAAATGTAGTTTTAAAAAAAAAAAGGTTTTGTGTCAAACTATAGTGAGAGTTCCTTCTGTTAGAGGTTTAGTAAACAACAGCATCAACTGCAAGTCAAACTTAAAGTTAAGTGTTATTTTATTTGGTTAGTTATTATCTGTAACATGTTTTAATGATATATATAATGTTTATTTGGCTGTTTGCGGCTGAGCTCCGTGTTAAAGTCTTCAGATCGGAATCCGGATCAGAACGGGTCGCTGGTCCGCTCACTGTGGGCGGGGACGCTGCTGAGGCGATGGGGATGCTGATTGGCTGCGCGCGGAGGGGTCGGGCTCTCTGATTGGTTCCGCGGGGGGTATAAAGGTGTGCCGGCGGGCTCGTGAGCGGTAGTTTGATGGTGAGAGCGGCAGTAACGATGAGTCTGTAGAGAGCTGCTTCCTCAGAGACACCGTGAGTACCGTCCTCCCGAAACCATCTGCTTTAAAACATCTCACATCATTACTCTGACAAACTTTCTCTGATCTCTGTCTGTCTGTGTGTGTGTGTGTGTGTAAGCATCACTCAGCGAAGTACAGACGGTTCTGTTAGCGGTTAACTACTGTGTTCCGTACACTGAAGTAACAGGTGTCTAAAATGTTTAATAAACTAAAACTAATAAATGATATTGTTTCTGTAACTTCTCGACCCGTCTACAAACGCTAAAATGTTCATACAGTCTTTGCAACATGTAGTGATTGTAATAACACCTCAGACTGCAACTCTCTATAAACGACATCGCTTCGTTTCGATACAATAATATTAATTAATTCAATATTAATAAATTCACCGGAAAATAGCTTCCTGAAGGAGTGCAGTCTACAGCGAACATGACCGCGAGAAAAAGCCTTTAACTATAATATTACTGACGTCATCGGTTTAATTTAATGTTAATTAATGTGATTGATTACCAAACACTGTCTATATCAAACATTTATTACGACGGAATAAACAATGTTGATTATTACACAGGCTGTAAATGTGAATTAGACTTACTTAAATGCTCATTTTTATAATTCATAAATTATTTAGTTATTTGACCAGTGCAACACAATTTAGTGGTACAAATATTTTATTTTTATAAACAATTCACATTTATTTTAGGATTCTGACATCATAGCTGCTTAAAATAATATAGTAAAATATAATCGACATACAAATTTACTTATCAAAGCTCTACTGCTACATATATATATATATATATATATATATATATATATATATATATATATATATATATATATATATTTAAATATATATGCCCAGTGATAGATTGGCACCCTGTCCTGGGTGTATCTGCCCAGCGCCTGAGACTTTCTCCCCTGGATGGGCATGGGGAACCCCACAGCGACCCTAATAGAGGAGAAAGCGGAAGATAATGAATGGATGGGAATATATATATATATATATATATATATATATATATATATATATATATATATATATATATATATTTGAGAAACAACATGAAATAAATAAACTGTTAATTTAAATATTGTGTCTCAGTATTCTGTATTATTTATCTAGTCGGATAACTCCTGAAAAACTGTGTTAGTCAGCTGTGTGGTTTTATTTGCTCCGTTTGTTCTGCCTGATGTTTCAGACAAAAAACCCTAAGCTCCTTCGGCCGGTCAAGTTTTTAGGAATCATGTGGGTTCTGGATAAAATCCGGAGCTCGGTGGAGAATAACGTTTCCCGTCAAGGGGACACGGGTGATAAAGATAAAGCTCCCATCTACAGCAATGTCCTGACGCCGGATAAGATCCCTGACTTCTTCATTCCCCCAAAACTTGTGAGCTGTCCGCCAGAATCAGAAGTTTCAGACCTGAAGCCTAAGGAAGTCCTGCAGCCATCAACGTCGGAACACGTCATAAGCATCAAGGCCAGTAGCAGTCCTCGTAGTCCCCGTCCGGTCAGCAAACTGACAGGAGACACTAAAAACTTACTGCGGGCCGCCAACCGTCATATCATCCAGATCGAGAGTGCAGATGACGTTGTTGCCGGGGACACGAATGCTGATCCTCAGTCCCAAAATGCTATGTCATTGCCATATATTCCAAAAACACAGACGTCTTATGGGTTTGCCACTCTGATGGAGAGTCCTCACACTCGCCGTAAAGAGTCACTGTTTCACTGTGAGCACATAAGTCCCGTCACGTCCCCCAACACCCAGCGCAAGTCCCAGGGCAAAAGCACAATTGAGGTCAACCATCTGAACCCTCTTGATTTTAACACCTCCCATATTAACCCATACCGTTACTTCAGTGGGGGTGAGAGTGATACCTGCTCCTCAGCTGAATCCTCTCCCTTCAGCTCACCCCTGCTCTCTCGCTCTGCCTCTCTGCTCAAAATGTTCACCCATGAGACCCAGGCCAAAGTGGTCAAAGCTAAGAGGACATTTGCTCGACACAGTTCCCTCTCCACAGACGAGTGCAGTTCAGCAGAACCCAGCCCAAGTGTTCCCAGACGGCTTCACTCCCCCGCAGGCGGTGGACCACTGGACCATCTGCATGCCAAGGACCGACAGCAGAGGGAACATGCGGTCAACTTGCACAAGGGGGGAACCATCCGGCTCTTTGCAGATTACGATGCCGGGACGGCGCGATTGCGAATCCGCATAATAGCAGCGGAGGACCTTTACGATCAGACGGTTGATATTAAAAGCATTAACTGCTGTGTTTCAGTCTACCTTAACCCCGGCAAACAGCAAAAACAAAGAAGCACCATCATCAAGAACAGCCGCAATCCTGTCTTCAATGAGGACTTCTTCTTTGATTCTGTCAGCTCAGTTCAGGTCAAAAGCCTGGCGCTGAAGATCAAAGTGGTAAACAAGGGCACTAGCCTAAAACGGGACAGCTTGGTGGGGGAACGAGAGGTTCCTTTGGGAAAGCTTCTGTCCGGTCTGTAAAACCACATGATGGTTTCTTAGACATGCAGCTTGTCATGTAGCAAATTCATCTTTACTTTGCCTTTATAGATACTTTATATTTAGAAATGTGGATTGGGTTTAGATAAACACATGCTCGGGATGTTTATATGCAGTCTGTATGGTTGTGCTGTGAAGTGATTTCGGCTACGTTTTCTTTTGATAGCTTTTATTCTGTGAGTGGCCTGGTGCTTTGAACTTACACAATAATCCGGTGTGTAAATGTCAGCTTTGATCCAGGATCAACCGGCTCATTCAGAAGATGAATAAATGACCTGGACAGGACTTTATCATTGTAACTTTGCATGTGAGTTCACCTTAAATATAAGAAACTAATGATGAGCTTGAAATAGCTTAAGACCCAGAAGCCTTAGTGATTACAGTCTCAGCTCAGTGTAAATCATACGGGAGTTATATCCTGTACGCTACATTACATTAAATTTGGTCACTTTTGTCTAAAACGACTTACAAAGGGAGCACAGGGGCAGCCCCAGCATCCCTCGAGCAATGAAGGTCAAGGGTCTTGATCCAGGACCCACATTGGTAACTTCAGTGGACCTGGGATTTGAACCCACAACCTTCAGATTGATAGCCCAACACACTGACCACTGAGCTGTTTGTCACATCCATTTTATTGTAGATAATCAAGAATACAAAAACATGACTGAAGACAAATCTAAAAAATATATATTTGGTGTTTGATATACTAAATGTCATCTTAAGCTGCTATTAAAATAAGACTTTGTTCTATTGAGTTGCTCACTTATATAAGTTATAGTAGAAGAATAATAGTTGATATTATAATGAGATGGAAAACTTTTGCTCACTATTTATTGTAAGAAATGTAGATGTATATTAGTAAAAATGGTGAAAGACTCATTAATATTATTCTTCAAAGGCGAGGAAAAAAAACAGGCCAGCAGAGTTCAAGTGGCCCAGTGCTGTTAAGTCCTGAAATGCTGCTTAATTAAAGAAGACTTAAAAGGGGTTCACTCTGACTCCTTCTTCTGTTCCTTGATTGAAATGTGTTGCAGAGCCATTAAGGTGTTTGAAAAGGTGTCTCTCTGCATTGTCGTTCACAGTATCACTTTTATATGAACGTCTTCCTGTTTTAACAGGTTTTCAAAGTGCCGATCCACTATACTTGATGTATAGTTAGTTTGTTGTGTAGGTTGTTTGTTCTGAATTGTGTAAAGCATGGCTTTGTAAACTTTTATTTCTGTGTTTTCAAAGCGCTTGCAACGGAACCCGTGACCTGTACAGTGAGGAGCTGTATTAACTGTTTTTGTGCTGAACTGTTGACAGTTTTGCATGAGTTCTTCATGACGTGTATCCTGATGGATTAATAAAGATGTGATGTGGATGCATTCAGTACGAATGTGATGTGTTCGTACGGGTCGGTTCTGTGTGGAACCGCATCCCGCTGCATCCTTTCTCCTGAATGTGTATGTGATGTACCAAACCATGGGATTCTGGTTCGTTTATTGATTTGTAGTTCAGATGATCACATGGTCATCGTTGAACCCTTCAGAGATCAGCCTGGACAGCTTATCCACCTGTTGACTTTCGTTCTTTCTGCTGCTAAAATGTTCTGTTTCCTGATTTTAACATCAGCTTTAGGAACTAATGTTCACTTGCTGTCTAATATGATCCCGTTCCTTTGACGAGTGCCTTTGTGAGCTAATCAACGTCAGTCACTTCATCTGTCAGAGGGTTTAGTGGTGGGTATGACTGACTGCTGTTCACTCCATATGGGAACACCACCATACAGGGGCTTTACAGAGGACGGGGGCAATTATAGAATAGCCTGAGGAGGTGTAGTCTGAGTCTGGGTGGCTATGGGTTGTCCCTATGGCAGGGGGATTATCTGTTAATGCCCCACACAGCCTGAACCTATATCTCACTGAGATCAGATTGCTTCAGCTGGTTATATTACCTGCCTGGTCGTCTTTTGCAGTTTTGGGATCTGATTCATAGATTTAACAGAGTCTCTCTTTAGAAAAAGGAAAAGTGTTTAAGACTATTATATGACTTTTTATTAACTTCTAAAATGGTAAGATGTTTATTGATAAGGTTGTGTTAATACTGTTCTCTAATAAATAAGTTAGTTTGAATTAAAATGCAGGCTTATGTTCTCCACCTGTAAACCTTTCTCTGCAGCATGTTCATATACTTTTGGTTATATTATAACCTGCAAGTATTATCATTAACTCGACTTCAAAACACTTCAATCTTAGTTTTTTCATGTTTTAAAATACTTGGTACATGAATAAATTTATATTTAATTAATTCATCAGAAGTAACTACATACTAATCTTTTTGTCAGAAGAACAAGATGGAGAGATAGCCGGTGAGAGTGGGGGTGGGGGGGTGCAGGGGGAGATCACATTTTCATCTGCCTGCCTGGGCTTCAGGGTGCAAATGTGAGGGCTATTATTGGACAGAGGATTGCTATAGCAACTGCAGTGTTGGGGAGCCTGGAGACGGGGTTCGTTCAGTCCACCGTGTGGAGGAATGAACCTGAGATTAGAAGAAAAGAGCCGCCATGTCGAATGTCCTGTTCGCTGCAGATGTTCCCTCATTGATCAGTTACTATACGTAACCGATCTGTGTTTTTATTGATCTAACATTTAACATATTCGAGGGGAAGATTTTGTCGATTATCATAATCCCCAGTTATCAATAGATTGAATAATTTCTGGATTAAAAAAAAATAGAGTTGTTATAAATGGGCTCATGTACCAGTCGTGTTAATCGATTCTGCTTATGGAAGTGGTGATTGATCGTATTGATCATTAATGTAATCTATATCCCTCAGTTGTGATACATCTCCACCAACCCCAGTATAGAACCTGCTCCAGTGATCACGGTCTCTTCAGGAGCATTGAACCTGCAGATGTGGAAGGCAGGATCAAACTGAGACTGACACATGTTCCCATGGTAACCTGCTCTCGTCTGTCCATCCCCAAAAATGACACCGACTTCGCGGAACCTAAGATATTTGTTATTGGGGAATTCAAACACAACATCAGGGGAAAAAATCTCATAATAAAGCATCATAATATTAGAAACTTTTAAAGTTCCTATTCATCCATTCTTTAATATTTGGTTTATTGAGATGACGATGTGAACAGACGTGTGAGGACACCTACGGCGTGATGTCACACTCAATGTTGTTCTCTTTTTTTATTTATTTTCCCAAACAGACACTTACAGAATCGGTCTGAGCTCAGCGGATCCGCTCGGTAACACACTGAGGGTCACGCTGTTCTTTTCCGTAGACATGATGATGTTAACCGATATCAACAGTCCCTAATCAATGACAGGACACTCGTCGTTCATTTACATGATGAATTATGTATCAGAAACAGCACTATGCTGTCGTTTGGCAGAACATGAAAACCCCCGTACACAAAGGAACATCAGGATTTAGTTTGTGTTTAATAAACCTCATGAACATCTAATCAAATGGGATCTGATGCTGTGAACCACTTATTCACATGATAATCAAATGACCTGATTACAGTTAACATTTATTATAAATATAAGACATCAGGTCAGGACTGCGTGAGCATCACGGTGTTATAGATCATTTGGCTGGAGATATTATTTTAAATTCATTTATTTTAGATAGATTTATTTCAAATTCAGGTGTATAAAATCAAACCGTTTGTATACTTTCATACTTTATGGGAACAGTTTGGGGAAGGCCTTTTGTTGTTGTGCGTGTTTGTGTCCCGTTGCACAAAGTAAGTTTGTTATAGAAAAGTTTAATGGATACACACCACACAACGCTGCAGAAAGCCTTCACAGCAGAGTGCAAAATGAGGAACCCATGTGGAACGGGACTGAGGTTCTGTTTAATTCCTCCAGATCAGAACCGTCCCTCACACAGTTTGAGCAGAAGAAAACCTTTCCACAAAACGGAATACAATATCTGCTTTATTCTTTATTATTTCCTGAGCTTTTTAATCTCCTCGTGATGTGAGGAAGCTTTCTCTCCGTGTCGGATCTTTGAGTCTGTGTTTATAAAAGATGATGAAGCTTTATAAATTAATTGAACAGCTGCTCGTCTGTACATTTCATTAGCTCCGTCCTTTATCTGAAGGCTGCAGAGCCGTTAGAGGTCGTGTTGGTAATAAGAACACAGACAATTTACACTTTATACAAAATCTGTCCGTCAAGACATTTAAAGTTTTTGTTCTGCTGACTTTTGGAGAACATTTAATAATCACTGCATTTCACTGCTCACTGTTTTCCTCTCATAATTATAGTTTATACACCACACACTCCGTCTGTCAGTGTGTTTGGAAAATCCATTACAGAGTATACACACATTAAACCATTAACCATTAGTATACAACCATTAAATCCTAACATGTCTGTTATCACTGTACACACCTCCACCTGACTGCGCCACCTTGTGGATGTGGAATCGGAGCCAGCAGGTCGTTAATCCTTCATCATTAATATAAGATGCTGCAGGATGAGGGTGGAGGGAGGTGTGTGATGTGTTTTGGGTTTCATAATCAGAATAGTTTATTAGCCCCGGGGGAAATTGCCCCATTGATACTGTTATAAAGGATAACATATAGATTATAAAGCTGAATTATTCCTGAAACTTGTGCAGAGGTGAATCTGTCTTTAAAATCCCCCCCGCATCTGAATCTCCCCCGCTGACGTTCGTGTGCAGAACACATTTGTTTTTTTTTGTCCTGGGTTAATCAGCGTCAATAAAATGTTGGGGAGTAATGGGATACCTCTCCGTCACTATGGAGACCTGGCTGATGTGGACACCTGTGAATTAACATCATCCAGCCGCCGAGTGGCAACAGGCCGTGCTTTAATTAGAGTCAGAGAGAGAGAGAGAGAGAGAGAAACACAATGCAGAGAGTAATCCGAACAGCATCCTTATTAATGCAGCGCTTCCATAAAATCAAAGGGAATTCTTACATAATTCAACAGGTGTCTGAAAGCACGCTCTGCTCTGAACCCGAACCTGCTCTCCTACCTTCACATTCAGAGACAGACGCTCTGTAGGTCCAGCTCTCCACCGTTCTCTGGATATTCTCGTGTCTTTATGTTCTCACACTCACGATTGTGTCAGTACCGGATCCAAAGAGAGTCCCAGCGGTGCAGGGGTTTCACCTTACAGCAGGCTCCTCCTGTGTGCAATGAGCATGTTCTCCCCATGGATTACCTTCATCCACAGGACAGGAACAGTTCTGTCTGAACTGTGAGAACTACAACATGACACTTTAAATTCTCCTTGCTCAGATTACACTCAGCTTTTTATTAATGTTAAAACGTCAGTGTGCTGCAAAATGTGTGTGTGTAGTGTTGAGTTAAAAACACAATCAAACATTTATATATATTTATATTTATATATATATACTCAAACTGATTAAAGGACAGGAGAAGCAGCGGAATGCTGAAATAGTGAGTTTACACAGAGAGATGAGTCTGTGATCAACGCAAAGCAGATCATTAATAACACAAAGAGGACTGGAACTGAGAGGGACCTCCGATGTGCTCGTTAGGTGACTGATCATGGAACCTCTTTAGACACAAAATGATTGTACCAGACGACCCCTGACCCACACGGGAGCCTGAGCTCTATTCATAAAGCAAAAACGAACCGAACCAGTCCAAAGAGAATAACGCATGCTGCCTGTGGACCATGTTCTCACACAGAGTGTTTTCCTCCTCGTGTAGTCCCAGCTGTGTTCCTGATACATCTATCAAAGACTGCATATAGCACTTAGAAGATAAGAAAGAGCAATTGCAACGCGCTCACATCTTTTCTCAAGTGAAGCGGCTGCTTTAGAAAAGCCTGAAATAATATTTTTCTCAGAAATGAATGATCTAAATTCATGTGGAGGGTTTAATAAGATTTATTCAAAGCCCTGCATCCGAGTGAGACATATTTAAATATTAAATACACGTTTATACAGAGACAATGTCATAAATAGAATATATATTATCAGACACTATCTTTTTTGCATTACATTTCTTTGCAGTCTTTAAACCCAACCCTGTACAGACTGACTGTGTTATTAAAGTTTTAAACAGTTCAGGTGGACAGTGAGACGGTCAGCTCATGATCCATCTCTGAAGGTTCTTGTGAGGTTGATTTCCTCCGGTGTTCTGACTGATCGAGTGTGCAGGGCTCACAGCCTCCATCAGACAGACCGACAGCTCTGCTCCGAAACCCTGAAGGTTGCCCCACCGCGCCCCGCTCACGTCTTTCTGCTTGATTTAATGGTGAGGGTTGGGGGGGGGGATTTTAGTTGTCGTGGCAACCATTGTTTCTCACAGAAGGACATGGTTTGCTTTTTTAAATCAAAAACACAAAAACAATATTTAATTATCATTATTAGATTATTACAAATGTAAACTGATTCTCTGGATCTGTTCTCTTTCATTTCTTTGTAATAACTTGGAGGCTGAAGGGCTTTGGGAAGGTTTTGTAATATTGTGCTTGATCTCTGTAATTCCTCCTGACTGGTGTGCTGTTCTTCAGATGGATGTCCTCTGTCTGTTGTGTGGAGTCTAATCTGACTCTCAGATCTCCGGCTCAGTATTAACACATTTGAAAAGGATAGCAGAGGATTAGTGTTATTTCGTCTCCTGTCCCAGCCCTCTGAGATTCCCTCTGATGATTGCATTGATTTCTGTGTGATGGGTCTGAGGACCTCAGTGAACTCCGTCGTGTCGTTTTCACCCCATAATGATTCCAGATGTCGATATTTCGCAAGAGAGAATAAAAGAGAGCAAAACATTTTAATTGATGGTGATTTGAGGTGGATTTTGGGTAGATTTTCGGGGATAGGCTCACTGATTTGCTGTTTGAAAGTGAAGAACTGTTTTGTTTTGTTTGTCTGTGTAGATGAGAACATAACCTCACATTTAACATATCTATAAAAACAAGTGTGCAGTGCTGATCACCAATAAAGTTCAAATGTTCATCTATAAACGATACACTAGGACCGCCGAGCTCACCGATCATCTTTAGAAAGATGATCTGCTGATTAGATTGCGGTGTCATCCACACGGTGCACCTCCTGCTCCTCGTTCCCTGACGTTTTAAAGTGTATCAGCAGAAAATAATAAGCAGATTTTAACATGGAGTTGAAACCGTTGAGTGCTGGGAACAAAATATTTCCTCTGACATTTAAATAAATAATACCAAACATTATCAAAAGTCTCAAACTGTATAATATTGAAGTTCTGTGTGTTTGAGTTGATCAGGTTTAATGATTCTGTTTTTATAATCAGGGTCTCAGTTCACGGGATCTGATTCCCCTTTATTATAGTTTAATATAATGATGGAATATAAACTCTCTGTCTCTGTCTCCTGGTCTTTGCGCTCATCGGTGGCCGTCCCTCTCCTCAGGGACCTGCTTTAATTTCATCCCTTGCTCATCTCCTCACCTCTCACTCCATAACACACTAATAATAACACACTGAGGCTTTATAGAAAGTTCAGCTCCATGAGAACGAACAGACACTTGTTAGTGGGGGTCAAATCTTTCACTCTGTCTCTCTCTCTCTGTCTCTCTGTCTCTCTCTCTCTCTCTCTCTCTCTCTCTCTCTCTCTCTCTCTCTCTGTCTGTCTCTCTCTCTCTCTCTTATATTGGATTTCCAATAATGCAAGCATCACTTAAATGAAGGAGCTGTATGGGAGTGAGGTGAGCAGCTTGTGGAGCCTCCTCACACCGTTGCTTGTTCAGCTTGTTTGAGCAGAGTGAGGGTCAGCGCAGGTCAATAGATCCATCAAATTAACCGACTGAGGTTCGGACTGCGGCACCGGCCTCCTGTCTAATGAGCAGGGATAGGAACAAGCAGAAGGAGGACAGGTAGTCTGATGTTCAGAACAACAGATCTGAGATCTGATTCTTCATGAAGAAGAAGAATTTGTGAGGAGTCCTGAACCCTCTGAAGGTTCAATCTTAAAGTCCATCTAAAGCTTCAAAGCTCTATTTATTAAACCTGCTCATCATTTCATTTCTCTGTTGATTCTTTAATCAGTCTGTAACTGTTCTCTATGTGTCTGTATGTGTGTGATCGATGCTGTAAACCTTTGTTGTGAGGGGTGTGAGGTAGAGGAGGAGGAGGAGCTGTGTTTTGGTAGAATTCTGGATCTAAATGTGAGTTTGTGGAACCTCCATGTTTTGTAGGAAAGGTTAGCTTTGTCACGGCGATGCACCTCACACACAGATCACTGTAGTGATGAGTAGAGCATACACACACACACACACACACACACACACACACTCATTATATGACCTTCATGTTCTGAAAGAGGATGAATAACAAGGAAAAAACATGTTGAATTGTTGTCAGAAATGATAATGCTCATTATGTTTGATATTCAGTTTAGAGCTCAGTCTCTTACACAGAACCACGAGTTAGAACCACAAAGAACAGAACATTAAAATAATGTTAGTGTGTATTCACCTGACCGTGACACCTACAGAGCAAGGAATAACATTCAGCGTGTGTGTGTGTGTGTGTGTGTGTTAATGCAACTCTACATTTATATAATCAGCACACACATTACGTAATTACAGGAGGTTTAACTTTATCATTAATAAGCCAAATTTGAAAGACAATGAGTCTCTCTTCTGTTTGCGTGTGGACAGTAATCCGTCGTGGAGCGCTGATGATGTCTGCAGAGTCTGAAGGCTGGACTTATTTAAAAATCATCTATACAAAGCTTTTAGAACATTTTACTGTCTGTGTGTTTAGTCTCTCAGCTGAGAAGCTTAAAGGACATCCCGTATCCCTCCTCATGAAGACGGCAGCGTCCGCCATCACACACAGAGCAGACGGCATGTCAGGACACATCTCACCTCCACAAACACGATGCTGCTATACCTCAATTATAATCATTTCTATTTAATTATATAATCTCCATCATTTAGGATCATTCTGATATCTATATACAATCAGGACTGATAAACATCTCTCATGTTCGTTTCATAAGTTGATGGGACTTAAATAAATCCGTTTAGGTTACACTGTTTGGAAAAAAAGTTTGGAGAGGTCGTGGTTCCCATTCGTCTCCTGTACATTAAGGAATAGAATTATCCCCCGCTCCTTCCAGCTGTTTTTAAATCGGCCGGCCTCGTCTCCGCTCACAGCAGGAGGAACCAGCAGTTCTCTTTCCACTAATGTTGCAGAATCAGACGGTTCCCCGAAGGCGAGAGTGCAGATCGGATCTGTGCGTCTGTGTAGTGTTGCCGTGGTGAAGTGGACCTCACTATCACAGCCATCAGCGGTGTCTGCACGCTCGCCCGTCGCACACCACGCTGTACAGGGCTATACACCCATCGGACACTTTATTAGCTACCCCTTCGTTAGTTCCTCTTACCTCTCTGTAGTTCCATCATCTAACATCTCTGATGTTCGTCTCAGTGATCCTCAGCTCGGCGGTGACTCCGACGTCGTGATGGTGTGTGATGCCGGGTTTATTTAGTAAGCTTCCTGAATGCTGGAGTGAGGAGTGATTCAGGACGTGTCATCCCAGGACTGTAAACATTCACTAAGAACTATTCATCATCATGAGTTCCATCAGAAATGTCCTCCTGCTTCATGAGTAGATTAAATATGGAGAGTAAACCTGAATGAAATGGAAGCAGACAGGTGGACACTGTGTGTTTAATAGTTTGTCTCCAGGACAGGGCTTCATCAGCGCACTCGAGTCGGGCTGCACTCTGTACTTCATCTTCATTTTAATGGAAAACGTTTGGTGTTTCTCAGCCGTAATAAAAGCCCCGGCCCTCGGGAGCTTTCCTTAATCTGATGTATCCAGAACCAGGTGCTTCTGCCACAGAGACCAATACACAACACACAACTCCAAAGAAATGGGCTTTCTGAGAACGAGCCTCAAAACTAATAAATGTTTTGTGTCCGAGGAGGTCGTCTTATTGTTTGTTTTTTCTGTAACAGGGAACAGGACATTTGAGAAAGTGTTGTTCACTTACAGCTCCTGGGGTTCAGCACCATGAGTCGAATTATTGATGGTTGATATCAGTGTGAGTGGAACACACACTCCCCCCCCCCCACGACTCTGCAGGACAGCCAGTTCCTCTGTGGCTCTCAAATAAATTGGACAAGTGTCTGTCTGTGCACATTTAGAACATTTAAAACATCACCACTCATGAGAACAGACATGAGATTTTTAAACCCTTCACTGCATCTAAAACCAACTCCACATCTTTATATCAGACTTCAAATGCTGTGGAGATCATAATCCATCCATCCATTATCTTCTGCTTTAGCCTCTATTGGGGGGGCAGGGGGGTTCCCCATGCCCATCCAGGGGAGAACGAATCTATCACTTGGCACACACTCACACACTCTATATGGGGCAATTCGGAAAATTCAATTGACCTAGATCCATGTTTTTGGACTGTGGGAGGAAACCGGAAAACCTGGAGGAAGTCCACACGGACACGGGGAGAACATGCAAAATCCACCCAGATTTCGATTCGAACCGGGAATCCCTAGCACTGAGAGGAGAACATGCTAAATCCACCAAAGCCACCGCGCCAGAGATAATATTATATGTAATAATTAAAGCTAGATGAAATGGTTCTGATGTGATCTGTTCAGTGGAGATAACCCTCATGTTCTCCACAATACAGAACGTTTTAACTGCACATCAGAGAACTGAGAACAGAGACAGTCCTGCAGCTCGCTTATCAGCAAATACAGTCTGCAGCAGAGAGAACGCTCAGCGTCCAGCGCTCAGAGCGTCCAGCGCAGGTCACCCCGCTCAGCTACACGTCATTTTAAAAGCTGTTGGTGGAGGACATGTGATGAACCCGGGGACAGCAAGGCTTCGATGGTTTGGAGAGAAATGCACGGTCGCTAAGATGTTCCGCAATAATGACTCAGACTCGCAGGACGGCAACCAAACAAACCCTGAATCAATCCTTCTAAATGTCAGACAAACGCCCGGCGCAAACGTCCATCAGTGTAACACATGGTCCTAACGCTCTGCCCCTCAGATCACGCCTTCACACTGTTATCATCACAGCACAGTTTAAATGGCATGTCCACGCTGAGCCCTGAGGGTTACAAAGACATGACTGACGGGTCAACATTCAGATCCACCATCAGTGCCCGACCTCACTGATGCTGCAGGTCCACCACGCCGTCCACGTTACTGATGGACATCTCTTATAGATTCTTCATTTCTAATAGATCAGAGTTAAACTTAAAGCTTTAAAGCTTACAGCATCGTCACTGATCTGGAAACCCGGATACAAACTTTAAGTGATGGAATCGTTCTCTGACGTCAGATGAGAACATGTTATATGTGAACTGCTCTGAGGTTCTCAGATGAGGGTGTGTCCACATGATCCACTTAGTTTCGCTGACTCAGCACCACAGCTCACATCAGAAAGACTTCAAATAACAGATCTGTCCCCAGTACCACTGTCCATACTGTGTGTGTGTGTGTGTGTGTGTGTGTGTGTGTAAACGGTTTACCATCAGTTCAGAGGACTGAGGTCATGACATCATAACTCAGTGATTGTGATATTGAGAGCTCTGAGAGGAAACGTTAAACTTATACATTAAAAACATTCTGAATGAAGTGTGACGTTCTCCTGTCAGCCCTGCGCTGGAACTCTATTCATCTCATGTAGAAGAGGAGAACAACACAGAGGGTCTGATAGAAAGGGACAAAAGAACAGCATGTTCCTGAGGTGACAGAGGTCCCCTCCAAAAATATTGGCACCCCTGCTAAACATGAACCAAACAGACTGTAAGAAGCGTGATGACCCAGCGTGCTGACCCTACATTTAAAATAATGAAGCTTTATTAAAATGAAAGCAGTTGAGGAAGAGCTCTGGGTGTGGAAGCTCGGTGGGGAACCCTCACTGCTCCGGGGCCGCGGGGGCCGACCCTGTGCTCACATAGCAAACGGAAAAGAGAGTCCATTTGATAAAATGAATTAATTTGTGTGATGTGTACTCTGCAGCATCGCCGTGCTGTTCAGTTTGAGCTCCTGACCTTCATGTCTGCTCCTGATCCGGGTCCCGATTGGATGCCGGTGTGGAGCCGCAGTCTGGGGCCCCTGAGCAGCTAAGGAAATATTAATCTGGCCCCCACAGGGTCAAAGGTTCCTCACTCCTGATTTAATAAAGTCATGAAAATGTTTCACTCGAATGAAAAATTCATGATGCAGAATTCCTGCAGTTCAGAACATGGACTTTATTTTGGTGAGATAGATGTTGAAATACAGAGTGTGAGTTCCGTTAAAACCCACACGGCGTGGACGTGTTCGGTAGAAATACTTCAGCGAGGAGCTTCCAAAAACATTCTCATGTAAAAGACCAAAAATCAATCAGTCAACACCCCGTTTTCACCAGCGCTGGACTGAGGTCACTCTACAGCAGCGCCACATCGTTAAACAGTCCCCTCATTAATATCAGCAGACCACACCCTCACCGAGAACTCTTCATCTACAGCTGACAGAACCTTAGTGACCTGGAACATTCACCTTCAACAGAATATTAAAGAATCAAATCAGTCTCTCTCTCTCTGTTTAATCTGGTATTTTGAGATTAACAGAGATTTGGATTTTTAACACTGGAGCTTTCGTTTAAAGTCGTACTCTCTGAAACAACCACTCAGACGTGAGGTTTAGCTGAACGTTCCTCGTTATTCTTTTCATTTATTTAGCTGAATCTTGTTGAAAGCCTCCACAGACCTGTCGTATCTGTGGGGGGGGGGTTAAAAGGGTAATGTCATGAGGGCTCGTGTAGGTACCATGACTGTTTATTCGATGTTCCTTTACTGTTCTACAGTCAGCATCTGCGTGATGAACAGAACGTTAGGGTTTGATCTCGTTAGAGGATGCACTTCATTCCAAAGATACAAAATAAACGAGGTGCTTAAACTTCTGCATAAAGTCATTCCATATCATACAGATCAAGAAAAGGGTTCAATAAAAAAAAAAAGAGTTTGTAATTCTGAATACGGTGAAGAGTTTTTTCTAAAGTGAATAATAAAAATCAAAGGTAAACCTCGTCGTAGAAAAACTTCTGATGAAGATCAAAGACGTTCGGTTCAGTTTGTAATCTACAGAATTTAGCTTTCGTTTAAAAAAGACCCATAAAGATACAATCACCCAAAACTACATCAAAAACACAACGTCCCAAAATTACTTCCTTCATTTTAAAGTCGTCAGTCAGACCGCCGTCCTCGCGCCTCGTCCGTGGGTCAGCGCATGTCTCCTCCCTCTGAGGGGCGCTGCAGCAGACCAATACAAAATCCATGGAGTGTTGATCCCACCATCTTCAGAGTCAGACGCACTGTGAGCCTGTGGGACGGGGGGCTGATGGGGGGGTTACAGTACTCCGTACTCCTGCAGGGACTTGATGAGCACCGTGTCCTTGACGTCGTTGAACACACTGCGGATGTTGTTGGTGTCAGTGGCGCAGGTGAAGTGGGGGTAGATGTTCTTGTTGCCGTTCTTTTCATGGCTCAGCGCCTGCTGCATGTACATCTCCCGAATGAAATCCATAGCAGCCGAGTGATCCCGCTTTCTACCTGCAGGTGGCGCAAAACCAGAGAGAATGGAAAGGGTTAATACATTTAAAGGCAGGAGATTGGTGAATGTCCATGTGTGCAGTCTCTTTAGATTAAGTGTAGTGTATTTTTAAGACATTAGACACAAGAGCAGTGCGGACAGTTTGGGGAAGGCCCTTTCCTGTTTCAGCGTGACAGTCAGGTACACAAGCACTGTTTATTAAGTGAGAAGGTCCTGCTTTATTTCTGTCTTTGGACAGTGGGTCAGCGTGAAGACCACGTGATGGAGGGTGTATACGTCTTCAACGCAGACCATCGGCCGTCCTCCGTCACGGTTGCCATGAGGAACAGACAGAAACCAGAAAGTGATCTGGAGATATGAAGTTACTCAGCAGGTTCAAACTGGCACCAGGTTTTTGTGCTCCTCAGCTGAAGTAGGATGGACCTCGAGCTGGGTGCAATTAGAGCAGCGGGACCTCCGGGCGCTTCCTAACGTACCTTGGAATCTGGGGAAGTAGAACTGCAGGTCTGACGTCTTAATCTTCTCAGCCAAGATGTCTATTTTGTTGAGGAAGAGGATGATGGAGGCGTTTGCAAACCAGGGAGCGTGGATGGTGGTGTAGAACAGGGTCAGGCTCTCCTGCATACGGTTCTACAAGAAACAACATGATGGTGTGTCAGATATCTACAGCCAGGGCAGAGGGTTAGGAAGCATGGAACATTGTCAATCAATCAATGGAAATCTTGTTCTATTGATTTGATGTTGGAGCTTTGTGATGTCACATTGTTCTCCTTTACTCATTTGGAAACTTTGTAACATTTTAAATAAATGTTCTCCACATAGATAACGTCGGCTGGCGTGTACAGTGCACCGGTGCCTCCTGCAATTTTGGAGAGGTGTATGAGGTTCAGAAGTTTGTGAACCTATCATTTCTATGAATCAGATCCATCACTTACATCCAGGTTGTTCTCCTCCAGCAGCTGGTCGTATTCACTCAGCGAGGCCAGGAAGATGAGCGAGGTCACGTTCTCAAAGCAGTGGATCCATTTCCTTCTCTCTGACTTCTGTCCTCCAACATCCACGATCCTGCGGGTTCAAACGTAACGCCGTGAGGGATCATTGCATTCCAAATAACCTGTGATTAGTAACCCCTGATGGAACCACATCAGCAGGTGGTCTGATGTGGGACACTAAAGGTGCAGCATTCTTCTGCTTTACTTCAGTTTGTTTTCCTACCTGAGCGTGATCTTCTCCACCACAAAGGAGTAGTCGTTGATGCCAGTGGTTGGGAACCGAACACGCAAGACATCCTGATCAGTGGGGATGTATCCGGGGGACGCGATGCGCTCCAGGTTAGTAATAAAGCTGCAACCATACAGACACCAGCACATGATTCATCAGGTCTCAGACGGCAGACGCGGGTACCATTAAAGCGAGCAGCGTGATGTGGATGTTTACACTGAGCTGTAACGGCAGAGACTTAATTAAAGCTCATCCTGGATTTGTTTGTATTTCTTATCTTTAGAGTGTTCAGAGAACACGGGCAAGACGAGCGGAAAGGAAGAAAGACCTCTGAACGGCAAATTATATTTAAATTAAAACCTGTGGCTTTAATTAATACAGAAATTTTAACAGCAGTATATATATATATATATATATAAGGCATCAATGAGTGTATAGTACTTTGTTTCACCTTCAGTAGTTACCAAAATGATGAATGTAGATTAAGAAGTTTATGGATATAGATGATTTCTGTTGAGTTATTTTATTCTGAGGATGTAGAAGCTGTTAAGCTGTCAGGGTTGGATGTGTGTGAGCTGTGTGTTTAGCAGAGCTGTGTTCTGACTGAGGCTGCAGGTTTGAATCGCTTTCCTGATGGAGCTTCACTCTCAGCTATGTGGCTCCACCTAGTGGAAGTGATTGGTAATAACGGTTTTGGAAAGCTTTTATGTATTTTATTATGCTTCAGCTTTAGAATATGAAACAATGACATTATCAATGAGGTAGATATTTACAGAATGTTCATAATTAGGTTAAATACATATTAAACACCAGCTTTTAAACTGGTGGAATGAATCAGGGATTAATTCTGTGTGATTAATTTACTGTTCTAGTGATAACCTTACTATTCGGTGGAGTCCAGGAGCTGAAACTCCCGTCGTCGACTGTAGCAGATTTTAATGCCGGAGTCGGTCCACAAATGCTGAATGACATCCACATATTTTCGATCCAGGTGAGTAACCTCATGAGTGTCTACAGTCTGAATCTGCTGAGCGTGGACCTAAAGATATTCAACAGAACAAAAAAAATCATCGCGATTACACCGGCTTTTTAAAAAAAGGTCTCAGTATCTCAGTATTGTACACACAACCATCCCATAATACTCAGGTGTGCAGCAAAGCGATCAATTACAAATAAACTGATTACATGAGTATTTATTCCCTTTGCTCTGAAAATAAATGACTTCCACAAAATTCCTAAGAATTTAAAAAATGTAACACCACGACGACCTTCCTAAAGACAACCGAGGTTCCGTCTAAAGAACCTGGAGAGAGCTACAGCTGGGACAGAACAGCAGAACACAGAACATCCGTTCCAACAAAAAGAGGCAAACATGATGGAGGAAGCAGCACCATATGAGGGAACGATGACCTACATCCTGGAGTTAAAGATGGATGGATGAAACTAAATTCAGGGTAATCCTTAAAAACACACACACACCCTTAATTAGGATAAGTGGCTTAATAAATGAATGAATGATTCACTCTGCTCTGATTCAACACATAAAACCTGCAGTGTCAGTTTACGTACTCACACCCTGTCACATGTTTCAGAGAAACCAACCCGCTCACAACCGACTCCTCAAAACCTCAAATTAAGCCACGACACATTTTTTTGTCAGGAGAACATGCCAAAGTGAGCCACCAGCAGAGTGTCATTTATTCAGAACTGATCACGGCTCTCACCTCGTTCTGTTGGTTGGCGTAGGGAATCTTCAGGACCCCCATGGCAACCGTCAGGGCCTTGAGTGAAGTGAAGATGTTTTGGAAAACCAGTTTGGTGAAGGAACGCCTGTCCTCCTCAGAGTAACCCTTCCCATGGATGATCCTCATCTGCTTGATGAAGGTGGTTTTCCCGCTCTCTCCTGTCCCTGTCATTTTACACAACACACCGTCAGTACCGACATCAGGACAGAGAACGTAATCATTAAGAAAGCCAATCAGATAAGCTTCAAACATGACGTGAAGACATGGGGGGGGGGGTCCAGTTTCTTTCATTTTTGCTGATTTATTTTTTTTCCGGCTGTGCGGCCCATATGCTGCTCTACACAGGAATGTTAACTATCCTGTTAGGAATGAAGCAGCCAGGCACTTCTGACCTCAGATCTGAAACTGAAAAAGCCTGTTGGAGGTTAAGCTGCGTGGGGGAACCTCAGCGCTCAGGCTTTTGATCTGTTGATCTCTGAAACACCGACCTTCAGAAGATCACCTGGTTCTCTGAGAATGTTACACTGAACTGTTTAGAACTCTATATTCTACATCTTACAGCTTATTACTCATGACCCATTGTTGAATCGGAGCTCCTGTAAATGACCTGTAGTTCGTTTGGGTTAATTGTCTTTGATTACAGTACAGTTGTTCTTAAAGCATCATATAAAAAAATCAACCTGAACCCTATGAGCTTTGAATACAGAATATATATATATATATATATATATCTGAGATGTAACAGCTTCTGTGATTAAATGAAAATGTAATGCAGACTGTGTGTGTGTGTGTGTGTGTGTGTGTGTGTTATTAAAGACGGCAGCGGATCACGGGACGGCCACCTCATTTCCAATCAGTAAATATTTGCTGCTGAAACCAATGAAGCACCGGGATCATATCATAACCAGCAGCATTGTGGTCGTCTGATGATGTCATAATATACAAACAGGTCCTCCCTCACACGGTCCTGAGTTTACTCTGCACTGAGGACTTTCTTTCAAGAGCTGAACCTTTCTTTATTGTTTAAAACACAAAAGTGGTGATCAAACCGATTAAAGTATCATAATTATTCTAATTATTTTTAAAGTAAAACTCATAATCAGTTTTTAAATCAGTGACCTCATCCGCTGAAACCAATAACACATGCATAAAATAAACAGAAGAACACAGCCCCTCCCTCCTGTTGTTAGAACATGAAGCATTAAGTCCTTTCATCAGAGTGGAATTTGGACCTGCTTAGTCCAAAACGGTTTCCACAAAGTTTGAAGCATGAAGCAGTTTCCTGAAATCTATCTGGTTTGTGATTTTATCTGCCTGTGATACTGGAACTGATTAAAACACCACTGCAGTGATTTAGAGGTGTGTCCTAATACTTTTGATTCATATGTGTATAAGTGTCGTCCCGTTTCCACAGGGTTCCACTGATGCTGGAACAAGGTGACCTTCCTCAAACCAGTTTCTGAGAAGACTCTGTATGCTATAATTTAACTCCAACCACCCGAGTCCAATGTAAACTCAGAATCAGAGAGGTGTGTGTATACTTTAGGCTTCACTCATGGAACAAGCGTGGTGTGATGACTGGTGGATCTGGTCTCTACATGACTTTCATTTTCTCATTGTGTCCCGAAGGCCGTGTTGTAACGTGGTGGAGTTCTTACCCAGTAACAGAACTTTAATCTCGCGCCGCTCTCTCTTCTTCTGCTCCGCCAGAATTCTTTGTATTTCTTTGTCTATAGCGATAGCGCCTCGATCCTCCTCCGAAAGACAGCAGGTGCAGGTCCGGTAGCACCTCTTCCAGCAGCCCCCCATCTCCCCTACAACACACAGCGCCACGTCAGCGGGTGAGAGCGCCGACACTCACACAACAGAACTGAGACTGAAACACACATCTCTGAACAGGATACAGTCTTTTGCAAAAGTGTGGACACTTCTGCTTAAATGGCATGTTCTGTTGAATGTCAATAAATTACCACACGCAGTATGAGGAACACTTTCAAACATATTATTTAAACATACAGATCTTCTGGGTTTCTAAATATTCTTCTGAATGGAATGTTTTTTAATGCGTCACTGGGTTAATAACGAGCACATTCATTTAAATGTATTTAAATTGATAAATAATTACTGTCCTGAGAACCTGTATTTTTGGAGAAGACATTATTTCTCATTGTGGGATTTGGGCAGTCGCGTTATCAGAAACACATCCATGTTTCAGATACACCTCACCTCACCTCACCTCACCTCACCTCACCGCTCAGCTCAGCTCAGATGAACACTGTAGTTTGGGATTCTGATCATCAGAGATCAGGTCAGGAGGACTAACAGAGCATGAACCAGATGGACTACAGAACGCAACTGTAGAGAATCATAAGAGAGATTAGAAATAATGTGCTGTATCTAATAAAGTGGCCGGTAAGTGTTTATATGTAATCAGTCGTAGGCCTGGACAGAATAAGTGCTGCTCCTACGGCAGAACCCGAGGAGCTTGTGTATAAACATCAGACATCATGACCTGAACTTCTAACCTGCGTCTCTGAACAGTTTGTCTGATGAATTGATTTAAATCGTGGTTTTGAGGAACAGGTTGATCCACCCCCAGGTTCTCAAATGTTCTGACATGGATCAGTGCACGCCTCAGACACTGAACTTTATGGAATCTGCTCCTTTAATGTTTCAGTCAGAATGAACCCTTCAGACAGAACTCCTCAACCTCAATTCCTGTATGATCACTGACCTCAGATCAGATTCAACTGCCTTCAGGTCCAATCAGATCTGATCGTTTTAATCCTGTCTTTAAATCTGGGGGGTTCGATCAGAAGGTCTGGATCAGACTTCAGGAGGACAGATGTTTATTAGATGTGAACAGATGTTTATTACGGTGTTCTTAACGCGCACCAGGTTCGAACCCGAAACCCGAGCAGGTGAGTTCAGGTTCTTCAGCCCTGTGAACCTGTCGGCTGCCATTTTGGGTTCCATTAAAAAGATCCGAGACTCCGGCACCTTCACCCACCTTCATCCACCTTCAACCGCCGAGGAAATGAAAGCCCGGGTTCTGCTCGGGGGACCCGGAGACCCTCACCGCTGGGAGCCGCTGGGGCTTTAACTCAGTAAGAAAGCAAGCTTTAAAATCACTCACCTTCATTCGGTGCACACCTGTTCCGGGAGTTCAGTCAGTCTGCGGGGAAACCCGATACATCCCTCCCTCAGGAGAACCGCAGGAGAACCGCAACGGAGAACCAGAGCGGAGAACCAGAGCGGAGAACCCGGAGCGGAGAACCCGGAGCCGAGCGCCGCCCGGTCTGTCGCATTGTTTAATGCCCAGCCACCAGCATGGCTCACGGAAACGAGCTGAGAGCCGAATATGAGCGGTATGTGAGCTGATGCCTATCACTGGAATGCACCTGTGTGTGTGTGTGTGTGTGTGTGTGTGTGTGTGTGAGTGTGTGTGTGTGTGTGTGTGTGTGTGAGTGTGAGAGAGAGAGAGAGAGAGAGAGAGCGGAACTTGGTTGAAGCACCTGCAGTGTAGGGCCAGCTCTGTGAACGCCCAATAAAACAAATCTGTTCTTGAATCCGGTGAAGAACACAAAGAAGGTCTCACAAACATGAGACTCGAACCTGTCAATAATTCAAACTGTCAAAAGCAGCTGATCTGACATGAAGCTTCTGGCTTCATTTCCCCAAGGGGTCAGGAACCCAGCTTGGTGAAGTTTGCATGTTCTCTTTATTGTTTCCACACAGGCCATGTTCGTAGGTTAAAGTCGGCTTTGGAAGATTTTTAGGGAATTGACTGAATAATTAGAACTCTTAAAACTGAGCCTCTGTCCTCTGCTCATTAAAGAGTTTTGGGAGGAATTGGAGTTCCTATTCATCTGTCTTGTCACCTCAACTAAAGGATCTATACATGAACTCTGTTAGAACTGATTAAAAATAACTTTTCATGGAATATCCTTCAATGATCACATTCCCACCTGTACAGAGTGTTACAAACATATAAGGTTTTTAGGGTTTAGTGAGATTTTAAATGAGCGACAGTGACAGACTCACATATCAACCACCTTAACCGAATCTTAGCTGTTTTTTAAATGTGTTGACATTTCACCTGCTATCTGAACTCAGTATCAGAGATAAGCAGTAAGACAGCTGCGTGCAGTCGCACATTTCCTCCATAGTGGTGTCTGAATTTCCAAAATGTCTAGAAATAAAAAAGCTCATGATTAATGCCTTCATTTAATAGCAGTGTTTCGTCCAGTGTGTTGTATATCTGCTCAGTCTCGTTCAGGTTGTGCGTGTTCTCTGTTATAAGCCATGTCAAAGTATTATAAAGGTAAAGCTCAGTAACTGCATGTTTCATGGCAGCTGCTGGTGTTTATGGTTTTGCATGCATGTGTAATTCAGTAATGTCCATAACAGGACCTGACTCATGTGTACACACTGATTTTAATATGCTTCAGTTGATAAGCTCTTTCACTTAATGACATACTTCACCTCAGTAGCATTTTGCTATGGCCACTCATTTCTTTTTGGGATGTAGATCAGCCCAGCAGTTTCTGTAATCTGTTTTTTGTGAACATACCCATTGGTATCTGACACTCCCTCACCATCATTCTGGATGTCAATCTTTTGTCCTCACAAGTAGAACCGGTTTATCGAGCTTTTTAGCTTAGCGCTTAGAAAAATTCCAAGTGTTAAACCAATTAGTACAAAGTTCCTGCAAGTCCAGCTGGAACAAACAATGGAATCCACACTGGGAACGGACGAGTTCACTTCTGAAAATCAAAAATGGAATGTACATGCTGAGTGAGTGAGTGAGTGAGTGAGTAACCCTGAACCCATGTGTGTGTGAGAGAGAACAAATAAGAGAGAAAATCAATGTGTTTTACTTTTTATTTACAATTACCCTTGATCTATTTTAAAATGATTTATTATAGTTTATCAACAATGCGTATTCATTTGATAAATTAATGTATAAATATAAATAATTAATGTAAAGCATGGATTGAAATGAAACAGGTCTCATCATTAAACCTGTAATTTTATGGCATAATATTAAAGATCACTCATCCCTGTCTAAGTCAATTTCCTCACCAAACCCAAACCAACTAAATTAAATGAAATGTCATGATATCCTATCAACTTTAATCAAATATAATAATATATTATAAACCAATGAGTTTACAGCTGTCTGTAAGCACATTAAATGTACACAGATACAAATGTACAAACATATGCAGGGAACATTTGATCAACTCATTTAAATTAAAAAGATCAGATACCCTGAAGCTTATGTGAAACGCTCAGCCTGACTGAGGGGCAGAATCAGACTTTAGGTGACCACTGCACTGGTCATCAGAACATGTTTGGACAGGAATCTGTGAAGTTCAGGGAGGAACACACGTCCACAGAGATGGTTTACTGATATTATCGCAGAGGCATTCTATTGTTAAGAAACTGCGCCACCCAGTGGGAGAGCACAAAACGTGCAGCGGTGCAGTGTACACACACAATACACACACAGTACACACACAAAATACACACACAATACACACAGTACACACACAAAATATACACACACAGTACACACACACAGCCCAACGTTTCAATTGGAATTATTCAGTTTAGAGTGTGATTGTTTCTGCTGATTATTTTCTGACATTAATTTATAATTATAATAAAAATAAATTGGTCATAGAGCTGCACGGTGCCTTAGTGGTTAGCATGTTCTCCTCTCAGCGCTGGGGATCAAGGTTCGAATCCCAATGTGGGTGGAGTTTGCATGTTCTCCCCGTGGGTTTCCTCTGGGTTCTCCGGTTTCCTCCCACAGTCCAAAAACACATTTAAGGTCAATTGAACGTTCTAAATCGCCCCATATAAAGTGTGTTTGTGTGTGAGTGTGTGTCCAGAGATGGATTGGTGTCCTGTCCTGGGTCTATCTGCCCAGCGCCCGAAACGTTCTCCCCCACGCGACCTTGGTGGAGGTTAAGCGGGTGATAATGAGGGGATGAATGAAAATTCATCATGACGTCTTTATTAACGTTAAAGCAACATTAGTCTCTGCTCCGAGGGAAAGATGGCGATTTTTGTTGAATGAAGTGTGTGTGTGTGTGTGTGTGTGTGTGTGTGTGTGTGTGTGTAGCAGGCGATGGGCGTTGCCCGTCCACTCAGACCTCGAGCCTTGCACTGAGCCACGCCCCTTCAGTCATGAGTCTCACAGGCTTTGTTGAGTGGAGTACTGAAGGCGCGACGGCCCGCTTCTGGCGCTGTGATTGGCTCGCAGGGCTGTCAGTCATTGTCGGTTGTTCTGAGGCGCTGCTGCGATCGTTGGCTCTTCGCCTCGGTCTCTCCGGCTTTCTGTGCTTTATTTAAAGTGTCTGCTCGATCTTTTAGGGTTTGCGTTTCAGACTGAAAAACACAGCCCGTCGGGGGAAATGCAGCGTCATACTGTCGTTTCCGAAGAAAATCCGTTAGCAGCCTAGTTAGCTGAAGCGGTTTTAGCTCGGTGGCTACGACGCGGTGACCGTGCGGTTCGGCTCGGTTCGGTTCCGCTCGGTTCGGTTCGGTTCGGTTCGGTGTGGGGCAGTAACAGGTTAGCCTGTAGCCCGCGCTGAGTAGCGGCTGTTTGCTGAAGTGCAGCGGCGGGCGGATCTGTGAGCAGCTTGTTGATCGCTGGCCGTCTGAAGCCTGGTTGGTTCGGCCGCCGCGTCCCGACCGCTCCCCGGACCGAGCTGCTGGTTAACCCGGGTAGCTGATGGACGGTTTTGCGGGCGGACAGTGCGACTACTTGGGCGTTGTTTGGTTTCGGTACTGGGGCGGTTAGCTTAGCTTAGCCCGTTCGTCGACGCAGCGCGGATGTGTCGGCAGGCCGGCGGACCGCTCCCCTGCTGACGGGGACAGCTCGCAGCGCCGATCGCAGATGTTAAGCAGACCGTCAGCCGGCCGCAGACAGAGCAGGTAGGGCCGCGGCGCGGGGCTTTGTACAGCTGTTCATGAGACAGCCGGCCTCGGCCATCAGGTTCAGAAACCCGCGCTGATCCACTGCAGATTGACTGGCTGCGGCTCCGTCAGTGTGTGCAGTGATCCGGTGCATCGGGTGATCAGGGCATCCAGGCCCACTCGTTCTCTCCACCGTCCTGCCGCAGGGCCTCTGTCCAGATCTCAGCCCTGACACCGCGCCGCAGCTCCCACAGAGCCCCGAACCAGCGACGCAGCTCCCCCAGACAACGCAGCGTCAAAGATCACTGCGGCGATGACTCTAGAATCCATGATGGCTTGCTGCTTGAGCGAGGAGGCTAAAGAATCGAAGAGGATCAACGCCGAGATCGACAAACAACTCCGCCGAGACAAGCGGGACGCACGGCGGGAGCTGAAGCTACTCCTCCTGGGTAGGAAGCGGTTCAATTAACGCTCGCCTTAATGCTTATAAACCACACAATACTCCCTTTAAAACCTGCATCCACAACGGAGCTGAGCGAGGTCATGAGCTTATATTTAAAAACTTTATTATGATATCATATGTCATGTTTTTTTGTGCTACAGATAAATATAAATCCATTTCTCAACATCATACCTGGTTGGTTTGCAATCTGAAAACCCAGATTGGTCTCACTGCAGAGTAACACACATGTTCAGAGGTGGTTTGTGAGAAACTTTTGGCTTTTCTTTTAATTGTAATGAGACTACAGATTTGCAAAAATGCATAAGTGTCCACCCCAGACCCTCTCCAATCATCTATCAGGAAGTGACATCAGAGCAGTGTGATCATTCATATCTGTAATAAGTTTGCCGGTTCCACATATAGTAATCTTAAAATTAATATTAATTCTGCTATATTTATTTCATCAAGAGTTGTTATCTTTATTGGTACCGTCTTCAAAACCCAGACTGAGCGATGTGCTGGGCCGAACCTCATGTTGTTCTTGTGGATTTTCTGCTGGGGAATTTGGAAATGTTGCTTATAATTAGATCAGAGATGTAATTTGAATCACAGGGTGAAGCTCGGTTTTGTAGCACACGAACAACTTGCCCATCCTTAATTCTTTTATACTCAAGTCCCTGTTTGATTTTAGAGTAAAGTGCTTTCACCAAGTCAGAAAACACAAGCTGTGTTTTTCAAACCTAAATATGAAGATAACTATTAGCAGGAGATGATGTACTGTCCTGATTCCGGAAACATGCTCCTGTGGTTTTGGGTTCAGGATTCTCCATCAAGGCTGTGTAATCAGTAAGTGTAAGTTAAACCATAGAAACTACAAATGGCTTTTATGTGGAGTCTTGAAGTAGAAAAGGAACCAGAAAGCACATGACCCTCTGATCTTCATCATATTATTCATTACAGTGCGATCAGGAGGAGGTCTGGATGTGTTTCACTTTCAGACTTCAATAAAATATCAAAAAACAAGTTTACATTTTACTGAATCAACACATTTAGGAACTCTTCTGCCCTCACTGTGCCCCCTGTCCTGTGTCTGGGGCAGTTCAGCTCACGGGTCATTATACAGTTTTAAAATCATAATATTTAAAAGTTTGCTGATTTGTTACAGTGTTGATTAAAAACACTCTCATTTTTGGTTTATATTTTCATGTTAAAATTGATTATACTATCTGAACTAAACAATAAAGAAAGCTGATGGCAGGTTAATGAGGTTCTGTTCAGAATGGAGTAGCATGATTAATGCCTTCATCACCAGTGCAGAACATGGCTTTCAATGGGTTAATGGATGCTTTCATAATTTCATTTAGTTGCATTATGTTAAAGTTCTTAAGTGAACATTTCAACTGAAACCGCAGCACTGTTCACTGAATGGTGCAGTTTGTCATTAGCTGGTTGGCTAACTTTAAGTCATGTGTCCATGTTCAGAATATGGGCTTAATTATTAGGCCACACCTTTTGTTATGTTCAGATTTGGTCCTTCGATTCAGTAGAATCAGATAATTAAAAAAAAGTGGAAGTGATGTGTGGATTTAGATCTTCTAAGCTTAATATGGAGAAGCTCCAGGATCCTCCATACAGCTGTGACCTCAACATGTTTGGGATGAATACGTGTACTCTCTCATCTTACCTTACATTTAGACACACACCTCCTTCCTGAACCATGTACTTTACCAATTATTTCTTTACAGTGGAGTTTATATTGTGTTCCACAGCTCAGAATGAATGATAGACATTCACTTAAAGATGCCTTTATTAACAACAATGGAAAAGTGACCTTGATTTAATTTGTCAGTGTTTCAGAACAATCTTTCACCCAGTTCCTGGAACAAAGCCGTTAACCAGACTAACGTTAAACTCATTAATGTTCCAACCAAAATATAAATAATTAGTGAAATTTAGTACTTATATAATTCTTTGTAAACTTGTGTATATTTCATCAGGTATATAAAAACAACCTGCAAAGTTTGTAATAAATAATTAGTGTTTTTTTTTTTTTTTTTTTTTTGTTAGAGTTAAATATTTATGCTTGTATGTCCAGGTTCTACATATTTAATACACTTTAATTTTATAATGTTAATGGGCTCATTTTTTTTATGCTTTTGAATCTTTGTTACTTAGTTTTGTTTTAAATACTAAGCGTCATTGTTACCACTTGCTTTTCTGTTATTTACATCTGTTCCTTAGTTTTTCACTTAAATCCATTATGAAACACCTCTAATAAATATAATGAGCATCTAATAAAATGGTATAAGGTTGCTATATGAACAGTTTATGTGGTGCCCTCTAGTGGACATTTATTCCAGGTTAGCGTTCCTTATTGAATCCACTGGTGCTGTTTCATTTGTATTAATGTAATATTTCTGAGTAGTACCCTGTGGTGACTGAATAGTTTCTACACTTTAGCAGGTCCCTCTGTTTGGAGCAGGTTGTGGTCTGTTATATAAGACACAGTTCTGATTCGGTCACAGTTGTGTGTGCCATGCTACACAGCCTTAAAAACGCAGTGAGCAGGGTTATTATGTCTGAAGCAGGTAGCATATTTAACTGGCTTTAATCTGATCTGAGTCTGGTGGGTCAGACAGTCTGATGTTCTGATGTCACTAAACACAGTTCATGACGGCGTGGGTGTTTTATATTTCCTCTTCTCATTCCTGTGTTTAGGTTCATGGCAGGAGTTCTGTGATGGAGTTAAACAGACTATGCAGCAAATCATATCAACCCACACTCGCACTGAACAAATGAGTACACACTGTTGCCGTGTCACATGATCTACATGAAGTGAAAAAGGGGAGGGTGGGATGGCTTCATCACTTCATTCTTATTACAGAAATATTTATTAATCAGTGCCGTGTGTGTAATCATATTAAATATCCTGCTGCCTCTCGGCTCTCTGCTCATTGGTCAGTATGATGCTGTACCATGTCCAGTTTCCTTTTATTAAAAGATGCTTTAAACATAGCATATAGCTACAGCACTGTTGATCTCACTTCCCTGTGCATAGTCCCAGTCCATCCAACCTGTTACTGTCTGCACCCGTGCATAAAGCTGAAACGCAGTGTGTTTGTCATACTTCATTAAACTTTGTTCCCATGTAACAAATAAGCCTTCATACATCAGCTTCTTTGGCACCACAGCGGTGTCTTTGTGGGTGTCTGTGTTCTCCGGTTGATGAACCATGGCTTTACAGCACTCATCATCTCTTATTAATTTTTTATATTTCTGAATCAGGGATTGGCCTGTGGTTCTGAACTGCCATGTTCATTTAAGTGCTTTAACCCACAGACCGTGGCGTTCCTAACAGGAACCTAACCCTTTAGCCAAACTGCTGTTGAAATGTTCTTTTTTTAGGAGTTGGATTATGGGATCTGTTCCATAACTATACTTCATTATTTGTGAATTTAGAATTGGACCATCCCTCCTGCTCCATGTACAAATACAGAAGCCTTGTTAAAATGATCGTCATGGTTTATAATGTTGGGTAGTTGACATAAATCAGTAAATGTTCAGGATCAGTAACACCACCCTCACTTCCTGACTTCTGGTTTTCTCTCATTAAAGTCAGTTTACATAAAAGCATCTGCAAAATGACTAAATGTAAGGGATTAAGCCCTTGAAATAACCTTCATGCAGTGCTGTCATTTAATAAGTCTGTGAGTAAAGCTCAACCTGAGCAGCAGTGCATGTCGCTGAAAGCAGTTCAAGTGTTTAAGTGTGTAATTATACGAATGCAGAGGCCGTCAGTAGGCGGCGCTTCAGCCTGACCCAGGACCCATTCACATACACTGCTCACTAAACTGATTGGATCTCAGTGGGTCTTAGTGCCGCTTACTTGGGATGAGAACGATGTTGATGGAACAGGAGTGGGTTGGTCCCGATGTTAAACCCTTTAATCTGAGATGTGAAGTATGTTCTCCAAGGCATTCATTTTATTGTAAAGGTGCATCCCAGCCCACTCCCTACCTCACACTCCCACCCTACTGTGGTGCCACTTTACTCTTCAACCATACCTCATTCCTGCTGAATGGGCAAATCAGTTTCCTGTCACACTCCCAATTTTGTGAAGAATGTCATATTTCACATTAGAACTTTTATTACATATGCAAAATATTTCTTATAGATTCTATGTCATGAACCCAGCTTCTTTGTCTGATTTAGATTAAGGAAGACAAACAGGCTTTAAACCTCATTTAAAGTCCCATGTGTGAATGTCGGGTTAAACACGCAGTGATTCCCCATGTAACTAATATTAAGAATGTTGTCCAAAATACTAGTTTGTCCCATAAATCAGATATCGGTGCCTGACCGCGTCCTCATATTGACACGTGTAACCTTTCTGTGCATCTGTGAAGGAATGTGAGTTTTATTTAGGTAAGCTTCGTGTACGGTTCTGTGTTCTCTGCACCAAATGTATTAAATTTAAACCTGAACGACCCGATTCCCATTACGAAGCTGAAGAATGCAGAGTGTGGTGGGCTTTGTTTGATGTTCAGCTGATGTTTTCTATTTGCGGTCAGTTTCGGCTTTTCGCTGTGCAGAGGAGGTTCGTGCTATTGGCCTACTCTTTGAAATCCAGTTTACTGTGCTAAAAGCTTTAAAGTGTTGCTATAGCAACCGTGGCTGCACAAGGGAACATGTGCAGTGGTGAGCATAGCCTAGTTTCTCTTTCAGACACAGCACATGCCATGATTCTGCCATCAGAGAGATCTGTACTGAAATGGTTCCTGATATCGTTCTTCAGCAGGATGAAGCATGGCTGCTCCACATTCCTATGCTCTGAAAATCAAATGAATAACTACACCGATGGGATTCTCGTCAGGACACCGCTGTGTTGCAATGACTGTTTTCTGTAATGCACACAGCTTCATATGATTTATACCTCTAACCTGTAATCTACAGTCCTGCTTAAGGTTAGGTTTAGTGGAAGGTCCAGCTCAGCTGTGGAGAGCTGTGTGTGTGAATGGCAGACAGTGCCTGGTGAGCTCAGCTGACTGGCGACCTGTTTTTACCTTGTTCTTATTTAGTTATGGCTGATTTCTTGGTACGTTTCTAGCTGGTACACTGTGAAAATTGGTGGTGTATTCCAAATGTCTTTGTTAAATTGCTGTTTGTTAGAGGAACCAAATATTAACTGGTTTAATTGATTTTTACATTGACAATATCATAGTGTCAGTAGCTCACTGTCAGAGCTTATCAATCATAATAAGAGCATTTAATTAGTTTTTTAAAAACTGTACAGATCACTAGTCACATGATGTTAATGTTCTTAATTTTATGAGTGTAATCACACCAGTTCTTCTGCTCCAGGTACGGGAGAGAGCGGGAAGAGCACGTTCATCAAACAGATGCGCATCATCCATGGTTCCGGCTATACCGACGAGGACAAGCGCAGCTACACCAAGCTAGTTTACCAGAACATCTTCACCTCCATGCAGGCCATGATCCGTGCTATGGACCATCTGAAGATCCAGTACAAATATGAACAGAACAAGGTTCGAGTCTGGATATGATGTTCCTCAGAACTACCAGGGTTTAAATGTAAATCTGGTGTGGAGAACCAATAAAGAATTATAAATCAGGTGTTTTCTTTTATTTTCAATCAGGCCAACGCTCTCCTGGTGAGGGAGGTGGATGTGGAGAAGGTCTACTCCTTTGACCAGCCCTACATCAACGCTATAAAGATGCTGTGGGCAGATCCGGGCATCCAGGAGTCCTACGATCGGAGGAGAGAGTACCAGCTCTCTGACTCCACCAAATAGTAGGATTTGTTCTGATTCTCACTCTGCTGATGATAGAACGATCAATCAGGCTTTAACAAAGGCCTTGCGCAGTGATGAGCGGCTGAATAACACGGCTCTGACACCAGTGTTCACTCTGGATCATGTGTGCCTGATTCTTTAATGTTCCAGATCTTTGATTATTCCTGTTCTGGTATCTTTTTCTTGTGCAGCTATCTGAGTGATCTGGATCGCATCGCAGACTCATCCTATCTACCAACCCAACAAGATGTGCTCCGGGTCCGAGTTCCAACTACAGGGATCATCGAGTACCCCTTCGACCTGCAAAGCATCATTTTCAGGTATAACATTATGAGATTTGGTTTGTTCTTTCATGTTAGATTTTATAGATCATCCTCTACGTTTTTTTAAATATTGTTTTGTTTTTAAAACAAACTAAAATCTTAATCCTGAATGGAAATGTTCTGAACCCTGAGTTTTCTGTTCAGTAGCAGTTGCCAGTACTTCAAAAGAAAAACCTTATACATGACGTTCCATCAGACAGCATCAACTATAAAATGGTTCTGTGAGAGAACTCTTAAATGTTCTGAGTTGCTCCTGAAGCCAAATCATTGGACTTTTATTGAAAAAACAAAACCAGAAATATTGAGTTTAATCTAATTCTTCCTTTCTATAATAACACCCAGCATATAGATCAACCAGGTCTCTGCTTAGTAAGGTCATCACTCAGATTCCATTAACCCCTCACAGGATGGTGGATGTTGGAGGCCAGCGGTCAGAGCGCAGGAAGTGGATCCACTGTTTTGAGAACGTGACCTCCATCATGTTCCTGGTGGCACTGAGCGAGTACGACCAGGTCCTCGTGGAGTCCGACAACGAGGTGAGCAATGTCGGAATGTTGATCATTGTTAATATTCTCCCATGCTGTTCTAAGGCAGGGCTCAGTGGAGGTCACGGAGGTTCTTTAAAGCACGTTTTGGATCGTTCTGATGGTGTGTGGTGTTTTCTTTAGAACCTGGGGAATGATATTATGGTTCTCACAACCCAGTGAGAGAACATTTTGCTGTACAGTGATGGGTATAGTTCCTGAAATAAGAGTTGAAAGTGAATAAAGATCAGACACACACAGCAACAGTCCGCTTCCTGGAACACACTAATCCTTACTGGAATGTTATCTCGAGTTGTTATGTTAGGAATCCAGAACATAAAGAATCAAGGGACTTCTGGTTCTTCGGAAGTGCTGCAGTTAGCAGTTCCACCTCACAGTAACACTGCTCTTGGTTTGATTGGTGCTTGGACGATCACATGTCAGTTATTAAACTACACTTCTGTTCTGTTCTGCCTGTGATTCAGAACCGAATGGAGGAAAGCAAGGCCCTTTTCCGGACCATCATCACCTACCCCTGGTTCCAGAACTCATCGGTCATCCTGTTTCTCAACAAAAAAGACCTGCTGGAGGAAAAGATCATGTACTCTCACCTGGTTGATTACTTCCCAGAGTTTGATGGTAAATTCTTTAACCTTATTAAAGGGGTTCTGTCCTCCATAGTTTTTTTTTAGCTTTGAAAAGAGCACAACAGAGACACCGTGTGGTGTAAATGTGCATGACAGTCAGTCTCACTGCAGGTATGGCAGGTGGCTCAATTCAGCGGGACTTAAATAATTATGTTTTCATTATGATGTGGACATTTAGAGAAGTCCTGGATATCAGAAGGTTCAATTAATCTGATCAGGAGTCTGATGATGATAAAGCAGATAAACATGGCTGCTGTGAGGTTGAGATGAACAGTCCTGCTGGATGGAGGGTCTTATCTGATTAAAACAGAGAGAGTAAGACTGACTGAAATGTCGAGGCTTGTTATCTCCATGTTGTTTAAAATGGAGATTCTGAAACACGTTTTATAAATCCTTTCAGGTCCACAGAGAGATGCTCAGGCGGGTCGTGAGTTCATCCTGAAGATGTTCGTGGAGCTGAACCCCGACAGCGACAAGATCATCTACTCTCACTTCACCTGCGCCACCGACACGGAGAACATCCGCTTCGTCTTCGCCGCCGTCAAAGACACCATCCTGCAGCTCAACCTCAAAGAGTACAACCTGGTGTGAGGGGGGTGGGGCCAGGGACACCGGAAGCAGCTCCTACACAACCCCCATGTTTAATGTACCCCCCCCCCCCCACACCCACACACATACACACTCCTAACATAACCCCATCCGATGTGAACTGACACAGCTCTGCTCTTTTCAGGCACAGACCTTTATTTCTACTTTGCTCGCCCTTTATTTTCGTTCCGATTCCATTTCCAGTTGAATTTTGTCTTTATTCCTTTTGCTCCCGTTGATAATTTCTCTGATGAGCTGGGGCACTCCGACCGTGCGGCCCGACTCCGATGGGTCCGGTGCCACAGTCGTGATGCTCCAGCTGACTGATTTGACCGTCGAGGAGAACCCTGACCCTGATTATTGTCGGGCGCGGTTCTGATTTGAGCGTTATGAAATGCCAACCCGGCGGCGGTGACATTCACGCAGGGCATGGAGAGCAGAGTAATGAAAACCTGCCTCAGTGAATGGAACTCGCACCAATTTTGGAAATCGAATTTAACTTAGGACATTTTATGAAGGACTGAAGAGACCATGTGCATTTACTTTTTCTCTTTTTGTATATGAGCTCTAATTTAATCGTTTTCTTACAATTACGAGCACTGCTGCTGCTGCTGCACCTGAAAAGCAGACCTGATTCATGATTGGTGTTTAAATAGAGTTGAGGGCTTCGATCAGTCGGTGTTGCTACAGATTTCATATGCAGCTTCTACGCTCTGTGATTTTTCCTTTTTATTATTAGCTCTTGCGGTGAGTTGCTCCTCCATCCGTACCGTTTGCCAAATGAATATTTAGCTGGTGGAGCTCGTTGTTGCCAGTACTGGTTTTCTGATCGGTACCGCTGAAGGGACGGAACATGTTCTCCTGTTCTGGAGGGTATATAGTTGAAGGCTGGCCAAACAAATGAGTGTTTTCTGTATGTTTACGATGTTAATTAGTTGAACTCTAATATAACCCTGCTGTTATTTTGCCACATGGTTTGTGTCATTTAGACATTGTGCTGCAGTTTGTTGAGTCTGATATTTTAGAGGAGACTCAGTTTAAATGGTATTTTTTACAGAGATGGTGTTGATTTGAACTCGACTCGAGAGCCCTGACACAGACCTGTTCTCAGATCAGTTAGTATTATCGTTCTGTGTCGGTTCTAAATCAGTTTTCGTCGCCGTTTCAGATGAAGTAGCTTCCTGACCTGTAGTTTGGCTCGTCGCAGACTACAGTGGCAGTCGCAGCACCCATCCCACAGCCATCGCAGGTCGGGTGTGTTCACGCCAGGTTTCTCCACCGTAACCTTTGAAGGCGGTGCTTCCTGTAGTTTGGGTTGCAGAGTGACGGCTCAGGATGCTGAGGGTGCGTTTTCAGTGATGAGTCCCGGCTCACTGACCCCTCGTACCACGGGAGTGCTGTAGAACGTTCAATCAGTCTTTTCTATTGATCTAATTTATAGTGCAGACATATGGATAGTGTTAATGAGTAGAGTTAGTCCCTGTGATTCTAATGAAGGGGGAGGAGTCTGTACTGCTGTAAATCTCTGCGCTGCGATACAGTATTTTCTGGGTTCTGTCCGTGCAGCAGAACCCGCTGTGTGAGGATGGACAGAAGTGGAGGACGTGCACGTGGCAGTGTTCTGAGTTCCTTTATGCGTTCCTGAGGTTCTTATTAATATTGTAAGCAGTACTTTGGCACGTTTCTTGCTTCAGCGTTGTTCATGAGGTGAGGGGCGGGCGGGTGGGCGGAGTCTTTTGATTGTATTTGTGATGCAATTCAGGTGAGTTTTCATACCTTCATGATAAGGGCTAATTACAGGGGGGCAGACGGGGTGAGGGTGAAGGGAATGACGTCGCAGGAGCGGCTGGCGGCCCCGGGGTGGGGCGGGGCGGGGCGGGGCGGGGGTCTCATGGTGTGAGAGTGATGGGACGTACGGTTCAGCTTTTCCTCAGCGGCGGTCCCACCGGCGTGTTGTGTGTTATGATGCGGAACTCCAGAAGACGAGGCCCTGCCATTCCTGAGCTTTCTCACACACACACACACACACACACACACACACACACACACACTGTCGCCTCGTATGGTTCATACAGATTTAGGTTCTGTAACCCCACCCCCCCACACACAGAGGTCAGTGGAACCGTGGTTCTTGGTGGCCCGTTACGATGAGCATTTGGCAGGTTTATCTTTGTGGATGTTTGCAATAGAGAACACAGTTCCTTTGTTCCCCGACAGGAGAACTTGTTTTGTATTTCTGGTCCCTTTAACTACAGTGTCCTGTGTTGAGTCTGTCCTCGGTGCTCGTCCTCACCGGGGGGGGGGGGGGGGGGGGGGGTCTCGTTTTGCTTTGAAGTTTCAGTGCTGCGCCTCGGAAGTGTTTATATGAAAATTGTAGTATTCCAGAGAATGTCTATATATATATATAACATATATATGTGTGTATATACACACACACACACACACACACATGCTCTCTGTATGCAGAAGCGCTCTGTTGAAGGTTTGTTGATTTGGATTTCTGATGGTCATCCGCAGTGTGACCTGTTTAAAACTGAAGGGTTTCCTGATGGTTGTGTTTCACTGTAAGTTAAAACGCTGGCTCTATTTACACTATATGGACTGAATGCTGAGGACACTGTGATGTTACACTACAGGAGCGCCTCGGACGTCTGTTTACGCTGATGGTGGGGTGGGGGGGGGTCTGGAGTGTGTCGGTGGGACGTTCCGGTTTGTTGGTTTATTTCAGAGGTGTTGGATGGGGTCAGTGCACCCAGGAGGCAGCTGCTTATTTCACCTTTTTAAACCATGTATTCTGCAGTGAGGCAGGAGGGGGGGGGCATCACTACCACCTGTACATTAACAGTGCCGGCCGTCGCCCCGGCTGCCCTCGCGTCCGTCCGTAGCTCTGCGGCTCCGTCGGTGGCATCGTGTCCCTTCACTCCGTCTCAATCCCCACCACAGAACGCACTACAGAGAACCCTGTAGGTCACATGTTCAGATGAGGTCCCGCCCCCAGCAGTTCAATCACATTCCTGCACTCAGAGAGGTCAACACTAACAGGACGGGGCGTCGGGATGTGATGGAGGTGGAAACGTGAAGCTAACGTTATGATTCGGTTCCTGAACCCCCGGATGTAAGACCACTCACTACAGATGATTTTTTTTTTTTTTTAGATAACCGGTATAAACTTTGTAGTGCTGTATAAAATCAAAGTATCAATGTTTTTGTTTAATTTAGCCTTTTCTGTTGTTTTTTTAATACCGGGTGTAAATGATGTATTATACCGTGTGCCAATCCCCTTTCTTTGTAGAGCCAGACTCTTTTAACAAGTGCCAATATTGTGTAAACCATTAAAGGACCGGCGCAGTGTATTTTCTGGTCCTGTTTTTAAATGAAACACTATGTGATTTAGTTCAGTGATGACATGACACTTCTGTTGCTTATTTAAGGTTCGAGACGCTAAACTGCTGTTTTTATTCGAAAGCCCATCTAAAGTGCATGTGTGTATGTGATATGCTGGGCAGGGTTGTGGGGGGGAGGGGGGTTAGACCATGAAGGGGTCTCTATAAAGACTAAAACGTGGCTCATTTACAGTGTTTTAGTCGTATTTCTCTTTTCTATGGTTCATTTCAGCCACTGTTGCCTGAACCTCATTCAAACATGGAAACTGTTTTCATAGCCTTCTCCTTCAAAACAAAGTGTTTTAAATTGGAATAAACTTTGTTCCTATAATTGCTGTGCTCTTTTATTATTATTATTATTTACTTTGAATAAGTGTTGCAGGCTTTGGGCCTCTCTTGGAACAGAAAATACTCCCATTGGAGAACATGTTAAACCTCTGCAGTACACAACACAGGACTGGAACAGATCAGGGCTCTACTGGTCACTAGGGGGCAGTAGAGACCACAAGATAAACTAGATCCCTTTAAATGCGTGTGATGGGGGGGGGGGGGTTATGCAGGTATTCTTTAGTTGTACCTTCGTTAATATCTGATGACTGTAAGATAAGAAAAACCCCACAGTAAAGAGGATTAAACTGAAGAGCTTTTTAAAGGTGGCAGTGTGTATGGAACTCATACTGCAATAAAACAATAAGTACAAAATGATAAATCTGGAGGTCGATGTTCAACCAGATGGAAGCCATTGAGTTTTGCCTTTGCAGTTTGTGACAGTTCACATGAAATTCCTAAAACAGAGGCATATTAAACCTATAGTGACATCACTGACACCCCCCCCCCCCAAAAAAAAAAAAAAAATATATATATATATATATATATATATATATATATACTGACAGAACAAATGCACAGACTCCTGTATGTAAACAGAATGAAGGGACCTTTTATATAAAGTAATGTATGCTGTTCGCATCATGTAGCAGTTAACGGATTTAAAGTCTCTAAATTGATTATATATTGATTTTATGTAATAAATTGATTATATTGTGATTTTTGTTCTGAAAAACGCCATATAACCCAGGTTAACACAATGGGCAGGGTTTTGTCGCCCTCTTGTGGTGAAAATTAACAACGACGGACGCCTTTATTTTCAAATGCAAAAAAAACGTATAAAACTTTTTATTTTTTAATTTTCTCGGCGTCGTTGGCAGCGTATTAAATGGAACGTGTTGTTCGGGAGCGGGGGACCCGCGGAGCCGGTGATTCTGGCGGACGTTGAGTGCGTGTGGCAGCGCAGCGCCGTCGCCTCATAAGCGCAGACCCGCGGATCAGTGAGGAGCTGCAGAGCCGGGCTCTCACACACCGCCGCCGGATCAGCGGCCACGCAACCGCGCTCCATCCCCGCGGCTCCGCTCGCCTTCGATGCCGGATGAACCCTCAGAGGACACGGACCGCGCACAGGACACCGGAGCCGCGATAGAAGCCGCCGCCGCCGCCGCCGAGGCTGCTTCGTTAGCGGGTTAGCTTAGCCTGCTCCACCCGCGAACAAAGAGCCGCTCGGTTCAGAGAAAAACTAAAACCTCCAGAAAGAACAGCCGCTTGATCCACCGAACCCGGACTGTCATGATGTTTCCACAATCCAGACACTCGGTAAGAGCCGCCGCTTTGTCTGCACCGCCGTTAGCACGACGAGCTAACGAGCTAACTGCCTGACGTTTCAGATTATTAACTTTAAAAACTCAACATCCACCAAACAACTTCACCTTTAATTAACTAACCCTCATTAACACCAAGAGACGCTCATTAACTCAGCCGTGACAGCCACGACACACAGAGTCCAACTTAAAAACAAAAAACACCGAAAACAAAAGAAAACAATAAAAAGAAAAACTCTGATTTATTAAAATCATCTCCATCAGACTGCCCGTCATTAGTCATTACACAGAACAGTTTAGGGAAGGCCGCTTCCGGTCCTCTGTTTTTAAAGTGTGATGGTGGCTGAGATTTCAGGGTTTCAGAGGAACAGGTTGCTTTTCTGATGATCTGAAGGTGGAGGCTCCCGTTCTGTTGATGTGGAGGAACCTTCTGCTCTGAGGAGATGGGGTGGAGGTTGGGGTACAAACCCACCCCTGAGAGGGCTCATGGAGAACATGCAAACCAGTCAGAGTTCTCCAGCTTTAACTCACTGAATCATCTGCTGCTGCATCGGTGCCTGACCTTCCACAGACGCTCTCAACCAAGTGGACACGCGTTCACTCACACAGGGGTCTACCACATACTAATGGAGACGGGGTCTTCTAAGGCATAGTGACCACACCATCACACACTCACATCCATCCACCTGCTTTAGAATGATCTTACAGATCACTGGATCTCCAGAGTTCTCCATCACACCTCCCCGAGAGGACCTGAACCTTCTCTGTAGATTTTAGTGAATGTTCTGAGAGGAACCTGAGAGCTGGTTTGGACAGGAGAAGGTCAGGGTCATGGTCATGGTCTACTGCTCTCCATGTCCTGAGGTGATCAGACTGATACGTTGGAGATTTAAATCAGATGGACCTTGCTGTCTGCTCCTCCTCCTCCTCACTGTTCTTCACCTTCGTCCGGTCTGTGTTTACATCTCATTTACTCAGGTGTCCTCAGGTGTCCTCAGGTGTCCTCCTGGTCTCTGGTGTTGTGTGTTTGTGGAGTGAAGGTGCTGTTATTTGTTTTGGACTCATTTGACTGTCAGAGCTGAACTCTCATGTGGGTTTCAGGGAAATGTTCTCCTTTAGGAGGTGGATGTCCTGCCGTCTCCTCCGTCAGCTTCACCTTCTGCTGGACGGAGAGATGCAAACCTCCAGATTGGACACCTCCGTCACTAAACTGCCCCGCTGCGTCAGTGCGTTAGAACACTGCATTACCCTCCTCCACCTTACTGCTCCACCTGTAGATGTGGAACCATCTGCTTCAAACCACAGGAAGGGGGTGGAGTCTGCGCTCATCCGCTCTGCGGCGCTCAGGACCCCCGGTACCCAGGGCTGTGTTAGGATCTGTGTAAGGGCGTGGTCTCAGTGGTCGGGGTGTTGGGCTGTCAGTCAGAAGGTTGTGGGTTCAAATCCCAGCTCCACTGAAGTTACCACTGTGGCTCCTTGAGCGAGACCCTTAACCCTCATTACTCCAGGGGGCGCTGTACCGACCCTGTGCTCACTTTGTAAGTCATTTAGGATAAAGCATGACGGGATATAATGTAAATGTGATGGGGCCGGGGGCCGGGGTCCAGGGGCCGGGGGCCGGGGGGTCTCTGGGTGTGAGTGAGCCGTGGTGGAGCAGCGTGTTGAATGGAGGGGACGTCCTGCGAGTCCTGATGACCTTATTGGGTGTGGAGCAGATGAGCGGATGTAAACAGTCGGATTAGGCGTGACGTTCCGCCGGTTCTCCTGAGCGTCGCAGAACGATGCCCTCACATTAATCACCTCGGCCTGCTGCGAGCACGGGGCCTATCCCGGCATGTTTTCATAAACAGATGATGTGGTTTGGAGTGTTGAGTGATGAAGGTCAGGCGCTGGAGACGAATTACAGAATAATGAAGCGGTTTAACTCTGACGGTCCGGCGTCTGTCCGGCGTCTGCCCGGCGTCTGTCCGGCGGCTCATTAGAGGACGTCTCCTGTTCACCAGTCCGTGTTGGTGGAGGGAGGTTCATCCACTCCTGGACCGCAGGGTTTGGAACTGTCCCTCAGAGGTTTGGTTTTAATCCCAGTCTGTGACGGTTGTGAGCAGAAGCTCGGCCGGGTCTCCGCCTGGCTCTGGGGACGTCTCCGCCTGATGCTCCACCCGTGGTCTCCGCCGGGCTCCGGGGACGTCTCCGCCTGATGCTCCACCCGTGGTCTCCGCCGGGCTCCGGGGACGTCTCCGCCTGATGCTCCACCCGTGGTCTCCGCCGGGCTCCGGGGACGTCTCCGCCTGATGCTCCACCCGTGGTCTCCGCCGGGCTCCGGGGACATCTCCGCCTGATGCTCCACCCGTGGTCTCCGCCGGGCTCCGGGGACGTCTCCACCTGATGCTCCACCCGTGGTCTCCGCCGGGCTCCGGGGACGTCTCCACCCGTGGTCTCCGCCGGGCTCCGGGGACGTCTCCACCCGTGGTCTCCCCTGGGCTCCGTGGCGTCTCCGCTTTAGCTCTGATTATTGAAGAATCTGAGATGTTTCCATAACCCTCTGTTCCAGGAAATTGAATTTCCTGATCTGCGTCAGTCATGGTTCTGTGCTTTAAGCAGGAGAACCGACTCTCAGACGCAGGACTGCTGGACGTCACGCTGGTCTCAGGTCCGGGGTGTCCTCTGGGTTCAGAACTGCAGATGTGTGCAAAAAAATAATAAAAAAAAGCAAAAGAAACATCAAACGTTATTCCCTTTCACTGTGTGTGTGTGTGTGTGTGTGTGTGTGTGTGTGTGTAAAAGGGGGACCCTGTACCACCCCCTAGAGGTTGGGTCTTGTTCCTGTTTATCAGGAGAACCTGTCAAAGTGCATAATGCAGAACAAAAGAACAGATCAGACCTTTTGAAGTTGTGGGTTGATTTCAGATGGTCTGAAGGTTGGACGGTCATGTCTCGTGGTCATCATGGGTCCAGCTTCTCTTAATGACTGAATCTGAACCCTGTCCTGGTTTTCCCGGGACGCCGGCATTACTGACCCCTTG
>JAFMOC010000298.1:295000-351759 GCA_019802505.1 Corydoras sp. C115
CACCTTTAACCTTTAAATATCCAACACCAACCCCTGACCCCCTCTGCTTCACCCTGAGACCATCAGATGGTCTGACCCTCCCGTCTGCTCTCTGACAGCACCAGCAGCAGGTCCTGGGAGCCATCGAGAGAGCCAAGCAGGTCACCCCACCGGAGATGAACTCCATCATCAGGGTGAGTTTCTGACCGTTCTGTGAGTTCAACAGAGGGTGGCGTCGCTTCTCCAACACAGATCAGTCAGATCGGCCGCGTGTGTGTGTGTGTGTGTGTGTGTGTGTGTGTGTGAGTGTGTGTGTGTGTGTGTGAGAGAGGGCAGCGTGGGACATTAAGCACACCGCCTCATCAGTTTTCTCTGGGTCAGATCCCTGGAGGCCCCTGAGAGCCCGCAGTGGTGGGAGGTGTGTGGAGATCATGTGCTCCTCACGCTGACCTTTGATTGGCTGATGGACTGACGCAATGAAGAACCTGACTTTGATGTGGGAAGCTGTGTGCAGACTCAGAACCTCAGGACACAGGGGGACACAGGGGGACACAGGGGGACCCGTCCACCCGGAGCTGCAGGGCCCGGGCCCCGCATGGGATCGGTTCCATTAGCTTTGGTGACCCGTCAGCACGGCTCAGTGTTCCTGAAGTTCTGTGAGGAACGATGGCAGCGGGACGCAGTCCTCATACGTGCTCAGAGTCGGTGGAGCTGGTTGCTCGAGACGTGGGGGGGGGGGTGAGCTCGGTATATCAGTGTAAATAAAGCAGGGATAGGAGACGGTGTCCGTGTCCTCACAGTCTGTGTTTTTCTCGAGCAGCAGCAGTTGCAGGCTCACCAGCTCTCCCAGCTGCAGGGTCTGACCCTCCCGGTGACCCCGCTGCCCCTGGGCCTCAGCCAGCCGAGCGGCCTGCCCACCGTCACCTCCAGCTCCGCCCTGTTCTCCCTCTCCAGCATCCTGGCGTCGCAGGCTCAACTCGCCAAGGAGGACAAGAGCGCCCGGGACGCCTCGGACGGCCACCGCGACGACGACGCCGACAAGTCCGACTAGCCGGCCGGGCCCCGGGCCCCGCGCCCCCGACGCCGCCCGCTTACCCCGCGGCCTCATCGCCCTTCTTTTCTTCTTCTAGCCTCGCTAAAAAAAATGGCTGTTGTGTTCTTCTCGGTTCTCCCGGCGCCTCACTCTAGCTGCAGATCCACTTAGCGTGGGTCATTAGCGTCTCGTTTGCTGATTGGTCATTTTGTCTGAGTGTATATATGGATATCGACCCTCACTCTGTCTCAGCATGGCTCTCCTGCTCCACTGACGCACCACCAGGCTTTCTTTCAGCAACGGTCACCTCCTTGTTTCCTTTAACACCCCCCCCCCCCCCCCACACACCCCCCACCCCCCCCCCCCCCGTAGGATCAGAGCGCTGAGGTGCAGGGTGTCTGTAGGGCAGCGGTCAGGAGAATGTCACACACATGAAGGATGGCCGTAGTTTAAATTCCAGAGTGAGTCTCTGACTCCAGAGCGCCCCCTGTATGACTCCCAGCTGAGTTATTATTATTATTATTTATTATTATTATAAGGTGACTCCAGGTTCTTTAAAGCAACATTATGTAACTGATGTTTGGGACTCGACCCCAGCTGCTCCACCAGGTGAGAGGGCTGACCACAGAGTGGGGGGGGGGGTCACGTCTGTTATTTAAAGACCACATTGATACAGAATGTTGCTTTAAACGTCTTCTGTACGACCAGCGAGGTTAGCAGTTTCTCCAGATGTTCCAGATGTTCCATGTGTGGTGATGTCAGCAGGTCGGACCGGAGCCGCCGTTGGACCGATCGGCCGTCACCTCCGTCGTATCGATCGTGATCGGTCAGTTTAAATCGTATCGATCGTGATCGGTCAGTTTAAATCGTATCGATCGTGATCGGTCAGTTTAAATCGTATCGATCGTGATCGGTCAGTTTAAATCGTATCGATCGTGATCGGTCAGTTTAAATCGTATCGATCGTGATCGGTCAGTTTGAAGGATGTTCAGGTTTTCATCCTCAGATTCAGCAGATCAGATCGCAGTACATTACCCATAATCCCTCAGTGAGGAGGGGTGTGAACCATGTGATCATATTTACAGTAGACTCTAAAGCCAGCCCGACCTGTCCGTCAGCAGAACATCATGGGATCAGTGGTTGGTCAGAACAGCGTTCTGTAAACGAGCGGCTCCGTGTCACCGTGTGACCGTCACCTGATTGGCTGGAGTTGTGATGTCATCATGTGTCTGTAGCTCACGGGTTCTTGGTGACGGTTCAGAACCCGCAGCGGTTTAAAATCTGCTAATTAATCAGGGAAACGATGGTCCACTGAGTCGTTATATAGCACTTATGAATTAGGAATGATGTTTGGGTGGACATGCAGCACAAAGAACCTTAGAAGAACCCTCGTGTGACGAGAACGTTGTATTGAGACATTAATATATTCAGGAGATAATTCACTAATCACTGCGTGAGTTTTTAATTAGCCTCGTGGTTCTGCAGCTCCAGGTCCAATCTAAAGACACGTGTCTCCTCAGATCAGACGGCGGGGTTCAGAGTGAGGTGATTCAGACTCTGGAGATCTTTGGGGGTTTGTTTGTAAATCTTGGTTCCGTTCTCCTGTCCAAGACAGAGAACCAGAAGAACTCCCCCAGACAGCCTTCACCCAGTGAAGAGCGCCCCCCCCCCACTGTAAACTGCTGTTCATGCTGGCTGACTGGTTAGTGGTTGGTTGGTTGATTGATTAGTTGGTTGATTAATTAGTTGTGTGATTAGTTGGTTGATTCATTGATTGGTTGGTTGGTTGATTAATTGGTTGGTTGTTTGATTAGTTGGTTGATTGGTTAGTTGGTTGATTAATTGGTTGGTTGTTTGATTAGTTGGTTGATTGGTTAGTTGGTTGATTAATTGGTTGGTTGTTTGATTAGTTGGTTGATTAATTGGTTGATTAGTTGGTTGATTCATTGGTTGGTTGGTTGATTGTTTGATTAGTTGGTTGATTCATTGATTGGTTGGTTGGTTGATTCATTGATTGGTTGGTTGGTTGATTGATTGGTTGGTTGTTTGATTAGTTGGTTGATTGATTGGTTGGTTGATTCATTGATTGGTTGGTTGGTTGATTAATTGGTTGGTTGGTTGGTGCTGCAGTACAGAGTGCAGGGAGCTGAGGGTGGAGAGTAGGAGCAGGTTTCTGAGCAGCTCTTCTTTAGATGTTTTCTGTTCTAAAGAGTAAAAAGCAGACGATGTAAACGATCCTCACGCTCAGAGACGTGCAGCACGCTGTCTATAAACTCCCTCAGTCTGCGTGCAGAACCCTCAGCTGATGATCAGACCTAATTTTAATCTTTTAAAGTGGATTCATTTACTCTTTTTTTATTTTTGTGTGGTGCCTTCAGTCCGTGGTGATCGTTCTGTTGAGGCAGCAGGGGGCAGTAAACTTTCAGCATGCTCTTCCGCGCGGCCGCTTACCCCGCCCGGATCTTAGAACTCTGGACCGGCCCAGAACTCTCAGACCTTTAGACTCCGCTTTCATCAATCGCTGCCGGTATTAACGGTGTTCTCCGTCCTGCTCCGCTCTCGCAGCTCTCGCACATCCATCACTCACACAGCTGGAGGTCCGCGAGAGCGCGGCCAGCTCGGGGGGGACGAGCTTCCTCCATCAATAAGAGCAGATCTAGCTGCAGCTTTGTCTCCGCTGTCCGTGAGCATGTGTGAGGAATCAGAAAGCCCCCCCCCCCCCCCCCCCCCCCCCCCCCCTCCAACAAAGTTTGTAAAATCTCATTCAGAAGTGTGTGTGGGGTTCCGCAGGACGTGGAGGTGGTGTGTGACCAGATGTTTTCAATCAGAGGACGGGTTCAGGACGAAGGCCGGGTTTCCGTCCGTCCGTCCGTCCGTCTGTCCGTCGGTCGGTTCTGCGTCATGCTGGTTAGGAACTCGGCTGTAATGAAGTGAGAGGACTGACGGGAGGCGAGTCTGCTTATCTGAACCCGGGCACGTGGGACGGACGGACGGACGGGCGGTGTCTGACGGGGTGTGGTCCTGCCTCGTCCTCGGTCCGTGTCTCAGATCCGGGCTCCGGGGCGGTTCTGTAAACGTGGACTGGTGAACTGAAGCGTGTGTGAACCCTTCTCTCATCTCCTCTAGAGTTTGCTTCATGTTTTTGGGAGGCTCCTCCCCCGCCCCCCCCCCCCCCCCCCCCCCCCCCGCTCGTTACTATGGTTTGCATTGTAATTTTGTATCCTCCTCTTCCTCCTCTTCCTCTTCCTCCTCCTCTTCTTTCTGATTATTGTAACCTGAAGTGCATCGTAAATGTTTGACGGTAGCTCGAGGATCAAAGTCAAATGTTTATCTATAAACAGATATTTCTGCAGTTGAGGAAAAGCTGCTGGTGCCTTAAAATAAAATCAGATCGGTGGAGAAGCGGGGCGTGCCGGCGTCTGATTGGTGCGTTCATGTGAGGACCAGGAGGACAGAAGACCTGAAGAACTTCACAGAGACAAAGCAGCACAATCGAGACGGCCAGGTCTCACTGCTGGACTTCACCCAGGGTTTAGAGCAGGGCTCTCTCTCTCTCTCTCTGTCTCTCTCTCTCTCTCTCTGTCTGTCTCTCTCTCTCTCTCGCGCTCTCTCTCTCTCTGTTTCTCTCTCTCACTCTCTCTGTCTCTGTCTGTCTCTCTCACTCTCTCTCTCTCTCTCTCTGTCTGTCTCTCTCACTCTCTGTCTCTGTCTGTCTGTCTCTCTCTCTCTCTCGCGCGCTCTCTCTGTGTGTCTCTCTCTCTCTCTCTCTCTCTCTCTGTCTCTCTCTGTCTGTCTGTCTCTCTCTCTCGCGCTCTCTCTGTGTCTCTGTCTGTCTCTCTCTCTCTCTCACGCTCTCTCTCTCTCTCTGTGTCTCTCTCTCACGCTCTCTCTGTCTGTCTCTCTCTCTCGCGCTCTGTCTCTCTCTCTCGCGCTCTGTCTCTCTCTCTCGTGCTCTCTGTCTCTCTCTCTGTCTCTCTCTCTCTCTCTCTCTCGCGCTCTCTGTCTCTCTCTCTGTCTCTCTCTCTCTCTCTCTCTCGCGCTCTCTCTCTGTCTCTCTCTCTGTCTCTCTCTCGCTCTCTGTCTCTCTCTCTGTCTCTCTCTCTCGCGCTCTCTCTGTCTCTCTCTCTCTCGCGCTCTCTGTCTCTCTCTCTGTCTGTCTGTCTCTCTCTCTCGCGCTCTCTCTGTGTCTCTGTCTGTCTCTCTCTCTCTCTCTCACGCTCTCTCTCTCTCTCTCTGTGTCTCTCTGTCTGTCTCTCTCTCACGCTCTCTCTCTCTGTCTCTCTCTCTCTCGCGCTCTCTGTCTCTCTCTCTGTCTCTCTCTCTCTCTCTCGCTCTCTCTCTCTCTCTCGCGCTCTCTGTCTCTCTCTCTGTCTCTCTCTCTCTGTCTGTCACGTCGTCTCCTCGTCCTCGTCTCATTTCTTCAGACGTGGGTACGTCCCTTTGTTTCAGCTCAGGGTTTTAGGGCTCAGATGATGCACCATGCCGTTCGTACTGAGAGTCACGGCTGTGTGATGGGATAGGACCGACGGGGCAGGCCCCCCCCCCCTCACAGCATCATTAACAGAACCTCAGACGCTCTCACATTACTGACGCCATAAAACATCTGAATCTGAAAAGATCTGAACTATGATGACGTCATACACAGAGGAGGCGTGGCTTCAGATCAGATCAGACATGACTCCACCAGGGGGCAGATGGGGGGCAGATACCTGATGATGAGAAGATAAAGGAAACTGACTCATTATTTATAGATCGTTCTAGTTTTATTTCTAAAGAGCTTAAAATAACTCGTCCTCACGTGAGGAGCTGAAGGTATCCAGGTTCTGGTTGGGGGGGGGGGGGGGTTCTGGTTGGGGGGGGGGTATGTGGTTGGGGGGGGGGGTTATGTGGTTGGGGGGGGGGGGTATGTCAGTGAGTTCTGTGTTTCTTTACATTATAAACCCTGAGGTTCCTCGGATTCTCCAAATTGCCCCATACAGAGTGTGTCTGTGTGAGTGAGTGTGTGTTCAGTCGCCTGAAACGTTCTCCCCTGAATGGACATGGGGAACCCCCCCCCCCCCCCCCGACCCTAATAGAGGATAAAGCAGAAGATAATGGATGAATGAATGAATGGTTCCTCAGAGCTGCAGCAGAGCGAGAACACGTACGACCTCCATGCTTCTGTGGAATGTGTGCTGAGCCTATCCCTGCACTCAGCTGTGGACACAACAGAACCAGCAGAACAGAAGGTCCTCAACATCTGAACGCACCTCGTCCCTCTGTGATGTTGGGACCTGTAACGGAACCCGCAGGTTCTCACGTCCACAGGAACAGGTTGAAACAGAATGGAGAACCCGGTTCTCCTCGATCACTGAACCCACTGCAGCGCCAGAAACAGGAGAACGGACGGGGTGCGGGGAGCGGTGCTCAGGTGCTCCTCCTAATGAGCTTCTTATAGCACCATCAATCACAGCCTGTTAGTGCCCCCCCCCCCCCCCTCGTTACTGTACGTGTGCTCGTTACATCACAGTGCGCAGTCTCCACCACATTCAGCACAAATATCCGTCTGCTTCAGCTGATTCCTATCCCAGCCATCACAGGGCAGGAGAAGAACGACAGTCTGGACAGATTTCACCTTGATCCATGGTTTGTGGACTGTGAAGAACCCTGAGGAATCCCACACTCACCCAGATTGGGATTTGAACCTAGAATCCCCAGCAGAGAGGTTTGCTTTAGGTGCTCTTATGTTTTTAAAAACCCACACAGACGAGGAGAACATACAAAATCCACAGAGAAAGAACGGTGGACCTTCCTGCTGTGAGGAGAACAGTTTGAATCTGTTCAGATGTGCTAAACAGCTCCTGCGGAACCCGGTGTGTTCCGTTCCATGCGCAGGAGGAATAGGGTGGGGTCAGAGGTCAGGGGTCGGGGTCGGCAGGTCCCTCTCATGGCCCGGGTTCTGAGGAGAGTCTGGGCTGCTGGTAGAACTCTTTGATCCTGCCCCTCATGCTTTATTTACCGTTCAGGGTCTCCTCCGTGCAGCAGCGCTCTGAAGTGGGAAAGCACCCCGGGCTAGGAGAACCATCACCCCCCCCCCCCCCCCGTCTCCACATCAGCACCGGCCCGAGCTCCGTTCCTCCCTCTGCAGCCTTTTCAACTCGGTGTCAGCCTCCTCCTCCTCACTCCTCCTCCTCGCTCCTCCTCCTCGCTCCTCCTCCTCCTCACTCCTCCTCGCTCCTCCTCCTCCTCGCTCCTCCTCCTCGCTCCTCCTCACTCCTCCTCCTCACTCCTCCTCGCTCCTCCTCCTCCTCCTCCTCGCTCCTCCTCCTCGCTCCTCCTCGCCTCCTCCTCCTCCTCCTCCTCCTCCTCGCTCCTCCTCCTCCTCGCTCCTCCTCCTCGCTCCTCCTCCTCGCTCCTCCTCCTCCTCCTCCTCGCTCCTCCTCCTCGCTCCTCCTCACTCCTCGCTCCTCCTCCTCGCTCCTCCTCCTCACTCCTCCTCCTCACTCCTCCTCCTCCTCGCTCCTCCTCACTCCTCCTCCTCGCTCCTCCTCCTCGCTCCTCCTCCTCGCTCCTCCTCCTCACTCCTCCTCGCTCCTCCTCCTCCTCCTCCTCGCTCCTCCTCCTCGCTCCTCCTCCCTCCTCCTCCTCGCTCCTCCTCCTCGCTCCTCCTCCTCGCTCCTCCTCCTCCCTCCTCCTCGCTCCTCCTCCTCGCTCCTCCTCCTCGCTCCTCCTCCTCCTCACTCCTCCTCCTCGTTCCTCCTCCTCCTCCTCGCTCCTCCTCCTCGCTCCTCCTCCTCCTCGCTCCTCCTCTCCCTCTGAGGTCCCTTAACTCGGTGCAGTAACCTTTAGTTCTCCTCGTTCTCTCCTCTGGGTTCCTCTGCAGCCCTCGGGGATGGAATCACGTCCTAATGACCCTGATAACATCAGCATGCTCGTTAAGGTGAGAGACGGAGTGCCTCATTTAGCGGTTAACGATGATGCTGAGGGTTCTGTGTGTGTGTGTGTGTGTGTGTGTGTGTGTGTTGGGAAGCTAAACACTCAGGTTGCTCGTTCTCTCTGTGGTCCGGTTCTCTACAGCACGGGTTCTTAAATGTTTTGGACCAAGTAGAACCCGTTATCCCCCCCCCCCCCATGACCCTAGCACAGGATAAAAGGGAAGCTAACGAGCCGGACCTTCCACCATCAGACTGCTGAGGACACTCGATGTGGACATAATAATCAGGGGGAAGGTCCTGAAGATGCCTCCTCCTCCATCAGGCTGTGTGTGTGTGTGTGTGTGTGTGTGTGTGTGTGTGTGTGTGTGTGTGTGTGTGTGTGTGTGTGTGTGTGATGAACAGTGCAGGACTTCCACACACAGTGTTATTTTAAACTCAGATGGATGTTGTGATGTAAGATTGATGTCATTTGTCTGCTGCATCAACCCTGAAACTCTTTTTAGCCATTGACTCATCCGAAGCTGCCCCCCCCCCCCCCCCCCCCGCTCCTCCACCTCCAGCCCCCCCCCAGCACCCCCCCCCCCAAAAAAAACAAAACAAAAAAAAACAGGGAAACACGTGATTATAATGAATGGAACAGAGAGAGGAGCGCAGAGTGCAGTGAGGATTCATACAGGATCCTATTGGACTTCACTTCAGTAATGTCTTCATCTCGTCAGTAGAGGGCGACTCTCCCGGATGGAGGACTTTCATCTATGGAACTTCAGCTGGAAGCGTGCCAACAGACCCTCTGCTCCAGAGAGAGAGCATCGCCTCATCCATCACCTCCTCACTTAGTGCACTGCTCCACCTCCATCAGACCGTCTGCATCATTCCACCTCCATCACAGCACCTCCATCACAGCACCTCCATCAGACTGTCTGCATCATTCCACCTCCATCACAGCACCTCCATCACAGCACCTCCATCACAACCGCCTCCATCACAGCACCTCCATCACAGCACCTCCATCACCTCCTCACTTAGTGCACTGCTCCACCTCCATCACAGCACCTCCATCAGACCGTCTGCATCATTCCACCTCCATCACAGCACCTCCATCACAGCACCTCCATCACCTCCTCACTTAGTGCACTGCTCCACCTCCATCAGACCGTCTGCATCATTCCACCTCCATCACAACCGCCTCCATCACAGCACCTCCATCAGACCGTCTGCATCATTCCACCTCCATCACAACCGCCTCCATCACAGCACCTCCATCAGACCGTCTGCATCATTCCACCTCCATCACAACCGCCTCCATCACAGCACCTCCATCAGACCGTCTGCATCATTCCACCTCCATCACAACCGCCTCCATCACAACTGCCTCAATCACAGCACCTCCATCACAGCACCTCCATCACAACCGCCTCCATCACAGCACCTCCATCAGACCGTCTGCATCATTCCACCTCCATCACACTGCCTCTATCACAACCGCCTCCATCACAACCGCCTCCATCACAGTGCCTCCATCACAGCACCTCCATCACACCCGCCTCCATAAGAGCACCTCCATCACAGCACCTCCATCACAACCGCCTCCATCACAGCACCTCCATCAGACCGTCTGCATCATTCCACCTCCATCACACTGCCTCTATCACAACCGCCTCCATCACAGCACCTCCATCACAACCGCCTCCATCACAGCACCTCCATCACAGCACCTCCATCACAGCACCTCCATCACAGCACCTCCATCACAACCGCCTCCATCACAGCACCTCCATCACAACCGCCTCCATCACAGCACCTCCATCACAGCACCTCCATCACAACGCGCCTCCATTCACAGCACCTCCATCACAACCGCCTCCATCACAGCACCTCCATCACAGCACCTCCATCACAGCACCTCCATCACAACCGCCTCCATCACAGCACCTCCATCACAACCGCCTCCATCACAGCACCTCCATCACAGCACCTCCATCACAGCACCTCCATCACAACCGCCTCCATCACAGCACCTCCATCACAACCGCCTCCATCACAGCACCTCCATCACAGCACCTCCATCACAACCGCCTCCATCACAGCACCTCCATCACAACCGCCTCCATCACAGCACCTCCATCACAGCACCTCCATCACAGCACCTCCATCACAGCACCTCCATCACAACCGCCTCCATCACAGCACCTCCATCACAACCGCCTCCATCACAGCACCTCCATCACAGCACCTCCATCACAGCACCTCCATCACAGCACCTCCATCACAACCGCCTCCATCACAGCACCTCCATCACAACCGCCTCCATCACAGCACCTCCATCACAGCACCTCCATCACAGCACCTCCATCACAACCGCCTCCATCACAGCACCTCCATCACAACCGCCTCCATCACAGCACCTCCATCACAGCACCTCCATCACAGCACCTCCATCACAGCACCTCCATCACAACCGCCTCCATCACAACCGCCTCTATCACACTGCCTCAATCACAGCACCTCCATCACAACCGCCTCCATCACAACCGCCTCCATCTCAGCACCTCCATCACAACTGCCTCCATCACAACCGCCTCCATCACAGCACCTCCATCACACTGCCTCAATCACAGCACCTCCATCACAACCGCCTCCATCACAGCACCCCCATCACGACCGCCTCTATCACAGCACCTCCATCACACTGCCTCAATCACAGCACCTCCATCACAACCGCCTCCATCACAGCACCCCCATCACGACCGCCTCTATCACACTGCCTCTATCACAGCACCTCCATCACAGCACCTCCATCACAGCACCTCCATCACAGCACCTCCATCACAGCACCTCCATCACAGCACCTCCATCACAGCACCTCCATCACACTGCCTCTATCACAGCACCTCCATCACAACCGCCTCCATCACAGCACCTCCATCACAACCGCCTCCATCACAGCACCTCCATCACAGCACCTCCATCACAGCACCTCCATCACAGCACCTCCATCACAGCACCTCCATCACACTGCCTCTATCACAGCACCTCCATCACAACCGCCTCCATCACAGCACCTCCATCACAACCGCCTCCATCACAGCACCTCCATCACAGCACCTCCATCACAGCACCTCCATCACACTGCCTCTATCACAGCACCTCCATCACAACCGCCTCCATCACAGCACCTCCATCACACTGCCTCTATCACAGCACCTCCATCACAGCACCTCCATCACAGCACCTCCATCACACTGCCTCTATCACAGCACCTCCATCACAGCACCTCCATCACAGCACCTCCATCACAGCACCTCCATCACACTGCCTCTATCACAGCACCTCCATCACTCCACCTCCATCCCTCCTGCTGTCTGTTGTTTCCCCTCTCTTGTCCGTTCTGTCTCACTTCCTTCTGTTGGACCTCCTCCCTTTTTTGCTTATCTTTCTGGAGCATTTGTTATATTCAGCATCCCTCGGCCATCCTTGCATATTAATTCACACACACACACACACACACATACACACACACTCACACACACACACACACACACACACATACACACACACTCACACACACACACACACACACACACACACACACACACACACACACACACACACACACACACACACACTACATCTGCTCACCAAAATTGCTGCCAGTAGTTTTTACACTTATATAAAATGTCAGTGTTTAGAGATGTGTATTTAAGGCGTTGTGAGGACTGAATCTTTAATACAGGAATATATGATTATAAGTGTGCAACACCCCCCCCCCCCACACACATGACTGAAGGGGCATCTTGGGTGTTTAAGGTGGAACCTGAATGACGTCTGTTCTAAACGCTGGAGGGGCGATGCAGACACAGTCACAGTGGGAACCTGGATGGTTCTGGGTCGGGTGTTCTCCTCATGTTCTGATGGTGTTCTGTGGAACCACAGCTCCTTCATGTTGATGTTCTTATGTGTGAATGTGTCTGCTGTGGTGCAGAACCCTGTCCAGAGGGGGGTTCTCTGAGGGTTCCCTGCCCTTTACCTAGTGAGCAGTTGTGCAGGTAACACAGAACAGGACAGGCAGCTCGGAAAAGTCATCAACCATTCACCTCCTCATGTGTCTCTGGACTGAGGGAGGCCTCCCACACAGCCATGTGGAGAACATGCAAACTCACAGAAAGACCGTGAGCTGTTCTGCCAAGGTGGAACTGAGAGTGGTGCTGGTTCTCTCATGCTGAAGGCATCAGCTCAGCTTAACTTGTGCAGAGTTCTCCCCGTCGTTCTCTGAGACTGACCCTCTGCTCTATGATTTAAAACATCAGAGGAAGGCTGACGTGGTGGGACCCTGTGGGTCAGATCCTGTAGGGTTCTGTGATGTAGGGTTCCGCTCAGGTTTGAATGTTGACTGTGTTCATGTCTGTGAACGGGACCCCCGCACCACCACGCGAGTGTGAAGACTGATGTCTGTTAGAGTCGGGGACTGACAGTTTGGTAAAGAGCAGACTGCTTAGTTTAGTCTGGGAATAAAGCTCATCTATCAGAGCCATCGATCCTCACTGACAAAGGTTCTCTCCCCATGTGCACGCTGGGAAACACACACACACACACACACACACACGTCATACTAATACACATTTTCAAAACACAAACTGTGGACTTTGAGAACTTCAAGGTCCTCAGATCATCTGTCAGAAGATGTTTATTGGTGGTGATGTTTTGTTGGAGGGGTTTAATGTTCAGGTTCCATCAGGATCTGTTCTCAGAGATCAGAGATCCACTCAGGAGGAGATGATGCAGCACCCTCACTCCACCCACCTGCAGGTTTTTAGAAGGTGGAGGAAACCGCGCCACATTTACTGTAACGACCATATTATAGTCCCAGTTTTAATAAGACCTCTGTCCTTTGATGTTGGCACCAGAGAAGAATGGGGATGCTGACTGTGGCTGATGGTGTGATGATCAGACCTGAATGCAGCTTCACCCTGAAGATCTACAGAAACAGAACGCAGTACAGAACGCAGAGGAGGACAATGAACCTCTGCTGGTTTGGGTTAATAGTTTATAATATAAGAATATCCCAGCATGCACTGCTTCACGGTTGGTCTGTAGTCAGAAGAGGTAAACCCAAAATTAGTGGAGGAATCTATCGACCCTCTATGTGGCGTGACTGACAGCAGGGTTCAGGAAGCTAGGTGTGTGTGTGTGTGTGTGTGTGTGTGTGTGTGTGTGTGTGTGTGTGTAATAATTGAAACTTCAATGCCCACAATCCCCACACACCGCACACATCCCCTCATCGCCTGCCGCGGCCAGTCAATAGTCACAAGCTCCCGGATTGGCCGACCACGCTCCGTGACGTTGTGGGCCAACGTGGGCCTTAAGTGTTCGGATTGGTGGAGACGGGTAACACCGTTCAGCCAATCGGAATACAAAAGCGAACGCGCGCACCAGCCCGGCCGTTTAAGGTGGACCCGAACGCGCGCGCGCGCGCCGAAACCGTGAGGCGCTTCTGAGGCGATGGGTTCGGTTCCGAAAAAACTCCACAAAGTTCATAAAACTGTCCCGACAACCGACGAGCTGCGAGGGACACGGGCTGCGGTCAGGTTAGTGTTACAAACCACTGTTTAACTGCGAACCTGAAGCGAGCTCGAGTTCACCGGATTCAACGCTCGGTCTGTCAGAGATCCAAATACAACATTATTAAAATGAGAACAATTTAACGGCTTTAACCTGCAGAGTTCACCTGCAGATCAGCATTCTCTGCTTACTTTTACTTCAAAATAATAAAATAAAGATGAAAATCGCTCGTTAATTACGTTACAAAAACTGCAGTTTTCATTTCATATAAAACAACTGTATAGAAACTCAAATTTAAAATAATCTGAACAAAGATCAGAGGTAACAGCATATTATAAATCAATAAACTGATCATGAGATTAACATTAAACTTTTATATGTTCATCCATATATAGAAAAGATTTGGGCGCTGGGCACCCAGGACAGGGCGCCAATCTATCACTAGGCACACACAGACACACTCTATATGGGGCAATTTTGGAGAATTCAATTGCCCTTGATCCATGCTTTTGAACTGTGGTAGGAAACCAGAGAACCTGGAGGAAACCCACGCAGACACGGAACATGAAAACTCCACCCAGATGGGGATTGGAACCGGGAATGCTTGTTCTTCACACAGATGTGTGTAGTGAATAATCAGTGCTCAGAGCAGAACCGAAGACAGTAATGAGACTGACAGGACAACGAGGACAGAAATACTTCCCTTATAACTGCATGAGAAAAATCTAAATATTTATTTTAAAGAACAGTAGAGATTGTCCTTTAATTTGTTTTTTGTGATTTATTTTGGAAACTTGGAAACTCCAGCAATGGATGGGCACGGAGAAGCCCCCCCACAGAGCATAATGGATTCATTAATTTATTTTATTTAATATAGACCTTCATATTCCAGATCTATGTCCTGATGTTGGCATCCTGTGATAAAAATAGAATATATTATAATAATAAGGTAGTATAATAATTCTAATATAATAATAATGACTGTGTGTGAGAGACATGGTTATGCTGTTCCATCATCACCTGGCCTCTCTCTCTCTCTCTCTCTCTCTCTCTCTCTCTCTCTCTCTCTCTCTCTCTCTCTCTGTCTCTCTCTCTCTCTCTCTCTCTCTCTCTCTCTCTCTCTCTCTCTCTCTCTCTCCCTTCTCCTGTATCTCGACCGTACCACCTTAAGTGGAGCCGAGCAGGCTGTTCATGTTTGTGTTGAAGCCAACAGGCACAATATATTACAGTGTAGGACTTGCTGCTGAAAAGCCTGCAGATCTTCCAGTGACCTGCTGTTCTTTGCTATATTTTCTCCACCAATCACTTTTTCTTTTTCAGATTTAGATTAAAAAGACAGCTCTCTCACCTTAACCCCCCTCCCCATTTCTTTTTTTTCTGATAGAGTCCAGCTTCAGGGCAAAGAAACCTTTCAGTTGTGGGCTTTTTCTCTGGAAGGTGAAGCAGTTGGCTGACCGATTCGGATGGAGGTGTGTGTTTGTTTTTGGGGGCTTGTTGCTGCGCTTGGAGGAAGGACAGAGTAGAGACAGTTGGATGTGACTGCATGCTGCCTCATCAGTGAAGGAGGTTTGTCAGAGGGACAGAGGAGAGCAGAGTGTCACTTCGACTCCTCTCCCAAGAGAAAAGGAGACGTGGAAGTTCCAGGATTAAAATTTGCGCCAAGTTTTTTTTTTTTTTTTTTTTTTTTTTTTTTTGTGGCCACGTTCAGACCTGGGGACCAGAGTGGACGCTCTGCTCTGAAATCGGGGCTGTCTTTCACAAGACCTCTACCTCCCCTTTCAGGGGAGACCACCATCCATTAGACTTGTAACGAGCATCTCTGCCGTAGCACCGGTCATGTACCCACAGGGCAGACACCCGGTAAGTGCTCACATTTCCTTCTCTTGTTTATCTTTCGCTGCACTCCGTCCCTCTGTCCTTCCACTCTCAGACTCATATAAACACCAACTCCTGTGTTCAGTGTAAGTATGTGAAGGAACAATGTCAGAGAGACGTGTCTCATCATGACCTTTTAGTTTCACACTCACAGCCAGATGTTTTTGTTAACTTGAGTGTTTTAAGGTGATTCAGTGGAATAATAGTGTGTGTACTTAGTATAATAACGGTAGAAAGTTCATGGGAAGAAGCTGAAGCAGTCACTGAGAGTACTTGTTATCATTTAGGTGCTGAAAGCATATGGGTCAGTGGGCCATTTGATGTGTTCCTGCCACAGACCACAGAGAATTCATAATTCAGTCTCGTTGGGTTGAGTCATGCCACAGCCAGGGTGAAACAATTACCCCAGCATAGCCTGACTCAAATATGTCTCTATTTTTTCTCATCGCTTTACCACAGTTCCTCTAAAGCTGCTGCGTTACTGCTCAATCACAGGCGACAGATCATTTCTGAGCTTGAACTGTTATTCAGACACAGACAAAGGGTTCTCTCAGTGATGAGGAACCTCCAGAGGACATCTGACACAGCTGTCTCTCAGCTGCAATAGGAAGAGAAATATTGTCTTTAAATGTCTGTTTCGTTCAAGTCCTTTCCAACAGCTATAATGAAGTAAAATGTGTTAGATATAGTAATTTATTTATAAGCATCATGCTTCTGAACGTCACTGAAACTGAATATTAAAATAAAGCTCAGTCCAGTGACACGCCGGTTCTGCTCCACACTGCTGAGGATCACTCAGACCATTCAGCAGTATTGATGTGATGTTAGTGAGGAAGCGTTTAAACTGTTTAAACCATTACCGTTTAGGTGATCAAATCAATTAGAGGGTTGAATATCTCTCAGGAGCTCAGCAGCTTCATTCATTACTTCTTAGAAAAGCAGATCGTGTAGATCATGGGCGTCTTTTCATGGTGATCAGCAGCCGTTTAGGTACGGCCTCTCGTCTGTTCTGTTCCTAGGTGTGTGTGTGTGTGTGTGTGTGATGTATGTATAACCACCTGCTTTGCAATGCAAACAATGGCAGGAGCAGTGGTGGTGATCAGTGGTGCTGCTGGGTTTAATGCTTAATGTTACACTGTGGTCAGTAACGTTCTTTAATAAATAAATATTAAAAAATCAATACAAATTAAGTTCAGTGTCAGATTATTATTATTATTATTATATAAAACAAATATCATTGATAAATTAGGACATGTGTTACTGTAATGAGAACCTCAGAATAAAAAATAAGACTAGAACTTCAGCTCTAATAAATGAGATCGTTCCCATTTAAGGTGCTTGTACTGTATAACTGGGGCATTTAGAACATCACCCAAACGGTTCTATTAAACACAGAACCACACTGATGTCAGGTATGGATTACAGTGTCATGGATTCATTTTTAACAAAGCAGTCATTGAATATTACAGGCTTGAATTTTTGAGATGTACGTTGCCCCTCGTTTAAATCAATGTGGTCCAAGGTGACTGCACACGTCTCCAGCAACAAACATGGAGGACAGGTTTCAGTCATTTAGTCTGAGAGAAAGGAGCTGCATGATACAGGAGTGTGGAACATGGAGTATGGTTTATAAAAGATTTCTGTATTAAACAATGACTTATTAAATTAGGTTTGACTATTAAAAAAAACAATTTTTTTTATAGCATATTTCCCCCATACTGCAATTTTCCTGTTAGCAGCAGAAACGGAATACATTTAAAAAAATATTTTTGTAACAATTCAGGGTGTTTATTTTTTACATTTACAGTACATACAGTCCTGAAAAAAGAAGCCACGCCCTAAAATGGCAAAATGTACATCTTTTCATATTCCACACAACGGATCACAAAAAATAGAATAAATAGATGAACTAACTCTGCATTAAAGTCTTTGAAGTTTAAGTCCTGAGTCTTAAGTGGATCAAGTTCCAGAGTGAACGATCAAATTAGGAAAAAAATTGAGCCAGAAGACATTTTAGAAGATCGAGAACCTGCCCGGATGTGTTGGTTTGAATTAAATGTAAACCATTTAAATCTGTTCCTGATCCAGTCTTTGAGGAGGTTTGCGTTCGACTGGCTCGGTGAGGAGCAGATGGTGGCGCAGGTCTCAGGAGTGCACTTCCTTAAGCCTTGCTCGTTTTCCTCCCTCACTGATTTGCTGTTAGAACCTTTATAGGCTGAATAATTGTCTAACTGTGGTGTTGGAGTTTATATGTGATGAAGTGGATGTGGAGGTCGCTCGTATCTGATGATCGGTGCAGGTGGATGGCCACTGGGCGGATGTCCATGGCAAACCTGTTAGGGACACACAGCCTGATTGGTGTGAGCTGTCGGCAACACCAACCTGCTGAACACTTCATATATGATGGACATGTGTGATCTGTGTGCAGCTCTGTGGGTCAGTAATCTCACATAGTTAAGACCTGCTGTGTGTGTGTGTGTGTGTGTGTGTGTGTGTGTGTGTGTGTTGCAGCAGAGCCACGTTGTGTTCACTGTGGTCTGCGTGTCCTTGTGTTTGCTTGCCTGCACATGTATTCATGCCAAGCTGCTCCCCACAGTGAGTGTGTGCCAGGGTGGCGTTTAGCTGCAATGTGATCAGATGACAGCAAAGAGGAAGGCAGGCTGGTTATCTGAGATGCAACACATGAAGCATTTCAACTGATTGTTAGAGTATCCAGTAGTTCCTGCAGCTGCAGAATAAAAAAAAATACCCCGAACACTTTAATGTCACCTGATAACTTTACATTATTTTATATTACAGGAAGGATGTTTAATATAACAGTTCAAATTAAATTTAACATTAAAATGTGTTTGCTGGTCCGCTCTGATTCCTCCTGATTCATCCCATAGTCCAAAAACATGGATTTAAGATAAATTAAATGCTCTAAATTGTCCCATATAGAGCGTGTTTGTGTGTGTGAGTAAGTGTGACCAGTGATAGATTGGCATCCTGTCCTGGGTGTATCTGCCCAGCGCTTGAAACGGTGGATGGGCATGGGGGACCCCCCCCCCATTGACCCTTGTAGTGGATTAAGCAGAAAAAAAAAAAAAAATTAATAAATAAATAAATAAATTAATTAAAATATGTATCAGACTGTCTGCAGGTTCAATCATTGAAATGATGAATTTTGTGCTGTTTACTAAAACCAACTTTTTATATTTAGTTATATTTTCAGAGCATTAGTAAGAATATAAAGATGGCTTTGTGTTTATAACAGTTTTCTCTGATGATTTTATCGTTATCTTTTGTGATCAGTCTGATCTCCCGATGTTCTTACAGTAGAGATTGTAGAACCCTGTTTAGTGGACGTGAATGTTTGCTTTTAGTAGTTGGTTTGAGATCACCTTCAGCGGTGTCTGATGTTCATCACAGTCATTTTTAAAATAATAATTATGAGAGATTTTTCTCATACAGAGGACATCATATCTGCATGACGACAATCTGGTTCCTACAAAGACCTCGTGCTGATTCATTAATCCAGTGTTGATTCTGGCACCAGCCAATCACTGCTCACACTTACTAGGTGGCCAAGTAAAGTGTCTACACCAGCTATCTATAGGCTTCACACATGCTCACTTTACTAGATGCTGCTCCTTTTGGTTCCGTTTCATTCTGACTGAATTTAATCATAAATCCTCTGCTGCAGATCTCATCCTCGTTCTCCGGTCCTCAGAGATCAGAGAGTCCATCATTACTCTTAAGATCAGATGAGGCTTATTTTTGCTCAGCAAACTTTGTTCATCCGCTAGCCTTCAGCCATTTGGTTGGGAGATTGGTGAGAATGTGCTATGTGAAAGGCATCAGGCGCGTTCCTCCTGCCAGAACACTTTTTAATCCAGCAACGATTTGCCAGCTTTAGATCCCCTTCACAGAGACAATCTGGGCTTGTGACCTGCAGAAATGCTGCTCATAGTTGTAGAATCCTTCGAATGATCCACAAACGCTCGGCGCTGTGGTCTCCAGAGAGTCTGAGATTTTTTTAGACTGTAAAGTGTGCAAAATTCAGCGGTGGTTCTCAGGTGGACAGAAGAACGGAAATGAGGAACGGAAATGAGGAGTCGTATCTGTCTCAGAGGACTGAGCAAGGGCAAGTGAGTGGAGGAATGTGCAAAGAGGTGGAAGCCAGTGTCTGTGCACACACACACACACACACACACACACACACACACACACACACACACAGAGGCAAGTAGTATCACAGCAGTGCTTCCAATTGCTCCATACTCTGGTGTTTCTAATCTCTTCATGTGCCTTTTGTTGCTAAATATTTCACCAGTGATGATTATTTCATGGAAGCTGCTGTCCCCAGTCTGTCTGGTCGAATGCAGTGATGCAACTGTTCTAGACTCACTGGAAACAGCTTTTCATCTGCCCCAGCACTCAGCTCAGGCGTGGCAAACCAGTGACCTAAAGTATGTGTAGACCTGATCTTACCTGATCACCACAGGAGATTCGGATACAAAAAGACTTGAAGTCTAACCCAGGGCTCAAAGTTTTCTAAAGACAGGGTGAGGTGAGCTTAGTGTGGAGGAACCTGACTGACCCACACACAGTTCTTTGGGGTGATCTTGCTTGTGGACAAGGCCGTCTCACCCAACATCAGAAACTGTTTCAGAGACACTTCCAGAAGAGTGCAAGCTGTTCAGGACCAGTTGGAATGGGAATGTCATTAAAGCTTCTTCCAAAACTCACCTCAAACGTCCTAAAGAGCATTTATCTGATTTCTTGACTTTTATCCAACCAGGTTCCAAGAAACCAGGTTCCAGTTCTAATCACGTTCTACGCTGTGTGTGTGTCGCTGTGTGTATCTGCATTAAAAAGAGTCTGTTACATTACTAAGGCAGGAAGTGGTTTAAGACACACATGTGGAAATGTATTTACAGAAAAGATGTTGGATGAGATCGACTTCCTGCACATATCGACTTCATTAAATCACACATGCTTGTTGGTGCACAGTTCACTGAGTACAGAAAAAACACTTTAGAAAGTTGTGTGGACATGACCATAGAACCCTGACCGCTCTGTCCCCCCCAAATTATTTGGAATATCGGTTGCAGACCAGGTTGTGTTACCCCACCGTGGGCACTGAACATTGGGTTTTGGTTTAATAATTAGTAGAGGGGTCCACATACTTTTTTAATGAGGTTTGATTTCTCTCTCTCTCTCTCTGTCTCTCTCTCTTGCTCACTCCCTCTTCATTGCTTTAGTCTTTAGCTTTTTATTTTCATCTCTCTGGTTTATCCTCCTCCCTCTCCGTGGATAATCCTCAGTAATTCTCGGCTCACGCGCTCCTGCTCATCTAAATTGTGCCTGACTGACTGACTGCTATCTCACAAGCTCTCTGTCTCTCACCACCAGCATCTCTCTCGTCTTTCACACACACACACACACACACACACACACACACACCCCTAGATTATCTGGATCAGTTTGGGGTTTCAGGAAGCCCACTGTTGTCTGGCACCGTGTTTCTATGCAGACATCTTTAAGCCTGTTTTATTTTGTGTGCTTTCATGTAGGTATGTGACATTATTAAATTTCCTATCATAGCTGTGTAACCTTTTATGATCGCTTCTTGATATTGCAGTTTCATGTCTACCATGTTCTCACCACACGCTTCTGTTCTAAGCTGTCCCATGATGCACACCCTCACCTGTACCACACGCTGCACTCCGTTCACATCATCACATTATTTAGATAAATGATCATGATAATTGTAATAATTCCTTCTATGGGGAATATCACAATAAATTCTGCAGTGTTGCCTAGAAACATTTTTGTTCTCAGGATGCATGTGCTGGTTGCAGGGGGAACGTGCTGTTGTACAAAATGCTATTTAGGTGATTTGCACATTGTATCCATAACAACCATTAAGTTCATATAATGATTAAACTGTCTGCCATTATTAAATAGTTTTATAAACGTGAAATCTTACATCTTTAAAGCACTCAGCTGTTTAAGACCGATGTGTTCTATCTGTGTTCTAGTTACAAACATTTATTGGAAACTACAGCACATGGACATGACATGACCTAAAGTATGTAGACAGTCTGCTAACTGAACTTAGTTTTGATTCAGATTAAAATTATCATGTTTCAGTAAATCACAAGTTAGGTGTTTTTTTTTATAAAACATCATTACAGACAGTTATGCAGAAGTTTGGTATTAACATGTACAGGGTTACACAAAGTTAAACGTTGCTGATTAAATTCAGAGTTTAATTTAATTATTAGAAGAAATTAGGTGAACACACTTCTAATGCACAGTTTACCTTTAAGTTACTAGATTTAAACCGTTGACAAGTTTCAGTAAAGCGTCATATTTAAATGTATTTTCTATAACAGGGTGTAAATATAATCAGACTTGACATGAAATGAACAGGTCTGTGTCTCTCTGCAGACTCATTAAAGACACATCATTAATAAATTTCTACAAACACACTCTAAAACCATAGAACACTGAGTGAAGCCACTCTGTATTAGTGTTTTGAACGTGTGTGTTGTAGGTCAGTCGTGATATGTTCATGGTATGAACAGGTCTCCAGGGGTTTATGCTTCCAGCCGTCACACTGTCGTTAGATTGTTCAGGATTACCTGGGTGTGGTATTAACCAATATGGGTGCTGGGTTTTACTTGCACCCCTGTGGATGTGATAATGTTGGTGGAAATAGGATTTTCCAAAAAGCCCCGGACTCATTGATTAGTTTGATGTATTTTGGGAACACATGGTCATGACCTGTTTGATTTGTGTTCTGTTGTGACATTTGCAGTTCGGTCCACTGGTCTCTCTCTCTCTCTCTCTCTCTCTCTCTCTCCCGGCTGCTGGTCTAAGCTGAATCACAGACAGATTATGTCTCTACTGTTGTAGTGTAATGGTGCTGTAGAGCAATATCCTGCCTGTTAGCTAAAGTATAGTAAGCGCCTGTGTCTGTGTGAGCGGCTAAAGGTCAGCGGGGACACGGTAACCCCCATCTCTGTCCCAGGCAGTGTACAGCCTGCAGCTTAATTACACCAAAGCCCTGTGAGTGACTGACCTCCACCGTTAGTTTAATTGAAATTTAATTGAATTTTGCTTGTCTAGACTCATTAAGCTTCCACAGAAACCGTGTATTTTAACTTCTCTGCGTGCAGTGTACCACATACATGTCTTCTGTTGTGCTGCACTCGTCAGACTCCAAAGTTGGAGAACTACATTTTTAAACACATGAATACAAATTTTAACAGTTTATTCATACAAGCCAAAACTGATTCTTTTCTTAATCGTGAATCAAGGCCGACTTCCGATTTGAATATTTATTTATTAGTGCAAATGTTGAAAAGGCATCTGGCATTTACATTCCATGTGCTTCAGCGTGGCCTTCAGACTGATGCCAGATCATTTAGATGATCACTTTAACGCCTTTTAAATCCAGCAGCATGTTTAGTGCTGTGTTCTCTTCAGGGTTCTGATGCAGAATCATGATGTAATGAATCGCCATAGGAATGAAAATGATTCACCGCTGATGTTTTCTGTCTCAGGTCCCATTGCAGCCTGGACAGTCCTTCAAGTTCACCGTGTTGGAGACCCTGGATCGAATAAAGGAGGAGTTTCAGTTCCTCCAGGCCCAGTATCACAGGTAGTCCTACACCTGAGTCGACATGGACATGTTCAGATTAATTAATCCCATTCACCTCAGAGCAAACATCAAAAGATACATGACTCTATGAAACCTCACAGAGTGTATTCACCTTCAGCTCAGTCCCTTCATCTGGACTTTGGCTGCGTGATGATGGCACACTTCATTTGTTAGATTAAAAATGAAGTCAGTGTCGAAAATAACCTTAGTCAGCACAAATAATTCACTTAACAGGAAATGGAATTAAGATCAAAGTGATTATGGAAGGAGCTTAGTGTTTGCCGCCGTTCTGTAAAACGTTAACTGTTTAACTGATTATATAAAAGTAATTATGATTATTACATGTATCCTTATTGGATGTTTATTTAAACGGCGGCGGTGACGTCATGGACTGTACGGACCTTTACATCCTCAGTTTGAAGCTGGAGTGCGAGAAGCTGGCGAGTGAGAAGACTGAGATGCAGAGACACTACATCATGGTGAGTCTCTACTGCGACTTTGTTTTGTTAAAGGGTTAAATAAGGATTCAGATCAGATCCCTCTTTACAATGTCCTGTGCAGAGAGGTGGAACCTAAAGGGAGGAATTTAAAATAAAGGGTAGAAATGAGGGAGTGATGGCGGGAAAGAGAGAGAGAGAGAGAGACTGAGGGAAATTTAAAGATAAGGAAGTGAGATATTAAATAATGAGGGAACGAAGGCAGAGCAGCCGAGCGGCAGATGGAGGGAGTGAGGAGGAGAGAATAGAGCGATGGAGGTCACGAGCACAGACACATAAATAATGTGAGGAACATCAACGCTGCGCTAAACTACAGGTGCACCATGTGACCACCACCATACTGTCTGAATCTCAACATCATCACAGGGTCAGGAAACATTAAAATTGACATTTAATTAGTAATTAAGTGACGATGATTTAATGACATCGATCTTTAACGATGATTCTTTCATTTATTATCCTCCTTTTAATCCTCTACTCGGGTTCCCATCAAGGGGAGAACGTTTCAGGTGGTGGGCAGATACACCCAGAACAGGGCGCCAATTTATTGCCTGACACACACACACACACACACACACACACTATATAAGGCAACCATGAATCCATGTTTTTGGACTGTGGGAGGAAACCAGAGAACCCGGAGGAAACCCACATAGACATGGGGAGAACATGCAAACTCCACTTTGTTTGGGTTTTGAACATGGATCCTCAGTGCAGAGTGGAGAACATGCAAACCCATCATTCACTTTATAATAAATAAAGAATGTAAATGTAATATCTCAGTGTGAACGTTGCGCCCCCCTCCCTTCAGTTCTAGCTCTTCTCCTCAGGGTTGTTAAACGGCTTCGTTACGGCGTTTCCCGTCACGTGTGTCGTGTGTTGGGTCTGATGAAGGCTGAGCTGTGGGTGTGTTTCCTAATGAGCGTGTGTATAAACACCTCAGCTGAGCCGTGAGGACGCGAGCCTCTGCTGTGGCGGCGCTGTGCTCTTACCGTTCACAGATTTACGCTTTAAGCATTTTGACTTGTGATGCTTTGTCTATTCAATTTACTAAATTTGTATCGCGTTTGGTGAAAACTCCATGAGACGTCCCACTCGAGACGTGCTATCACTAATCTGTGATCACAGAAAATACCAAATGATGTACGTGAGATATTTACATATGCTAATGAGTCTAAGCTCACAAGCAGCGCCGCTGTTTTTTACACAACACACACTGCTCTGAAAGCACCCATAGTTCAGGCACGACCCTGAGGTCTTCATCTATTTGAGGTTGAATTGAAGAAGATGAAGATATGGGGGTGGGGGTGGTGGTGCAGCGGGGGTTGGGGGGGGGGGGGATAATGCACCGCTCCGTGCTGTAACTCCGCCGGCCAACTCCTGTCTGATTCACAGTGTCACTCTGAGCTCTATCCAGGAATATTACCAGCGCCGATCGCCCTCACGCCTACAGTGAGAGAGAAAGGAGAGCAGGGGGATGATCGAGAGAGCGCGAGGGAGCGAGAGAGAGAGAGAGAGATAGGTGTAAAAAACATAAACGAAAAAAAAGGAAAAAAGCAGAGATGAATACAGATGGATTGAGGGCAGAGGGAGGGAGAGTGATAAATAACACAAAAGCTCCGAGGTGAGAGAGAAATACTGATTAAGTAGAGAGTGAATGTAGATGAGCGAGAGAGAGAGAGAGAGAGAGAGAGAGTGCAGATGGAATGGAATCGCTACTAAAACTGGCTACTGGTGAAACATTTATGAAATGGGAGAGAGATCCTGCTCCAAAAACAGGGGCTTTAATAAGACAGTGTTCCTTTACACGCTACCCTCTCTCCTTCAAAAGGTTTCCCTTCTGTTTCATCCAAAGGTTTATTCACAACCTTCTCCTCACATTTTGGACCTTCAGTGGGTATGAAGGTGGTATTGTGTATTATCCCAGTTTAAATCTTTAATAATAATAAAAATAATATATAAACGTATGTTAAGGTTTAAAGTGTTGGTTCAGTACAAATACTGTATCATTTCTGAATCAACGTGAAAGATCAAAGTGAAAGCTTATGAAGTGGACGGACACACACACACACACACACACACAGTCCCTCTCTGTAAATGATAAACATCCAGTAACACAGCAGGGCTATTCGGACAGCAAACAGCTGCTGAGTTGAGCCAGAGGACACTTAACTAAATCTTCCAGAATAGGGAGAGACCCTGTGCAATCACACACACACACACACACACACACACACACACACTGCATGTCTGCAGCAGGACAGGATTAGTTGTTTCTCAGCCATGCCAAACCCAACTATATCCACCACATGCTGAGTGCAATCTGCTATACACACACACACACACACACACACACGTATGTCTGTTCACAAGGCACCACAAGCATGTGGAGCAAAACATGCACATTATGCAACTATTAGTGGCAGCAAGAAAGCGGCATCATTTTAAACAATAATCTTTACAGCCAATCAGAATGAACGGAGCCTCGAGCCCGGCTAGCTCAGTCGGTAGAGCATGAGACTCTTAATCTCAGGGTCGTGGGTTCGAGCCCCACGTTGGGCGACAGCTGTTTTCTGTGTTTCTGTTTCAGCCATCATGGCGGGGGTGTTGGTGTAAGAGAATCGGTTTAACGTTGGTTATTTTAAAGTTGTTTTATTCTGAATTCTCTTGTGTTTTAATTGTCAAATTTACACATCAACGCCCTGTAGTAACAAATGATTGAAACTATAGCAGTAAACTGACTCGTTTATATTGATTATCTTTATATTAATTTATGTCTCGTTACATCATACTTCATTTCATTTACATTACAAAATCACCACAGTAAAGTTAGAGCAGGGAGAACATGTCAAACTCACAAGGATTTTAATTTCTTTAATTTCTAGCTTTTTTTATATGAATTTCCTCTGAAACAGCCTGATTAATGAACTCAGGATTAGATCCGATCAGGATTGCTGTTTAACTGATAATCTGACACCTGCAGCGGGATGAGTCTCCATCAGGCTTTTAGAACATCTCCATAATCCCATGATTATACACATGGAGCAGACTGTGTCTGCGTGTTCCACCTGTATCGTACAAATAGATTGTTTAAGTCAGTAAAACATCTCCCTGCATGACCGAGGCTGGAGCTGAGGTGGACGGGAACAAAACAGAGGGGCGTAAGGAAGTGTGGCAGGGTGTTAGAGGAAGGTGGAGGTGGAGGGGGGGGGTGGAGTTTATATAATGATAGAGTAAAAAGCAAGGAGGATTAGAAGAGCTGTGCAGGACCCACAGATAAGGAGAACCAGTGAAAATGATGGAGGGAGAGAAACAGAAGAAAAAGGAAAGCAGAGCTGAAATGAAATGGACATGAAGAGACGGGGGACGGGGGACGGGGGGGACAGAGAGAGAAAAAGAGCAAGCGAGCAGTTGAGTCAGATTTCATTTCCATCACTCACACTGCAGTGTTCATGTTGAGACGGACAGACAGTCGCACACACACACACACACACACACACACACACACACTGTTTGGCTGTCCCTGCTTAAGTTTGATGTTTAAATGATTCTAAAGCTTAAATAAGAATTGGGACATGAATTCATAATAAGTAAATGTGCCTGATATTACAATTCAAGAATTTTTAATATATGGCGGGTACAGGGATAGGCCCCGAAACAGTAACACGAGCGTCCATGTTGCAGTAGTCTGAATGATCATAGCTACGGTCGGCCGCCATGTTGCTCAGGGGAAGTGGCTGTGATCCATACCACACTGCCTCAGTTATACACACTCCAACCAGCTGTGTGTCTCTCTCTCTCTCTCTCTCCGTATGTCTGATCTGCTCTTGTGTGTGTGAGTTGTTTCTCTGATTCTCCACCCACTGTGTTCCATCAACATCTGGAGGTCACTCACACCCGGGTTCCTTCAGAATACATGTCTCAGTTTCTCTCTCTCTCTCTTTTGATTTGTCGTCAGGTTGAGAGTTATTGATGAATCTTTTTTACAGGTGATGATTAAGTTAATGAGTGGTTTGATTAAAGATTGTCTTTGTGTTTCTGCAGTACTATGAGATGTCTTATGGACTCAACATAGAGATGCACAAACAGGTAAGACTGTGTGTGTGTGTGTGTGTGTGTGTGTGTGTGTGTTTTGATTTGCACAGCCATTCTCATGTACATACCATCTCCTCTAAGATACCGTCTCAAATACAAAAACAGAAACCCTCTCTATCTTGATTAAACATGCACACACGAGCCTCCCCCCTCTGATTGGCGGGGTGGATGTGCCTGCAGTGCCTGACTCTGTTGCACCCCCCTGCTGATGGATGTTTAGTGAAGGTGGGTGGAGACGGTCTGCTGGACTGTTGGTGGTGATGCTGGGTCAGGCGCGTTTAGTAAGATGTGCTTAACAGTGAGGAGACGCCGTTAATGCCCCTGACAGAGAGTCGGGTGATGGAGGTGTGCACACATGGACATTGTGGGGTCATTTACATATTATCCACCACCCACATGTTCATACTGAACAGACCATAATAACACAAACATGGTGAGAATGAGACCCCCGTCTACAGCAGCCCTCGCACACTGAATGTAGGTCAACATCATGTATCCACACACAGCTTTAAATACTTTGTGTGTGTGTGTGTGTGTGTGTGTGTGTGTGTGTGTGTGCGCGTGCACATACATATCTGTGTGTACACATGTGCAGTTACATGTATACCTGCAAGTAAACACTTCAGGAAACATGCAGTTACTCAACTCACTCTAATCAAACAAACAAAGTAATTATGCTAAACACCCCCCCCCATGCATGCACCAACACACACACACACACACACACACACACACACACACACACTCACTCTCTTCCAATCTTTCACACAGACATTTCCTTTTCATTCCTAAATGATTACATCACTTCTGCTCTCGGCTTGATACTTAACAAATCAGCACCGTCACATGCGCGCACACACACACACACACACACACACAATAAGATGAGGACGAATTAAACTAAGTAATTATATTATTATTTTTCATTAAAGAAAGGCTTTTAATGCTCTCACACACCAGTCTGCAGAATGTGACATGTTGAACTGATATGACAGAAACGAGCGCAGAGGCAGCTGCTGCAGACTGCAAAGAACATTCTCTTTTTTGTCTCTTTTTTATGTTTGCAGGTCTGTAGTGCTCCATCTGTATCTGTCTCTTAGTCTCACCGTTATGTGTGTATGGGTTTGCAAGTGTGTGTGTGTGTGAGTTAGATTTTTGGGTATTAAAATTAACACGAGAAACCCTCTACCCCAATGAGGTTCCAGGGAGGCGTGGCCTCAGAATAGGTCAATAACATAAACACTGTGCTGTGTGTGTGTGTGCGTGCATTGGGGATATAATTCTGATCTGCACAGTGCAGTGTTGAATGTTATCAGAGTTGTTTGAAACTTTTCTGATCTGATGAGTGTGTTCCACCTTCAGACCTGTTGACTCTGTATGATACACCATTCATTACATTACATTAACATTTAGTCATTCAGCAGAAGCTTTTATCCAAAGCAACTTACTAATGAGAACATCAGACGTTATGGAGAAAACCAACTATACTGTAAATTCATCAAACCTGATTGCTATTTGATGCTGCGCCCCCCTCTTTCTTTTTTTTCTTTTACAACAGGTATTTGTTAAAGAGATGCGTCTTCAGTAGTTTCTTAAAACTGCTTAGTGATTACATTATATTTATATTTATTATAATGTTTTAAACTACATGTACACATCTGTCATGTACACAGTATGAGTTCAACAATTTCAGTTGTCAGTTCTCCTGATGTAATATTCTGATGAAGCCATTTCCAGTCTGATGGGTGTGTGTATGTGTGTGAGAGAGTGTGTGAGTGATGGAGGGCGGGCGGATCATTCACATCACAAATCAGGATGATGTCACACTCAGTAATACAACAGTGATTACACTACATATTCAAATATTAATGAATCTGTAAAGTAATTAGTAAACTGATGATCTGAATGAAGATTTTAAAGTTATATACAAACATATAGCCCCCCCACACACATACACTCACATACACAAAGGGAATATGTTTAGCTTGATCTTAATACATATTTAATTAATTACACAACATTTTACTCAAAGTCTTATTAGTGTGATTACCACATATGACAATCACATTATTGTTAATCGATGTTTATTATTCCAGTTTTTCTTTCCTTTTTTTCTCCTGCAATTTTCGAGCTATCAACACAACTTTTACAAAACCAGTCCGGCTCATGGGTGAGAGGAGTGCTTATGTTCAGCTGAGGAACCGGTCGAACCATTCCTGAGATATTCCTGTATTTCCGAGCAAAAATTCCCATTTACTTCCCATTTGCATGACGGTGATTTTTGCACTGCCGTAACTCTACAGAATCTGAATTCACTGGAGTCAGAGATGTCTGGCTTAGTTTATTTCATATTGCACAAATCTGATGTTCAAAGTGGCGTAACTGTCCAACCTCGCTCACTGTACGGCCACGCTGCAGTCACACTCGCATGTTCTTTAGGAAGTACACCGCTCCAGTTGATGCTCTTAATGTATATTTTATCATCTTCACTTACAATGGAGGTGTGTGTGTGTGCGCGCGAGAGAGAGAGAGAGAGTAAAGTTTAGGATAAGAGAGCAGAGGCATTAAAAAATAAACACCTGTTTTGTTTAAAGTTGCTAAAGGTGTGTGTGTGTGTGTGTGTGTGTTTGAGATTGAATGTCATTCTGTAATATCTGTTTTCCTTTTTTTGCATGTTTGTATCAGTGTTATGTTACTTAAACATGTGTGTGTGTGTGTGTGTGTGTGTTTTTACTGCTCTCCTTTCCTCTGTTTCGTTTCCTCCTTTTCCCAAATGGAGGGGCCATCAATCAGAGGGAGGGAGGGGGGGAGGATGTTGGCTCTGTGCCGGAAAAGAGATGCTGGCTCTCCGCCCGGAGGGAGAGAGAGTGAGGTGGAAAGAGTGTGTACGGCTGAGTGAGAGAGCGAGGATGAAGTGAGAGAGAGGAGGAGAGAGAAGAGAAGAGAAACATGGGTTTAACTGAACATGTGAGAGAAAGAACGATGAAATGGAGAAAGAAAGAGAGAAACGAAACAGAGAGAGAGAGAGACAGAGTCTGAGAGTGGGATCTGATTAGAGCTCCAGAGCAGAACATTCACCTCTCAGTGTTTACAGAGTAAAACCAGCTGCTCCATTAGACTGATGGGGTGGAGGACGGCTAAAGGTGTGTGTGTGTGTGTGTGTGTGTGTGTGTGTGTGTGTCTGATCCTTGTCTATATCTTATCTCTGCATCTCTATATTTCTTCACTGTCTTGTTCCCTTTCTCACCCGATCAGATTTGCCATCTTTCTTTTAATGCACACACACACACACACACACACACACACACACACACACACACAGAGGTAACAGACTGTGGTATATTTTGTTCCCTATAAAATGTTTATATTTAATTTTGGGTGTGTGGTGGTGCAGTGGATGGCTCTCTTACCTCCTCCTTGGGTTTAACTCCAGACGGGGAGGAGTGTGGAGTTTGCATGTTCTCCCCGCGCCTCGGTCCATTTCCACCGCCGTCCACAAACTCGATAGGTCATAGATGATGAGTTATTGTAACCCAATGAGCCCGAGATGAATGAATGAATGTTTTTATAGTTAATTTTGAGAATCTGATGGGTTTAAGGATCTCCCTAACTGATCCACTGGCTCTTCTCATAGGGAAGGTTCTGCAGGTTCCACGGTTTAGGGGTCAATTCCACCTTGTGCGTTGGCTTTGTGCCTTTTTGACAGGATGTGGATGATTGTGGGATTACTGGGTAACCCCCTCTTTGTCTTATTAATCATCAGAACGTGGTGCAGATCTGAAGGATGATGCAGATTAATCTCTGCGTAGCTGCCACGGTGTCTGTTGCTCAATTACAGCCTGTAACAGAGAAGCGTCTCGCACGGCAGCCAGCGCAGCGCAGATTAAGAGCCCAATGTTTGCATACCAGAACACGCTGCAGTTGGAGGATGTTTGGGCGGTGTGTGTGTGTGTGTGTGTGTGCGTGTGTGTGTATGTGTGGTGCTGATGGAGGTAGTGTCAGGTGTGGAATGCTCCTGCATGCACACACATTGTTCAAAAGAGAATATGGAACATGACTTGCATGCACAGACAGGCCATAAATATTCTGGGTGTGTGTGAGTGTGAGTGTGTGTGTGTGTGTGTGTGTGTGTGTGTGTGTGTGTGAGCGAGACATGCTGTCAGCACTCCCCCCTGCAGGGAGTGTGAGGATAGGAATGAGAGAAAAGAGGTGGAGCGAGAGAAATGGATGAAAGGAAAATAATGGCTGTGTGGGAAGATGGTTAGAGCAAGCGAGCCCCTATGAGGAGGAGTGACAGAGGAGAGATGCACTGTGCTGCAGATGTGTGTGTGTGTGTGTGTGTTCTGTTATCTCCTTTCCTGAGTGAGTACATAATTAGCAGACGTGGCAGTGTGTGTGTGTGTGTGTGTGTGTGTGTGTGTTGATGTGTTCCTCTGCTGGGAGATTGAGCCTATTCAGACCCTTCAGCCTGAGAGTACACTCTGCACACTTCTGCAGCTCAACAGGATCGCTGAATGAATAGCATTTCCAACAACACAGCTACGCTTAATGGCCTCCATTCTTCCTCCATCTCTCCTCATCTTTCATTGGCTTTTAGATTTTCTAAAAATATATTTGCTGCAGTGTTTTCTCATCGATACTCCACACACACACACACACACACACGCGGTGTTACACACCGGGGCCATGCCGTGTACACGTGATGAAATGTGCAGCCTCGCTCTGTAACAGTTCACATTAAGAGGTTCAGAGCACGGCGCTGTGTCTGAGGCTGTTCCTGGATCAGGACGGAATGCAGTGCGTACTGTAGAGACAGATGGATTCGGCATCATCAGGGTGGAGACCGTGTCCTGCTCCATCAGCTACACACCCGTCAGAGAAGGAAGAGGGTTCCCCTGACTCGGACAGGGACTCGGACCGTGAGTCCGGAAACGCTTTACGACGTCTGTGGGGCGGTTTGAATCCTGTTCCTGTTGAGCAGAGTTCCTCACGCAGCCTGATTAGCTGACGTTCATTCACTCATTTAGACTGTGTGTTATTGGCATGTTCTCCTGGTGACTGTACTTTTATTATACATTGTCCTGTTGGGAAGCTGCTCCGATGTGAAGATCTGATTTGCAGGTTCTCCTCGTGACTGTGTGGGTTTCCTCACAGTAATTAAGAACAAAGGTTCTCGTTCTGAGTGTGGATGATGCCGGGAGTTTGGGTTCCAGGTCAGCGTGAGGGACAAGCTGCATCCTGTCATGTGATCTGAAGCATCACCACATCTGTGATCCTTAAACAGCTGGATCAACACGCTGCCCATCCTGAGCCTGTCGTGTGTGTGTGTGTGTGTGTGTGTTTGTCTAGAACACGTCCATTCTAACCACCAACTCTCTCTCTTTTAGGCGGAGATTGTGAAGCGGCTCAGTGCAATCTGTGCTCAGATCATCCCGTTTCTCTCTCAGGAGGTATGCAGACAGTGATTGAGGACTCTCTCTCTCTCTGTCTCTCTCTCTCTCTCTCTCTCTCTCTCTCTCTCTCTCTCTCTCGTCAGCGCTCAGGCTCATCGGTGCTCAATCACAGATTCTTCATCCTTGTTAAAGACGACGGTCCCATGCTCAGCTCCAGTTGTCACCTTTTATTAGCTCTGTGTGATTAGATGTACAGACCGGTGAACCTCTGAGTGAAGGTCTGGTCATGTCCTCAGAGTCAGTCATGGGAAGAACATGCAAATCTTCCTACAGAAAGCACTTTGCCTGAGAATGGAACCCAGGACCTTCCACCTTTGTGGTGATGGTGCCAACCACCGCACAGTAGCACCGCCCAAAACGTGAAGTGCTTCGTGTAGATGGAGGCGTTTCATTTCTCCGCTCCCCCCGCGGCTGTGGATGAGTCCCTGTGGAACGTCTCACCGTGTCCTGTGTTTTCAGTAGAACTCTATAGTTACATGTTCCAGTTCTTGTCATGAGTTGATCCTGTTCCCAACACTTCAATCTATTGTCCTGCCTCGTTTCATTAAACAGAGCGCATTCTGAGCACCACCATGATTAATTAAGAAGGTAATGGGCCGAATGTCGAACCCTCAGCGCCTCTTGTTTTCAATTCTTTTCATCCCGAGTCACAGAAACCATTAAAAAAAAGTGATTAATTTCTGTGTAAAGCCTGTTAGTTAATTACATTAGCACCAAACGCCAGGTGCTTATTCCACTCTCTGCTTTAAAGGTTGGACCTGTTCATCCCTCTCCTCCACTGAGACTCCACCCTGATGGAGTTAGTGTGATGAAGTTATAACACGCTGGATTTTTGAAATTCAGTATTTCATTACAATTACATTCCTCTATTATGGTCTGTAACAAAAACCCTTCCTTATTTCTGACTCCGTCTTTTAGACAGACGTTAAGAGAAACAGGAAGCCTGTCTGATGTATGAAATGTACAACATGGTCGGATTGTTTGTAACTGATGAACTCTGATGAAGCTGCGGAATTCAGAGAAACTAAGAAGTAACGCAGCATCCCTGAACTCGTGCCTGAGCTCAGACATCACATCCAGGGTGGCACTGCGTGGCGCTGGGTGGCACTGCGTGGCACTGTTTAATGTAAATACTAGGAGAGGAGCCAACAACGGCGTCTAATTAATGCTCCAGCAACGAGAGCATGAGGTGTGTAAGATCACGTGAGGCTATGACTTAACTGTTCCACTGCTGAGAACCAAACCCAAAGACATGCAGATGATCCTGGAACCTTTAGAGGAACCATGTTTCAGGGTCCAATAAGGCCAAATTTGTGATTTTTAGTGGCTTTAACATCAGGTGCTTTTCAGAGTTCTGTACTATAGAACCCTGTCCTGTGATGTGTGTGTGTCTCTAAAACTCTGCTCGTGTGTGTAGCACCAACAGCAGGTGGTTCAGGCGGTGGAACGAGCAAAGCAGGTCACCATGGCGGAGCTCAACGCCATCATTGGGGTGAGTGACACTACTCCCCCTTTCCCCCGGGTGGAGCTATTGACCTCTTCATGTCTTCATCTGGCTCGTGTGTGTGTGTGTGTGTGTGTGTGTGTGTGTGTGTGTGTGTGTGTGTGTGTGTGTGTGTGTGTGTGTGTGTTTCGTCTTCTCCCGGTTTGGGTTTTGCTTGTGGAACAGCAGCAGCAGCTCCAGCACCTGTCTCACCACACACCGGGTATCCCACTGACCCCTCACCCATCAGGACTGGCACTCGGGGGCACCGCAGGTCTGCTGGCTCTTACTGGGGCCCTCGGAGTGTCCGCCCACTTGGGCAGTAAGGATGAGCGCAACCACCTGGACGCTGAACACCTGCGAGGTACTGAGACCCAATCACAGCTCAGACAGGAAGTGTGTCTGCTCACGGTGGCTTACTGGAACTTCGGCTTGTTCACCGTCATCATTAGAACGAAGAACATGATGATGATGATGATGATGATGCACATTTTAAAGCGTTAATTAAAAAAAATCTAATATTTGATTAGTTCTTCAGAGTAACAGACGGTTTTAATGATTTGAAACCCTTTAAACGAGTTGTATTTAGTGTAAATTGTTGTGTAATGGTGTTGATTGGTTCATTTGCTTTACTCTGTCTCATCTCTCTGTCTGTGTCTCTGCTTTCAGAGGGTGCACCCAGCCGGGTGAGTAACACGTCTGTCTGTGTGCTTGGAATGCTGTCCTTTTATTATCATCATTATTATTATTATTATTATTATTATTATTATTATTGTTGTTGTTGTTCTCAGGTGTGGGACAGTGATGGTGTGTGTATAACTCCAGCGTAGTCTAAGCTGTTTGTGTTGGTTCTGTTTGTTCTGTTCTGTAGAGTAAGTCCGTGTCATCGACAGACAGTCAGGCTCTAGAAGAGCGCCAGGGCCCCTCGGGCATCTTCCCTCCGCATGCCAACCACGATGCCAAAAGGAGGCGCTGTGAGGACAAAGACGGCCCATCACAATATGTAGGTTGAGAGACCGTAATGACATCACACACTGCTGGACTGAATGATGATGATGATGTTGATGATGGAACATGAAATGTGAACGTTCTCACAACTCACCATGTGGAACGATCAGGGGTTAAAGTTCCGCAGGTTTGATGGAGGTGTCATGTCATCACCCGTCTCCTGGTTTGTGTAATAAAATTTCATGTAATTAATTTTCTGTAAACTATATAATACTAGCTTATACATTTTGATTATTGATTGTTATTGAGCAGTTGGTCATGATTGTTTAATGCTGATTTACTGATTAATGGTTATATTTAAATGTATTGATTGATTTATTGATTTGCTCAGTGGTAATTGAAGTGTCCAAACTGCTCATCAGGGCTCATCAGGTAATGATGTCACTGCACAGTGATGTCAACAAGGACATCAGGACATGATCACATCTAAAGCCCTGTTGCCATGGAGACTAAGTGCCAGCAATGTCACTCCCTGTTTTCAGAGATGAAATAGGAAAAGAAAGAGCAAGACAGTGTGTGTGTGTGTGTGTGCTCGAGAGAACAAGAGAGAGGTGAGAGAGTGAGAGAGAGAGAGAGCAGGAGATTGAATGAAAGGGAGACAAAATAATTAAAAGGTAAAAAAAAAAGTGTAACCACTCTGACTGTGGGAACCTCACACACTGGTCCTCACTGTGGAGACACGTCATGGTTATGGTTCAGTTCTGGTTAGTGTGTGTGTATAGTTAAGGTTTGGATGTGTGTGTGTGTTCAGGGTGTATAACTAATTTCTGTTTGATCCTCAGGACAGTGATGGAGAAAAGAGTGAGGACAACCTGGTGGTGGACGTGTCTAATGAGGTTGGTTTTGATTTTTATTTCAGGTAACAGGTTAACAGGTTAACGGGTCAGAGATCAGGATTAAGACATCACATCATCCTGACACCGTAAAGGTTCCTGCTCGGGGTTCCTGATTGGTTAATAATTGTTCCCAGGGCAGTTTTCTATAATCACATCACTCTTTGTCCTTCTCCACCCAGGACCCCTCCTCTCCGGCGGGGAGCACCCCTCATTCTCCTCATGGAAACGGCTTGGACAGGACGCCCTCTCTGAGGAAGGATCCCCCCAGGTCACCCAGCCTTCCTCCTGCTCCATCACCGCCCTCCCACAGCCTCCCTCAAAACAAGAGCAAGGACCTGGGGCAGGTACAGCCCGCACCTCTAGAACCTTCATGATGTAACATTCACAACAGAGTGGAGTGTAAAGTAACAGACATAATGATGTTAATTACTCTTATAGATTACGATCAGTATGGCTCCCCCTAGTGAACAGTGCATCCTAACGTTTCTTTATTTTCACTAACGATAATATCATTTATATCTCGCATGATGTTTCGTAGGCAGAGAAATGTCATTCTCCGTCCTCCAAATCGGGTAGTAGTTCTCCTTCCCACCGTGAGTCCCTGACCCCCGGACCCAGCACCTCCTGTCTACGGCTGGTTAATAAACCTGTATCCTCGGCAGACCCCATGGGTGAGGAACCGATGTCTCACTCTGATTTTGGTGTAGTGTTTTGTGTGTGAAGCACCTTAACATGCTGTGTGTGTGTGTGTGTTGTGCAGCTTTGAGAAGCCCGCTGTCGATGGCACCCGGCTCTTACCCAGCACACTTCAGCGTGGTGTCTCACGCCGGTCTGAACGGAGAACTGTCCAGTCCAGGCAGCTTCAGTGGGTCCCTGAGCCTTTCACCCCAGATCAGTACTGCAGCCAGTGCCTATACACGCAGCCCTATGGTGAGACACACACACACACACACACACACACACACACACACACACACACTGATTAAAAGCTCTTATTTTACAGAGGTATTTTGTCTGAATCTGCAGGTGGCGTATGAATCCCGTTCTCACCTCAGACCCTCGGGACTGTCCTCCTCTCTGCCCGGCTCCAGTGGGGTCAAACCGTGAGTCTGCTTTAAGGCTTTAACAAATGCAGTTCTCCTATAGCATATAGTGGTTCTCCTATAGCATATAGTGGTTCTCCTATAGCATATAGCATAGAACATAGCATGTTCTCCTCTCAGCGCTGGGGATCCCGGTTTGAATCCCGATCTAGGTGGAGTTTGCATGTTCTCCCCGTGTCCATGGGGGTTTCCTGTGGGTTCTCACAGTCCAAAAACATGGATTAAATTAAATTGAATGATCTAAATTGCCCCATATAGAGTGTGTCTGTGTGTGTGTGCTCAGTGATAGATTGGCGTCCTGTCCTGGGTGTATCTGCCGAGTTCCCAAAACGTTCTCCTATGGATGAGCATGGGGAACCCCCCCTTGACCCAATAGAGTATGAAGTAACAGATAATGACTGAATAAACTCTCTCTCTCTCTTACTCTGGTTGGTGGAGAAATGGATTCTGGTTCTGTTATAACATATAGAACTGATCTGGATGAGAATCTTCAGTTACTTGTTTGATGAAAATAATAATAATAATAATACATTTTGTTTGAAAGTGCCTTTCAGGACACCCAAGGACGCTGTACAAAGCATACATATTAAAAACATTTACATTTAAAAATAATCATGTGCAAAAGAAAAGTAGAATGAAATAAATTACACACACTGCTGCAGTTTAGTCTGGCCTATCCCTGCACGTGAGGTGGATGCAGCCATGACGCAGGCGCTGCCACAACATCCACACACTCTGAGTGTAATTCAGACCGTGGTATGTAGGTGGTGAGTGTTGCAGGGTGCCGAGAGCCGAGCAGCGGTCGCAGCGGTCGCAGCAGCAGGCGCAAACTAAAACAGTCCACTGATGTATACGGAGGGTCTCACTGCGTTCTGCTTTGATCATTCTGTGTTGGTCTGTTTTTTGTAAAACATGTCAGATGTCAATGTGAAAGTGCAAAGGAGAAAATATATAATATAAGATGCGTTTCAGACGTTCTGTCACTGTCTGATCTCCAGAGGGAATAATCCAGGAATAATCACATGCAGACAGAGAACCTGTAGAACCATGTCCTGGAGAATTAGAACGGCTGGATGTAACTGAATCAGTAGACACTGACGTCCTCCCTCTATTAATTGTTCCTCATGCTGATGAGACTCTGTGGACTCCTTCAGGTTCTACTGCTGAGTAATACCACTGTCATGTTCTACAGAGTTCTCCTGGTGCTCTGTATGTGGAACAACAGTCTTTACACTACTTTGACAATAAAACTCTATATTAATAAATAAACTCATCACGTCGACCGTGTGAGGGTGCAGCTCGTGCAGCAGCTTCGTGGTTGGACTTTAAGGTCTCAGCTGTAGTTTAAATTTTTCGTATGATCACCGATCGTCATAACTTTTTAAAACCTGTTGTGACGTGTACCCGATGCAAAATGTTCCTTAAACATTCAGAATAGTCGTGGTGCTTTGCTGATTATTATTGATGTAAGACAGTGGAGCTGATCCTGAGTCAGTCGCTGTGTAAGACCAAGCTGCTAAAATCTTTCCCAGTCTGTGTACAACAAACAAAGTCATGAATAAAGAGGATCGATGAAAACGACTCCGTGAGACTTTAAAGAATCAATTTCTGATCTATTAAATAATTGATCTGCTCGCAGCTGGAGATTTCTTTCTGCAGCAGATTAAAGTTTAAACACAAACTCTTTCACTTTTCTGACTTCACTCTTTCTTTCTTTTTATTTATGACCCTTATGTCTCCCCGGTTTGTTTTGATCCAAATTCTACCCATCACCCATCTGTATGGTACCACAGGGAGGGTGACGGCCATCGCGTACTTCCCCTGAAACATCAGAATCCAGCCAGCCACATTTTAAAAGTGATAAATAATGAATAGTACAGGACTGTGTTATTAAACTTCCCCTGAAGAATCCTGATGGTACAGTCCACAACCTCTCATCCTTTAAGTTATTTATATTTACTCTGAAATCATTTTATTGCTTTGTAAACTTTGTCTTATTTCTCGTCTGATCTTCAGTCTTTATCTCTGTGTTTATTCAGAGCCTACTCGTTCCACGTGAGCGCCGACGGACAGATGCAGCCCGTCCCCTTCCCCCCCGACGCCCTGCTGGGTCCCGGGATCCCACGCCACGCCCGACAGATCCACACGCTCAGCCACGGAGAGGTGGTGTGCGCCGTCACCATCAGCACCTCCACGCGCCACGTCTACACCGGGGGCAAAGGCTGCGTCAAAGTGTGGGACATCAGTCAGCCGGGCAGCAAGAGCCCCATGGCCCAGCTGGACTGTCTGGTGAGTTCCCGCTCTCTCTCTCTCTCTCTCTCTCTCTCTCTCTCTCTCTCTCGCTCGCTCCCCACGCCGATCTGTCCGCCACTCACTGTCCTCTCACTCCTCCCTGCCGTCCAATCAGAACCGGGACAACTACATCCGCTCCTGCAAGCTCCTCCCGGACGGCCGCACCCTCATAGTGGGAGGCGAGGCCAGCACTCTGTCCATATGGGACTTGGCCACGCCCACGCCGCGCATCAAGGCCGAGCTGACGTCCTCCGCTCCGGCGTGCTACGCGCTGGCCATCAGTCCCGACAACAAGGTCTGCTTCTCCTGCTGCAGCGACGGCAACATCGTGGTGTGGGACCTCCACAATCAGACGCTCGTCAGGTAACCGCACCGTCATACACCACCCTAAACCGAGGCGTCCGCTCGGCCGCGCTGACTCGGCGTCCGCCCCCCCCACAGGCAGTTTCAGGGTCACACGGACGGAGCGAGCTGCATCGACATCTCCAACGACGGGACCAAGCTGTGGACGGGGGGCCTGGACAACACGGTGCGCTGCTGGGACCTGAGAGAGGGCCGACAGCTACAGCAGCACGACTTCACCTCCCAGGTACACCACGGCATCATGGGAAATCAAGTGCCTCGCCTCCCAAATCCACCTGAGCATCAGAACGTGTCAGGTTGGGGGTCATGCACGTCCAGTTATTGATGTGTGTGTGTGTGTGTAGATCTTCTCGCTGGGATACTGTCCCACAGGAGAATGGCTCGCAGTGGGGATGGAGAGCAGCAACGTGGAGGTTCTTCACGTCTCCAAACCAGACAAGTACCAGCTGCACCTTCATGAAAGCTGCGTTCTCTCACTCAAGTTCGCCTACTGTGGTACGGACCAACACTCTGATAGAGCCATGCTGATGTTGGGGTGTAGATTTTGGTGTGTGTGCTTCTGAGTCGTTACTTTATTGTGTTACAGGTAAATGGTTTGTGAGCACAGGAAAAGACAATCTGTTAAACGCCTGGAGAACGCCGTACGGAGCCAGCATCTTTCAGGTGAGGAGAACACTGAGGAACCCCAGAGCTACAGGGGAGTTCAACTGAAACACACACACACACACACATTATACAACAATGTATGTTGACTCTTTTCCAGTATGAAGATTAAACTGATCTCATATCGTAAAATCAAGAGAACTATCTCCAGATATATATTTTTCTATTTTTTTATCCTCAGTCCTCAACGTCATTATTTCATTTAGTTTTTTTTTTTTTTCTGTCTCAGTCCAAGGAGTCTTCCTCCGTCCTGAGCTGTGACCTCTCTCCTGATGACAAGTACATCGTCACCGGATCAGGAGATAAGAAAGCCACTGTGTACGAGGTGGTTTACTGACGACAGCAGGGTCAGAGTGAAAACGGATGGATGGGTGGATGGATGGGTGGATAGCACCGGTCAGAGCTTTTTCATGGCAGCTGTGGTGGGCAACCCACTGTGCTCTTTCCTAACAGCAGCTCTGTTGCTTAGTCGCCTAAGTACCATTAAAGCCCTCTCCCTCCTCCATTCCACCTCCTGCGAGAGGAGAAAAAAAACAAAGAGAAAGTGAGATGGAGAAAACAGAGATGGAGTGTAATTAGCGCCGTCTGTAGCTTAAGAGCCCAGCAGAGAGGAGAAAAGCCCCGAGGAGAGAGCGAGCACTCAGAACGCCGACACCAACACCGAGAGCAGACGATCGATGCGTCGGTGAAAACCCTGCACTGGAACACGAGTACTGCCCATCAGCGGCAGAACACAGGGAGCCGGAGCCGGCGGAGGTGTGACGCTCGCGGTTCATGATGAACAGAACCCATGTGGATTCTCTGTGCCCAGCATTCAATGATTGTCTAATTCCCCAAAATTTGGTGATGCGATTTGGTTCAGTTTACAAAAAATTTTACTTGATCAGATTTTTAACACAAATAAAAAGCATGGATTCGAGGTGAATGAGACGACACTCCTGAGGTTCAGGTGGAGGTTTCACGGTTCTCCTCCATCATGCACAGAACTCTACATTATTTTGATCTGTGTGATTCGGACCTTTCTCTCCTGACTTTGCCGTGAACGTGTGCATGTTGGAACAGAGGAATCCCTTTTCCATCCTGTTGCCTCCACACTGCGAGTGTTCATTATTTAAAGATACACTGATCATTTTACTACAAATGACCTCCAACAATTATCAGAATTATGACATCGCTATATATTTTGCAGTACAGCTTTATAAAAGATCAGAGGTTTAGTGTAAATAACATCATTTAAACCTTTGACATAGGCCTCAGCATACACCCCTGTGGGACTCTGTTCTGGCGTTGCCCACCACAGCGGGTTTGCAGGAGGGTGCAGCTTGTTTCTTGCGTTCTGTCCGATGGAGACGTCGGTCGTGTGGGAGACTCGTTCGTTTGCTTGCTACTTTTCCAGACGCGGACCGAAGGCGTACGCAGTTACTAATGGAGATCAGTGCTACAGTGAGTTATGTCTGTTATGTTACAGTGTGCGTTCCTTCCCCGTTCTCAGCAGAACGATGCTGAGTGGCTCCTGAAGGACTGTGGGATTTATCTTAAGGTCATCTTATAAACACATCTGTATCTGAAACATCATCTGCTTTGTTTGAATTCTGAAACACGCACCATGTTCAGCTCTTTATCTTAAGCCAAGGACTTTCTGCTACAATAAAACATGACCCCCCAGCACCTCCACCTGCACCTCCATCTGCACCTCCATCTGCACCTCCACCTTCTGTCAGATGTACCAAACTACATCAAGACAATTAAACCTGTGATCCACTTTTGACCTCTGCCTGCGTTTTTGTCTTTATTTTCATCTGAATCGAATCTAACGAAGCTCCGATGACTACCGAATACTTTAGATATTATTTCGGTAAAGAAACCCGATGATGATGATGATGTTATAAATGTTTATTTGGTGTTTTTCTTTAGGCATCTTTAGGAACCTCGTAAAGACTGAACCTCAGTGAGGGACTTGAACCACGTGACGAAGCAACCCGCCGCGAGCCGTTTGTTGCAGACAGCTGTGTTCGTTCACTCGAACTAACGCAACTTTAGAAACTTTAAACTTTAATCTGAACTATTTTAACTTGAAGTCAACTAAAGACTTTTAAATGGAAGCGTGTTTGAAGCGGAGCCTCCGCGTGCCGTCGCGTTACCGCAGGCAGGTAAGCGCGGGAAATCGCCTCAGGCGTTTTTATTTATTTATTTTTTTTAATTAATTTACAGATTTTATTATAATTAAATTTAGATTTACACAGTGATGACTGATTTCTGTAATTAACGAGAAATGTAGATTGCGACCAAACTGGTTACAGTATCCTCAATTTCGTCGACAAAACAAAACTGCACATTTAATTCTCTTTGCAGTCAGTTTGAGTGTTTTAGGTTTTTATACTTTTAGAAACCTGTAAAAAAAACAATACAAACAAAAAAAAACTATATAAACAGCTACTGTGTGTGTGTGTGTGTGTGTGTGTGCGCGGTACATGGTTATCACGTCCTCCTGAGATTCCCCTTTTTTGTAAATTAGAATGTACGGGTTGCCGTGACCGTGTTTTTATTACATATTTTTATGTCGGAAACGTAGATTAAAATAATCAGTTCTTTTAAACGGTAGGAAGTAAAATAGTTAATCAAAGCAGTTTTGTGACGTTATAGATTTAAAAAGACGGGTTGTCGAATTTTTAGTGTGCTTTTTTAAAGGAGCGGTCGTTTATTCACTGATCTGTGTGACATTTGACTTTGTTTTTTAAAATAAACCCAACAATCTATGGACTTAATGTTCATCCATCATCTCCTGCGTAATCCTCTACTAGGGTCGCGAGGGGAGGGGAGGGGGGGGGTTCCGCCCAGGACAGGACGCCAATCCATCACTGGGCACACACTCACACAAACACTATATGAGGCATTCAGTTCACCTTGAATCCTTCTTTTTGGACTGTGGGTGGAAACCGGAGAACCCGGAGGAGACCCATGCGGAGACGTGTAGAACATGGAAACTCCACCCAAATGGGGATTCGAACCGGGAATACCTAGTGTTGAGAGGAGAACATGCCAACCACTAAGCCACCGTGCCGCCCACTAAATGTAAAATAATATTAAATTCATGATAAACGTTCTACACATGCGTTAAACTTAAACAACAGTTTAGGGAAGGACTGCTCACGTTCCACCTCGTATCTTTAATGGTTATAATGAAACCTCGCTCTCTCTCTCGGTCGGTTGTTTTTGTGCAGGGATAGTACTCAGGTCCGGGGTTCTGGTTTATTTCAGATCAGAAGTCCCGATTCATGGTTTGAATAGATTTTTATTTGAAACATGTTCAGATTTCTTGGTGCGATTTGCTTTGAAGGAGCTTTATTTACAGATCATACACAAATATCCAACAAAATACCTCTGACTGTGGTCCGTACAGCATCCATGAGAAAACATTTCCCTGAAATTGTAAAGTGTTATGACCCTGGCTCGGCCTCGGTCCCGTCCTCCCGTTCCCCGCTGCACGCGGCCCACGTCTCACGGAAAGGAAACAGCGGGGAGATGTTGGCTTTTTCCTCTCAGTCCGTCACATTCTCCCTTCGGCGCAGCGCTGCCTCTCCACCATCCGTTTCCATGCTGTTTTCTTTTCTGTTCCAGAGGCTAAAAAAAATATTCTCTTTGCTATTTCGTTCACTACAGAGGATTCGTCTTGTTAAGAAAGAACAAAAAGAGAAACAATAAAGCAAAAGAGAAGGTCTTTGGAGAAAATCCCGGGTCTTTGAAGTGAGCTTTCTCACTGCATTAAAAAAACAACAAGGTCGGTCCTGCTCTGCAGCTCCTCGGTCCTCCCTCGACTCCCGTCCTGAACGCGTCAAACCAGAAACCTGTGAGGCTGCTTCCTCTCCGAGTCCGTCAGTCCCTCACTCTGAATCCCACCTCCATCCGGCGTCCCGGCTGCTCCTCAATATATAACCTCGTACACCGTGGCCTTCTTATCTCCAGACCCGGTCACGATGAACTGATCGTCCGGCGAGATGTCGCAGCTCAGCACCGAGGACGACTCTTTAGACTGGAAGCAGAGAAAATGTTGAGACGCTCGGTTCTGCCCTTAATGCAGATGTATGAACCGATAACGACGACGGACTTTAACATCTGAACAGAACCGACGGACCAAAAACAGAGAAAACCTTCAGGTTCCTCAAACGATAGTACCTGGAATATGCTGGACCCGTACGGAGTTCTCCAGGCGTTCAGTAGATTATCTTTTCCTGTACTTACAAACCATTTCCCTGTGAGATACACAAAGCAAAAAGTCAGGTTCCAAATCTACACCCCAACGTCAGCATGGCTCTATCAGAGTGTTGGTCCGTACCACAGTAGGCGAACTTGAGTGAGAGAACGCAGCTTTCATGAAGGTGCAGCTGGTACTTGTCTGGTTTGGAGACGTGAAGAACCTCCACGTTGCTGCTCTCCATCCCCACTGCGAGCCATTCTCCTGTGGGACAGTATCCCAGCGAGAAGATCTACACACACACACACACACACACATCAATAACTGGACGTGCATGACCCCCAACCTGACACGTTCTGATGCTCGGGTGGATTTGGGAGGCGAGGCACTTGATTTCCCATGATGCCGTGGTGTACCTGGGAGGTGAAGTCGTGCTGCTGTAGCTGTCGGCCCTCTCTCAGGTCCCAGCAGCGCACCGTGTTGTCCAGGCCCCCCGTCCACAGCTTGGTCCCGTCGTTGGAGATGTCGATGCAGCTCGCTCCGTCCGTGTGACCCTGAAACTGCCTGTGGGGGGGGCGGACGCCGAGTCAGCGCGGCCGAGCGGACGCCTCGGTTTAGGGTGGTGTATGACGGTGCGGTTACCTGACGAGCGTCTGATTGTGGAGGTCCCACACCACGATGTTGCCGTCGCTGCAGCAGGAGAAGCAGACCTTTGTTGTCGGGACTGATGGCCAGCGCGTAGCACGCCGGAGCGGAGGACGTCAGCTCGGCCTTGATGCGCGGCGTGGGCGTGGCCAAGTCCCATATGGACAGAGTGCTGGCCTCGCCTCCCACTATGAGGGTGCGGCCGTCCGGGAGGAGCTTGCAGGAGCGGATGTAGTTGTCCCGGTTCTGATTGGACGGCAGGGAGGAGTGAGAGGACAGTGAGTGGCGGACAGATCGGCGTGGGGAGCGAGCGAGAGAGAGAGAGAGAGAGAGAGCGGGAACTCACCAGACAGTCCAGCTGGGCCATGGGGCTCTTGCTGCCCGGCTGACTGATGTCCCACACTTTGACGCAGCCTTTGCCCCCGGTGTAGACGTGGCGCGTGGAGGTGCTGATGGTGACGGCGCACACCACCTCTCCGTGGCTGAGCGTGTGGATCTGTCGGGCGTGGCGTGGGATCCCGGGACCCAGCAGGGCGTCGGGGGGGAAGGGGACGGGCTGCATCTGTCCGTCGGCGCTCACGTGGAACGAGTAGGCTCTGAATGTGGATGTAAACGGAGGAGTTTTACAGAAACGGAGTTAAAATGATAAACGCTTTACAAACGCTCGACAAACTCACGGCTTCCCGGAGGCTGCGGACTGAAGGCCGGCGGGGAGACCTGGAACCCTCATGTGTGGGTGGGGCGACTCGTAGCCCACCTACAAACCAGAAACCAGACATGTTCTTCAGGTTCAGGGTGATCACTGATGAGTAGGGTCATGTGCTCCGTGTTTATATAATGAGTTCATTTCGTACCACGGGGGAGCGCCCGTAACCGGCTGCCGCCACCGCCGCCGCCGCTGACCCGTTCATCTGAGGTGAAACAAGATGGAGTCCAGCTCCATACGCCGCCGCCGCCCCTGCAAGCTCTCCATTCACTCCTGGAGGAGGCAGACCGAAGGCACCGGGAGGATACACGCCCTGAACGGCCAGCGGGTTCCTCACACCCAGCGCTTCACAAGGGACGGGATAGGACGGAGGTTATTTACAAAACTCACCACCACCAACATCAACAACAACACAGAGTCTGTTGATTATAAAAGCTGTCAGTCACTTTGGTAATGTGTTGGGTTAATGAGACTGTAGAGCTTTACTGCCCCCTGCTGGCTGACCTTGCCACAGCACCATTTAATAAAGACATTTTTCAGACAGGTGAAACCTCCTCTGCGGCAAGACTCAAAACTTACCCAGAGGGTCCACACCTGGTTTACCGGGGACGGGGCGGAACTGCGGGGGGCCGCTGGTCCCGGGGGTGGAGGAGTCCTGGGACATGGGGGTGCCTGGCTTCAGCCCCGGGGTGCTGGACTTCTCTCTCTGTGAAGGAGACATGAAGGGAGAGGAGCGAAGCGTGAGACGCGGTTCACGGGGCGGGTCCGGGTCCGGGTCAGTCCGTGGTGGGGTGCGAGTACCGGTGGAGGCTCTTTGCTGCGGGAGGGGGACGTGGCACTGCTGGAGGAGGCGAGGGAGGTGGGGCTGGCCTGGGGCACGGGCTCCTTTCTGGAGGGAGGGAGTTTATCCAGGCCATTCTCTCTGGACGAGTAGGAGTGCACGCTGCGCGGGGACGAGGGATCCTGCACAGAGGGACGAACATCAGACATTCCTTTACACGTCGGATCTCCTGTAAGCTCTGCTGCACCTCCGAGGGGCCTCCTCTTCCTCACCTCGTCCACCACCAAGTTATCATCGCTCTTATCGGCGTCGCTGCCCTGCGGAGGCACAAGTCTGTGATCAGGGACGCGTTTCAGTTAAACACTGCAGATAAACACCACGGCCGAGCCTCACTCACATAGTCTGTGAAGTCCTTCTCCTCGGCTTTCCTTTTCTTCCCGTTGCTGAGGAACTCCGACGCCCGACTCTTCTCTCCGTTTGATAAGGAGCTCTGAGAGAGAGAGAGCGAGAGAGAGAGCACCAGATTAAATCAGATGAACCCGAGGCCAATAAAGCAGCTTAATTCATGTTCTAATACTGAAAGAGCGCACACACACACACACACACTTTATTTATAGAGTTTTATGATCGTTATTGATCCTGATAACGAGTAAAGATAAAGAACCATGTACTCACAGGTCCAGCATCTCGATCTGAAAACAAAAGACAGACAAACTTATGATTCACAAACTGTTCAATCAGACTGACCATCTGCACATTTAACCAATCACACCACTGCATTCTGACACACTGCCATCCTCATTAATCAGCCCTCTTATTACAGGACGTGGAGGTGCAGACGGAGGAACTGCTGCCACACCATGACGACCACGCCCACGTCACCCAGGTCAGTGCAGCGGGCCGGTGTTATTACAGTAAACGGAGACTGAAGGTAGCCATGAAAACGAGGCTGAGATCATCAGAACACGCCTCCATCGGAGGGTCTGCATTTAGTTCACACGCAGGGTGCACCGTATTGGTTTGGAGTGCCGTTTGCATGTTCTCCCCACTCTCTGTTGCTTGTGTGAATGTGTTTGTCTCTGTGTCTGTACCTGCCTAGGTTCGTTTAGAAGAGCTGGGATAGGGTCCACCCCTCCCCATGACTATAATCAGGAGTGTGTTTGATGTGATGAGGTTCGTTATCAGGTTTTTAGTTTGTTAGTTCCCGTTTGGGTGGTTCCTGTAGTCTGACCTGGTTCCAGGTTCCAGCATGTACAGAGTTGTTTGTAGAAAAGCAGTTAAATCGGTTTATTGGGTTAAACTTTGGAACTGTCCTGTACTCCTCTGGACAATTACACTCCAAACACATGGATTAATTAGATGTTAATTGCTAATTAAAGGACTCAATCTAAATGGATCTTTGGATCCTGGAGGCGTTTCGTACCTCGATGGTGCTCTGCGGCTGCGGCGGCGGCCGCTGCTGCCGCTGCTACAGCCTCCAGATGTGCCCTCTCGTCCTTGGCAGCCAGCTGTGCCCCAAGCGCTCCGGAGAGTGCCAACAACCCAGAGCTGCCCCCTAGTGCCAGGCCTGGGTGGGGCAGACCGGATGGGTGAGGGCCCATGGGCAGGGCCTGAGCGACATGCTGGGAAAGGTGCTGCGCCTGCAGCTGTTGCTGAAATAGTGAGACACAAAAAAGAAGGATGGCAAATCAGGACGGGGCTCGGCCGCGGGGCGGAGTGCGGGGCGGAGTGTGGGGCGGAGTGCGGGTGTGGCATCGCTCCTGAACATGCAGCCCCTAACGAGGGCAGATGTGGAACACCAATGAGTGAATGAAGAACATCAAACACAAAATGAAGGTGATGTGCTGTTTGTAAGGCGCATCATCGGTTCTGGACTCATACAAACGTTCTGAAGCGTTCCCTCTGAGGAACGTGCTAGAGTGAGGTGAGGGTGAGGTAATCACACCCGCATCACTACAGCAGTCTGATCTGACCTGAGATCAGCCACCCGACATCAAAGAGACAAAACAAAAACAACACAACAGATGAGAAGATGGAAGTACACACTGTGGGAGGCAGAGGGGGGAGTCCACGTACCCCTATCGATGCATTCAACTCCCCCATAGTCACCTGTTTGGCGCGTTCCATGGCCTGGACCACCTGCTGCTGATGCTGCGGATACAAAGGGAACATCTGAGTGAGCATCACCTGAACATCACCTCACCACCACCACCGAGGACTGACTGCGGATCAATCAATCGATGGATCTGACAGGCTTCAGAATCACACTGAACCAAGCAATGAATCGATTCATTCATTTGATTCAGCGGTTTAAACTCTCCCCATTTGATTCCGTTAAATACTTTTTGGTTTTGATCTGGAGCTTCGATCGTGTCTCCTCATTTACAGATAAACTATCAATAAAGGAATTGATCAATCGATTAAAGCGGCTCTGTGAGGCGGTCAGTCAGTTCTTTTGATCTGAGCTCTGGGTTCTGCTGCTCCAAATCAGAAGAAAATAAAGATCAGAGCGGCGTTAAGCTTTTTACACTCCACGGTCTAGAACCACCTTCAGGACGACCACGCACACACCTCACACACTCCTCACACACTCCTCACACACTCCTCACAGAGTCATGTGACCGAGGGTTGTGTCAAATACAGTTACTATGGAAACGGAGCCCGTCAGTCAGATAGGAAAGCACGAGGTTTATTTAGTTACAGCAACACACAGGTCGAGTCCTCATGAAGACACATACACAGAACTGTGTGTGGGTGTGTGTGTGTGTGTGTGTGTGTGTTACCTCTTGGGAAAGAAATGGAATGAGCTGAGCGCAGATCACATTCAACCGCTTAGCAATCTCTGTCTGCAAAGATAAAAGGTGGGGGGGGTACAATGTGGAGGGGGTGAGTGGAGGGTGAGGGTAATTGAGAGAGACAAAGCAAAAGAGAAGAGAGAGAGAGAATGTGATGGAATGAGAGAGAAAACAACGTCCATACCTCAGACAGAACGTGAATGTTCACTATGCGCGCACACACACACACACACACACACACACACACACACACACACACGCGCGTCTAGTAAATATTTCAGCCGTGCACATGTGGTGAAGGCTAATTGCAGCAGTGTGAGAGGAGTGTAAAATATTCATGCTGAGCAGCTGCTGGTCCTCTGCAGCCGCGCCGGAGCCCTGCGCTCCCACAGTGCATCAGCATGCAGCGGGTCAGACCGAGCAGCTCCCCCCAGCACTGCCGCCGACAGGACGCCACCGTGTGGACGCCTTCAACGCCACGCCGCACTCCTGACACGTCTCTGTTACGGCATGCTAAATGTCCACTGAGGGCTGGACACGGACTCGGCACGCTGCCCATCAGATGTGAGGGTCAGATATCCAATCTCACCGCCTGAGAAAGCCATTTACCATACAGCGTGCGGTGACCGGGATAGTCCTCAGAATGGGTCAGCATGACGCTGTGATGGATTGGTGTCAGTGATGGAGATTTTTATTGGGTGTATAAACTGTGAGTCCTCAGTGAGCTGCACCCGGGGGCGGGTGTTACCCCGGGGCTGTTTGCCTGAGCACAAGGGCACTGTAATAACCCTCCCCACCGGAGCACGGCTCTGACAGAGTGAACGGTTGTCAGTATGACGTCCCCCTCCTCTCGCTCGCTCGCTCGCTCTCCCTCTCTCTCTATTGTTGGGAAATCAACAGCTCTGCCCCGTTTGTTCTCCTGTATTACCCCATCCATCCTTCCTTCATCACTAGGCCTTCATCTCCCTCAGGGACACAATGACTTCTTGTTAGAAAAGACATCTTCAAAAGTGAGAATGCAGAGGAGAGAGAGAGAGAGAGAGAGAGAGAGAGAGGAGGGGGTGAGAGAGGAGGAGAGTATGTGAGAGCATATGGGCGCTGAAGGAAGTGAGGACGGATTTGATGGTTTTATTAGCAGAGGGAATTCATGATGCACTTGGGCGAGCAGAATGAACAAGCTGGTGAGAGAGTGAGTGAGTGAGCGAGAGAGAGAGAGAGAGAGAGAGAGAGAGAGAGAGAGAGAGAGAGCTGAGACGGTGGTGGAGCAGTGACCTGATTTAAAGTGAAAGCCGGCAGGGTGGTGATGATAAAAAGCGATGAAGGTCAGGAACCGTGTACAAGTGGAGACGCATGAAGACGCTGCTTTAAAAAAATCATAATGTCTGCCTCTGAATGAGACCCCCCCCCGGGGGGGGGTGAGCCGGGGGGGGGGGGGGGTGGATGCAGTCGGTGGTCATGGTGGATCAGGTGGTGGTTCAGGGCTACGCTGCATCATCTTTTTTTTTTTGCATGCATTTTTCTACAGGGTCTGACACCGGTGACAGGACCTGACTCTCAATCGGAGTCCCAGTTCTTTCCAAATGTGTTGAAGGGGTTGAGGTCAGAGGTCAGTCACGCGGACACGGGAAAGCCCATGAGTACATGTCTGATTGATTGAATCGTCAATGGGTTATTGATCCAGGTGTGTCCCTATACTTTAGTCCACATGCTGTGTGTGTGTGTGTGTGTGTGTGTGTGTGTGTGTGTGTGTGTGTGTGTGTGTGAGGTCATGGTGAGGGAGGAGTCCGGGGTCTCACCTGCTTATGCATCTCGATGTTCAGGCCGTAGGACATTTCATAATACTGAAATCAGAGCAGATGTTTATCAGATGTTGGCTCTTTGATGTAAACAAACTGGTGGTTCTGAAAGGTTCTGAAAGGTTCTGAGACGGCGTCAGGGTCGTACCATCACGTAGTGTCTCTGGATCTCGGTCTTCTCGGTGGCCAGCTTCTCACACTCCATCTTCAGACTGTGGAGAAGAAAGAGCGACACGTCAGAGGTTTAGCATGTTCTCCTCTCGATGCTGGGGATCAAGGTTCGAATCCCGATCTGGATGACGTTTGCATCTTCTCCCCATGTCAGTGTGGGTTTCCTCTGGGTGCTTTGGTTTCCTCCCACAGTACAAAAACATGGATTCAAGGTGAATTGAATGCACTAAATTGCCCCATAGCCCACAGAACAGGAAGGCTGTATTAGAGACACTGAAGATTCCAAAACATGGATGTTGGTCCCTCTGTCTGTCCTGCGGTGGACCGGTGACACCCCCACCCACCCCCCACTGAAACAGCTGCAATGGATCAGGTTCTATTAAAAACCTGTTCCAGTTTAGAATGAGCTTCTCCCTTCTGCCCCCCCCCCCATACCACCACCATCTCACAATCTGACCTGAATACCCAGGTGCACAGCGCCTCCTACATGTACAACACTGACGTCCTTGAGGCCACAAATATCACACACACACACACACACACACACACACACAGGCGCTGCTGACTCGGTTGCCAGCACTAGATTTATGTGAGCTGAGAGCGAAGGCCTGGGAAAATTAGAATATGATTAATACTGCAACATTAGCGCGGCGCAACAGGTAATAACGGCACATCCGCTCCCCCTCTGCAGGGCCACGCCAACGCCCGTAATTGACTCATTTATCACCACCGGTGAGGGAGAGGAGGAGGAGGAGGGGCGCGAGAGATGAAGGGAGGTGGTGGGGAGCAGGGAGGGGGGATTAAATTCATTCCCCCGATAGATTTTATTACTGTGGAATTGCCTCGCTGCAGAAGGCGCCGCCGTCGCAGGATTTCTGAGAACTGACAAATCTATCAGCGCACGCTGGCGTCGCCCGCCCCGCGCTCACCCCCGCGCTCACCCCGCGCTCACGCCGGCTTTCTGTCGGGATGGCGCGAGGAGGGGGGGGGGGGGCGCCGTACAGTACATTACCAAGACTCAACTCCACAGTTCAGCTTAAATAACCTAAATGAAAATTGGCATGTTCTCCACATGGCTTTGTAAACATGGGTTTTTGTGGATGAATGGGAGACATCGAGGTACCACAGTCAGTATTTCTCTTTGTGTCCTGAAATGAACCCACAGCCTCTCCAGGTTCCATCCTTTGTGCTGTGAGTGCTGGGATAGGCTCTAGCAACCCTACAGCAGATACGTGTATATAAATGTGAATGAATGAGGAGAGAGCGTTACTGATGGGTCTAAATGAGCGTGCACGTCCGGGTTTTGGAACCACGGTGGAGGCAGTGAGTTGTTTATGATTTAAGTGACCCCGGTTCGGTTCGGGAGGGCGGGGTTGACGCATCCGATCGACACGGTACTTTAAATCATGACGCGCGTGGGAAGTGGACGTGCCGCCCTCATGTTCTGTTAGTAGGACTGACTGCTGTGGGGTGGGGGGGGGTTATGGGGCAGGGTTGTAGTTTGGAACTGAATCTTTGGTGTGATTAATGGAGCAGGGCGGAACAGGAACGGAAGATTTGGGAGAGAAAGCAAATGGGACGAGTGTGTCAGAGCAGAGTGACCGCCGCAAGAGTGAGACACCGCAGAGTGACCAGCATCCACACAGTCACAACACACCCCTGCATTCCAGGGTGGCTCGACTGTGTCGACTCGTTACACTGCTGCGTTTGTCACTGAGGGTATGAAAAAGTGTGTGTGTGTGTGTGTGTGTGTGTGTGTGTGGCTCCACATCTATGTGATTATGTGACTAGGAGAGCGTGAAAAAAAAAAAAGGAGGGTGAGAGAGGGAAGAATGGGGGTGCGTGCGCGCGCACACACACACACACACACACAGTTGCTCAAGAAGCAATGATTGCATAAAATAATTAGCCTGGAGGCTCAGCAGACAGACAGAGGGGGAACTTTTCCCTGCTTTGCACTGACAGCAGATAAGATGATCGCTGGAACAAATCTATGAAGCTCCAGCTCGGCGACAGCTCTGTCAGCGCACACACACACTCACACACACACACACACACACACACACACACTGACAGTAAACACGGCACAGTATTTTCTGATTGGTTGGATGATTCATTCTGATTGTTAATGAACTTTATTATCAGATTATTTAAAACCCTCTGTTTTTATTATTTATTCATTATCTCCCACTTTATCCTCTATTAGTGTCACGGGGGGGGGGGGGTGTTCCCCATGCCCATCCAGGGGAGAATGCCCATTGAATTTGGAGAATTCAATTGACTTGATCCATGTATTTGGACTGTGGGAGGAAACCGGAGAACCCGGAGGAAACCCACACAGACACGGGGAGAACCACTAAGCCACCGTGCTGCCCTGTTTTTATTATTTTGTATGAAATTGTTCTTCCAGATTTGCGTGGTTTTGTCTCGTTTGATGAAGCTGTAAAGATGGAACACAAACACTCATGATTTCACTGAGAAATGAATTCAGTTCAGTATTTAACCTGAACATGAAGAGAGCAGGTCCTGAGAGGTGCTGCAGCAGAACCAGCAGTCTGTGTGCTGGGATAGGCTCCAGAGGGCTGATCAGACTATGCTGCTCTACTCTAATTCCTGAGACACTAACTGACCATACACACACACACACACACACACAGAGCTGACGTCCTGCTGCAGAGTGATGGGAGTGTTTGGTATGTGTGTGTACGTGTGTCTGAAGGAATGAGGGGGGTGGGGGGGGTTCATTACAGTAATGAGAGCCTTGTGTCTGCCCCCCCCATGCTGATTAAGACCTCAGATAAACATGTGCAACACTTGCCCTTCCCTGTTTTTTTTTCCCCCAGCACACACCAGGTGCTGCCCCCCCACCCCGTCATCTCACAGCACCGGTTCATTTGGGGCTCTCTACTGCCCCCCCACCCCCTCTCCCCAATCAGCCAAAAGCCTCGACCATCAGAGCCATGCCAGCCTTCATGTCGTCCATGCCAAGCTGGACAACATGGGGGGGGGGGGCAGACACTGGGACAGTGGGTTCTGCATGGGGGTAGCAGTCTTTGGTTGTTTGGCCAAGCGCTCCAGTCCTACAATGGGAGCGGGGTGGGGGGTGGGGGGTGGTCTTTGGCTGGAGGAATCAAAGCGGGTGTTGTGTGAAAGTGTGCCAGGAGAGGCGTGAGAGAGCAGGGAGGAAATATTCAGCCGTGTTTGTCCTGATGACATTCCTGAGCGTTAGGACCCTGCTGCGTACCAAACCCTGTGGACCTGAGGACATGAGAACCCTCACATACCTGTGGTACTGGGTCTGCAGGAACTGGAACTCCTCTTTAATGCGGTCCAGAGTCTCGGGATAGGTCAGCTTCAGAGACTGGGCGGTTCCTGAAGCTGCCGCTGCCGCCGCCGCCGCCGCCGCCACCGCCACCGCCGAGGCCGAGGACCCGGGGGGGGGCTGGAGAGGAGCCTGTGAGGAGAACGTGTGCTTCAGTCGACATCCACAACATTAAAGAAGACCGTTCCTCTGATTGGAAGGACGGAGACGGGTCATCAGGAAATCTGAATATTAATCACCAATCAGCATCTCCCATCACCGCCCTGATGGAGCGGAGGGTTCCGTAATGACGTCCGAACGGTCAGCTCACAGCACCTCAGATGTTCTGATTAAAGGAACTGCAGAGACCTCCGTCACCATCGCTCACGTTCTAATGTCACGCTTAGAACCCCCCCCCAACCACATCATCTTTATTTCAGATATTAAATACAGAGTGCTTTATGGATGATGTTCAGAAACAGACAGGTGTTATGTGTTCGGGTGTTTTGGACCGGACCGGACCGGACGGACCTCACGGTGCAGAACTAAAGGACACAGATGAAAGACAGGCTCACCAACAGGAGGTGGGGTGGGGGAGGGGGTGACACAGGAAGCATTGTTCAAAGATAAAACATTGGAACCCATGTGTGTCTGAATGTACACAGGAGGAGAGGAGAGGAGGGGTGGGGGAGGGGCCCCGGGGCCTTTCTTTTAAATTGAGACATTTGCTTTAAATGTAGCCTGGATCAGAGGACGCTACGGGGGGGCTACAAGGGAGGGGGTGCAGGGTGAGGGGGTGGGGGGTGGGGCCCTATCAAGAGGCTACTCCCACTGAGATGCCTGAGCAATTAGGGCCCCGGCCTCAGGGTAACGCAGATGGACGGACAAACAGAGCTGTGTCTCACCTCATCTGTGTGTGTGTGGGGGGGGGGGGGACTTAACGAGCCTGATCTTTATAAGAACCCCAAAATACAAAGATAGGACACCCAAATATTTCAAAAATCCCCCCCCCCCCGTTCCTGACCTTGTGGTGTCTCCATCTCTAACCCCATGTCCTCGACTCGGCGTTCCCTATAAGACATGATCCATCTTCTTGTCTTGTCCTCCAAGTTTTTTAAAATCTTTTTTAATTCAGACAGATGGTGATTATTTTTGTGTGAACGTTCTGAGACCTCAAGCTGTCTGTATGTGATGACGACGATGATGATGATGATGCCCATCTTCATCATCAGTAGTGAGTAGTTTTCGAGGCATGTTGTAGCTCGATGTGTGTTCAGTAAGAATAATTAATATATTAATATGATTACAGCGTTTGGACTCATCAGGGTTCTGTTCATTTAGAGGACAGTCAGGTCCGGTTAGAACCTCCACCACTGAAGACCTCAGAGCACGTCTGATTGGACATCAGCTGCTCAGTCTGTATGACACCGTCGTAAACAGTTTAGAACCCCGTGATGTTTTTATAAAGGGACTTTATTCTGTACAGGTCTGTTTGGGGGTGCAGCGGCGGGGGGGGGGGGGGGGGTTATCATCTGTGAAACCTTTAAACATGATTAAAAAATAAA
>JAFMOC010000299.1:0-7500 GCA_019802505.1 Corydoras sp. C115
TTCCGGTGGCGTCTCCTCAGCGTCGTGGAAGGGATGCTGCAGCAGGAAGGCCTGAGCGCTCTCCAAAACCGAGTAGATGAAGGGCCCTCTGGACTTAACGTCCTCCATAAAGGCCTGTGGAGATAAAGAGAAGTTCTAAAGAAGACAGAAACACACACACACTTTGGCACCCGCACGCACGCACGCACACACACACACACACACACACACACACACACACACACACACACACACACACACACACACACACACACACACACACACACACACACACACACCCTCCCGGTTCCTGGCATCACAATCAAGTTCTTGTGATGAGGCTGAGAGAGTTGGCTTCATCGTGAAGCATCATTAATCTGCATGTTCCACGCGGAACCGCCGGAACGCAGAACAAAACACTCCTGTAGAACTAAACTCTGCGGTGGGACCTCTCTAGCGCCATCCCAAAATAGGACGGAATAATTAGTCTAATTACGCGGGAGTTGTGATGTTGGTAAAGTAGGTCATGTTGGACAACGTTCTTTCATTCCCGTTCCGTTGTTCTCCCGTCGGTTCTAATCTACGGCGCCTTCGAAACCGTTCTTCTGTTGTCTTCTAAGCGCCCTACGCTCATATCACTGCATGATACACATTATTTTCCTGGTTTTTTTTTTTAATAAACTGCATTCTGTAATTTGTCCACCAGATGTCAGTGTTTGATTATCAGAGAAACCTGTTACTCAGCGTTCAGCGCTCACTTTAAAAACTGGACTAGATTACATTGAGGGCAAATACTGATCTGGGTGGAGTTTCCATGTTCTTCACATGTCCGCGTGGGTATCCTCCAGGTTCTACATTTTACTCCCACAGTCTAAAGACATGGATTTAAGGTGATTTCACTGCTTTAAATTGTCCCTACATAGAATGTGCACGCATTTTCACCTGGATGACCATGGAGAACCCCCTACACATTTTTACCTGGATGATCATGGGGAACCGCCTACACATTTTTACCTGGATGATCATGGAGAACCCCCCCTACACATTTTCACCTGGATGATCATGGAGAACCCCCTACACCAGGGGTGCTCAATACGTGGATCGCGATCGACTGGTCAGGTCGATCGAAGGGGTGTCAGGTCGATCGCGATGGAGGTTTGAGAAAAAAAAGCGTTTATAATGTATCAGCGTTTTGTTTTTTTACAGCATAGTATTGGAAATGCTTATACACACACGCGCACACATTCACAAACAATGTGATTCATTCTGAATCACGATCTCTATGCCCCCTATCTCTGCCCCCCCCCCCCCCCTGTCTCGCTGTTCCCAACCGGCACCTGGCCACGCCCCCATGCCTAAATCCAAAGCACAGCCTCGAGAATCATCTACATTATGTACATTTATGTTTTTATACTTTATTTGACTGACAAGATGAGTGAAGGACTTTGCCCCAAAAGAACTATAATGTTCTACTTTAATTTGGAGGGGGGGGGTGTGTGTGAATATTTTTTTACAATGTCAAACTCAAAATGCATTTGCTTTTATTAATGTTCATGTTCTGTTTGGGGCAGCACAGTGGCTTAGTGGTTTAGCATGTTCTCCTCTCAGCGCTAGGGATTTCCGGTTCGAATCCCCATCTGGGTGGAGTTTCCATGTTCTCCCCGTGTCCGTGTGGGTTTCCTCCGGGTTCTCCGGTTTCTTCCCACAGTCCAAAAACATGGATCAAGGTCAATTGAATTCTCCAAATTGCCCCCTATAGAGTGTGTGTGGATGATCATGGAGAACCCCCTACACATTTTACCTGGATGATCATGGAGAACCCCCCTACACATTTTTTACCTGGTGATCATGGGGAACCCCCTACACATTTTTACCTGGTGATCATGGAGAACCCCCTACACATTTTACCTGGATGATCATGGAGAACCCCCCTACACATTTTTTACCTGGTGATCATGGGGAACCCCCTACACATTTTTACCTGGATGATCATGGAGAACCCCCTACACATTTTTACCTGGATGATCATGGGGAACCACCTACACATTTTTACCTTGATGATCATGGAGAACCCCCTACACATTTTTACCTGGATGATCATGGAGAACCCCCTACACATTTTTACCTTGATGATCATGGGGAACCCCCTACACATTTTTACCTGGATGATGATGGGGAACCCCCTACACATTTTACCTGGATGATCATGGGGAACCCCCTACACATTTTTACCTGGATGATCATGGAGAACCCCCTACACATTTTTACCTTGATGATCATGGGGAACCCCTACACATTTTTACCTGGATGATGATGGGGAACCCCCTACACATTTTACCTGGATGATCATGGGGAACCCCCTACACATTTTTACCTGGATGATCATGGAGAACCCCCCTTTACCGGAGGTTCCCTTCAAACTCAAAAGCACCGGAACTGAAGGACGGAACCTCTCCAGACGTGTTTACGTGTGTGTTCCGTCAGAGGCTCTGTGGATCACTGTCCGCTGTTCTGGATTAACCTCCGACAGGGTGGAGGTGCAATCACACTCCATTACAGCTCGCTAAACGTTCCCGCTACGGCGTGACGGAACGTCGTAAACCCAAATCAGTGTTTTCACTCAGATCCGCACGGTTCCGTCCGATGACTGGCAGTTCAATTAAAGAATGTCTTTATTCGCTGACACTGCGTTTTAATGGAGACGTTCACGGCGGCCGGCGGCCCCGACCCGTTCTGCGGCGATGGAAGGTTCCAATACGGTGCAGGGAGAACCGGGAACTGGAACCGGGCCTCACATCTGAACTCCATAGGGTTTTAATATGATGTCAGATGTGTTTATAATCCCTCATTAACTATGGTCGCCACGACTGCTATAATCCCTAATAGAGAACGTTTGCCACAACTACTATAATCACTCATAATAAACGGTTGCAACAGCTACTATAATCCCTCATAAACTATGGTTGCCACAACTAAAATTATCCCTCATTATTAAGGGTTGCCACAACTACAATAATCCTTCATAAACTATGGTTGCCACAACTACAATAATCCCTCATTATCAAGGATTGCCACAAGTAATATAATCCCTCATAATAAATGGTTGCCACAACTACTATATTCCCTCATATAAACGGTTGCCACAACTACTATAATCCCTCATAAACAATGGTTACCACAACTACGATAATCCCTCATATAAACGGTTGCCACAACTACTATAATCCCTAATAAATAGAGGTTGCCAAAACTAATATAATCTCATGTGACCCTCCGGGGATCATGCCGGTCCTCGTTTGGTTCTCGAGGTTTCCTCCACGTTCCGGTAGCGTGCCGATGGTTCTACTGGAGTTCCGTCGGAATTGTGTGTTTGTGGAACGGCGTCTGATGAATGATGGATGAGAACACGCCGCGCTGTGTGTTCAGGTTTGTAAACGCCGCCGCCGATCGGTTTACACAGAGCGAGGAAACGGGAATGAGGGTGATGGATTCGGGTTACAGCGTCATGTGACTGATGTGTGTGTGTGTGTGTGAGTGTGTGTGTGTGTGTGTGTGTGTGTGTGTGTGTGTGTGTGAGTGTGAGTGTGTGTGTTGAATTTTAATTGCCATGTGAATTTAATTGGCCCGCATGACGAGCGTGTTAGAAGCGTGAGGGACCAGCGTCCGCGTCCTCGTCCTCGCCCTCGTCTCCTCCCCCCCCCCCGCATCCCCGCGGAGACGCTGCCGACTGACAGAACCTCGATGGAGATGAAGGTGGAGAACGTCTCACAGATCCAGCCACACATCAGCCGTACGGACGGAACTCTCCCTCCGTCAGCGGCACAGTGCGGATGCTATTTTTTTTTTGTTTTTTTACAAACGCGGGCGGGGAGGCACGGCGGGATGTTCTCTCAGCGCTATGGGTTCTCGGTTCGTATCCCAATCTGGGTGGAGTTTGCATGTTCTCCCCGTGTCCGCGTGGGTTACCTCCGGGTTCCCCGGTTTCCTCCCACAGTCAAAAAACATGGATCAAGGTCAATTGAATTCTCCAAATTGCCCCATATAGAGTGTGTGTGTGTGTGAGTATGTGTACAGTGATAGATTGGTGCCCTGTCCTGAATGTACCTGCCCAGCGCCCGAAACGTTCTCCCCTGAATGGGCATGGGAACCTGTACTGTATATATATATATATATATATATATATATATTATATATATATATATATATATATATATATATATATAAGTTATATATATATATATAATTAATATATAATATATATTTAATAGGGCAGCACGGTGGCTTAGTGGTTTAGCATGTTCTCCTCTCAGCACTAGGGATTCCCGGTTCGAATCCCAATCTTGGAGGAGTTTCCATGTTCTCCCCGTGTCCGCGTGGGTTTCCTCCGGGTTCTCCGGTTTCCTCCCACAGTTTAAAAACATGGATTCAAGATGAATTGAATTCTCCAAATTGCCCCATATACAGTGTGTGTGTGTGTGTGAGTGAGTGTGTGCCCAGTGATAGATTGCCCCCCTGTTCTGGGTGTATCTGCCCAGTGCCCGAGACGTTCTCCCCTGAACATCCGTGGATGTTCCTCTGACTCCACCCCCTGAGAATTGTTTCATGGAAACAGTCTCCCTGATGGGCGTGGCCTGTTCCAGCATAATGCTCCTCACACTAAAATGGTTCCGGGAGCGTTCGAGGAGAACCAGTTGAGTTCGAGGTGTTGACTCCTCCTCCAAACATCCCCGATTCTCAAACCAATTCGGAGTCTATGATGAACACGTTTGACCCATGGAACATCTTGGTGACCAAGAGCACAGAACAGCTTCAGGGATCTAGTGGAGTCCTAACCAAGATATTCTGTGGGACGTGCTGGATGAACACTGAGGGTAACGTCTTGGTGACAGAGAGCGCAGAACACCTTCAGGGGTCTAGTGGAGTCCATGTTTCGAGGGCTCAGGGCTGTTCTGGCAGCAAAATCTACTCTTCTGAAGGTGATGTACGGACGGGGGTCAGAACGCTCTACCTAGTTGGTGGATAAACGACGGGGAAGACAGAACCGCAGTCCAATAATCGGGTGATTTCAGAACCCCGACAGCGTGACGCAGAAGCCTGATGTGCAGCTGAGCAGCTTTGAAGGTGTGTGTGTGTGTGTGTGTGTGTGTGTTACCTGGTGGAAGTCCCGCTGATGCTGAACAGCCCCCACATCTCCCGCGATTGGCGGTTGCTCGGCGAGCTCCTCATCTTTAGCCGTTAGCCATTCGATGATCTCCTGCAGAGAGAGCTGCAGCTTCCCACTGTGGTCTGAGAACGCCTCCAACCGCACTCTGTCAACACCAAACACACCCCCCCCCATCAAACAGCCGCCCACGCCTACGCACACACACGCCACGGTGGCCAGAAGTTTGTGGACATCATCGGATTTCAACACGGGAGCTTAAAGCTCCTGGTTGAATGAACCAATCGGATGAAAGGGATTCACTGTGATTTGCATATAATTGGGGGGGGGGGGGTTCTCCATATCCATCCAGGGGAGAATGTTTCGGGCGCTGGGCAGATACACCCAGGACAGGGGGGGCAATCTATCACTGGACACTCACTCACACACACACACACACACACACATACCCACACTCTATATGGGGCAATTTGGAGAATTCCATTGACCTTGAATCCATGTTTTTGAACTGTGGGAGGAAACCGGAGAACCCGGAGGAAACCCACGCAGACACGGGGAGAACATGCAAACTCCACCCAGAATCGTCAGAATCAGAATTAAAGCAGATTAATTGATTAACAAATCAGAGCACTTCCTGAGAGTCCGCAGTGTTATGGACTGTGTGAACGTATAAATCAGACATCACATCCTCAGGAGAAAATCTCCATGTGGGTTCTCCGCATCATGTTTGTTCTGCGGTGAACCTGATTTCATTACTGCGTACCATAAATGCCCCCCCCTCCACCACCTCCCCCCTGCCCCGCCTTCCAGGAATCCATCAAATCCTGCCAACGGAACGCTCCCAGCTGGCCTGCATCTCTCAGGGAACGTTCATCCATCATCCCGGAGGCAGCCGAGCGGCCGCACCCCGCAGGGACCCGAGTAACCGAGGCGGAGTGATGTCACCGTGAACACCGGAACTGAGAGCCCCCCCCACGACCCACGAAGATGGAGGGTGGTGGCTTAGTGGTTTAGCATGTTCTCCTCTCTGCACTGGGGATTTCTGGTTCAAATCCCAATCTGGGTGGAGTTTCCATGTCCTCCCCGTGTCCGCGTGGGTTTCCTCCGGGTTCTCCGGTTTCCTCCCACAGTCCAAAAACATGGATGAAGTCAATTGAACTGCCCCATATAGCGGGTGTCTGTGTGAGTGAGTGTGTGCCCAGCGATAGATTGCCCCCCTGTCCTGGGTGTATCTGCCCAGCGCCCGAAACGTTCTCCCCTGGATAGTCATAGGGAACCAACCCCTCCCCCCCACCACACGACTCTAATAGAGGATAAAGCGGAAAATAATGGAGGAATGTTTCTTTGTAATGAAATGAAAGTCAATTAAACGCTGTGTGTTTGTTTTTGGTCTGAGCGCCGTTCCGTTTTAATCCTAATGAGATGAATGTTGGTGTTGATGATGTTTATTTATAAATCCGTCCGGCGGCTCATTACCCGCGGTTCCGTTACGTGTCGACGTGGAAACGGCCTTTTGATGCAAACGGAGGCTGCGGCCCCGGGTTTGAACGACAGCCGGTGAGGGAGCGCCCCAGACGCCCAGCGCGCCACACCCCCTACTGACCCCCCCCCACCTCCACCCCGGAGGCAGTTGATATTGATTTTCGGCTTCCTCAGCTACAGGCGCAGACTGTGACGGATGGGCCTCACGATCCACATCATGTACAGCTGTTACAGAGAGAGAACATACCAAAGTACTGATCCCCATGTCCATCAAGGGGAGAATGTTTCGGGTGCTGGACAGATACACCCAGGACAGGGGGCAATATCACTGAACACACACTCACTCACACACACATACATATATACATACATACACACACACAAACACACACACACACACACACACACACACACACACACACACACTCAGACACACACACACACACACACACACACACACACATACATACATACACACTCAGACACACACACACACACACACACACACACACACACACACACACACACACACACACACACATACATACACACATACATACATAGACACACACACACACACAATCACTCACACATACACACTCAGACACACACACACATACACACTCAGACACACACACACACACACACACACACGTCTCGTACCACACCCAGAACGGTGCATTCCAGCCGGCGCGGCACACGTTCTCCACCGAACAATTCGGCGTCGGGTTCTAAAGAACAGAGAGGCCTTGTTCTCGCGCTGACAGCTCCGCCCGCTCGCTCCACCCGCTCGCTCTCTCTCTCTCTGTGTGAATACCGCCTGAATTATTCAGACGAGTCGTCCACGGCAACGCGTACGGAACCGGGGCCCGGCAGTC
>JAFMOC010000299.1:12500-15000 GCA_019802505.1 Corydoras sp. C115
GGATGATAATGGATGGATGGATTTATTAATATAAAAGTTTCCCATGGTGCATCAGCCTTTAATCAAAACTAAAATACACGGTGAGCAGAACCCTCTCGGAGCGCCGGAGGCTCCCACCCGGCACTCCAGGAGGACGTTCTGCATGTGTGTGAGTAACGACCAGGACGCCGTGAATCCTGACCCCAGATCGTTTAAACCCCCCCCTAAAAAAAAAATCTGGAATCTCATTAAAAGTGACGGGATAAGCCTTTCCGACAACCTGACATCTTGTGCCCGGCCTCTCCGGCCGTCCTGTCACTTCCAGGAGCCCGGCGTGTTCTCGGCATGACTGCTTGTTAAAAGAGATGGCGGTCATGAATTATTAATCTGCACTGCTGCCCCGCGCTGCACGCCGACCTCCATCCGGACACTTCGCTCCGTTTAGTCGGATATTCATCCGAGGTGGATCACCTGACCTCGCCGCTTGTTTTTGGAACGTGCAAGGTTCGGGACCCTCTAAAGGTCAGAACATCAGTGTGAATGTCCCAGACTGAAGCTCAGGTACTTCAGGTACTATACTCCCAGTCCTGGGGCAATATCACTGGGGTTCTGATCTTTAGGAGGGTGCATAAACAGATTCGGGGTCCCTTCTCGCAGTTGTCGGCGCAAGTTTTTGGAACGTGCAAGGTTCTCGAGGCCCTCTAAAGTTCGGAACATCAGTGTGAATGTCCCAGCCCTGAGACTCAGGTACTTTGAGTATGTATACTCTCAGCGCTGGGGCATTAACACTGGGGTTCTGATCTTTAGAGGGGTGTATACGCCGATTTGGAGTCTCTTCTCGCAGTCGTCGGCACCCTGACATTTGTATTTTGCGAGTTTTTGGAACGCGCAAGGTTCTCGAGGAGCTCTAAAGTTCCGAACATCAGTGTGAATGTCCCAGCCCTGAGGCTCAGGTTCTTCAGGTACTATAATCTCAGTCCTGGGACATTAACACTGGGGTTCTGATCTTAAAATGGGTGCATACGCCGATTTGGAGTCCCTTCTCGCAGTTGTCGGTGCGAGTTTTTGGAACGCGCAAGGTTCTCAAGGCTTGATGCTCCGCAAATGGGTTCCGAAATCGTTATTTCTAGCAGCACTTTTTAAAAAACCTCTAAGATAATCCCTATATAGGGTGTAAGCGGAGTGGACTTTAGTAGTTGGAGGTGTCTCGCCGCCTTTAAAGCGAGACAGCTGAACGTTCGGGAGAAAATACAGAACATAAACAACTGCGAGAAGGGAATCCAAATCGATGTATGCACCCCTCAAAAGATTAGAACATCAGTGTGAATGTCCCAGCCCTGAGGCTCAGGTTCTTCAGGTACTATACTCCCAGCCCTGGGGCATTAACACTAGGGTTCTGCACTAGGGGTGCATATGCCAATTTGGAATCCCTTCTCGCAGTCGTCGGCACTCTGACGTTTGTATTTTTGCGAGTTTTTGGAACGTGCAAGCTCCTCGAGGCCCTCTAAAGGTCAGAACATCAGTGTGAATGTCCCAGCCCTGAGGCTCAGGTTCTTCAGGTACTATACTCTCAGTCCTGGGGCATTATCACCGATGTTCTGAACTTTAGAGGGGTCCATACGCCAATTCGGGGTCCCTTCTCGCAGTTGTTGGTGCCCTGAAGTTTGTATTTTTGCGAGTTTTTGGAACGTGCAAGGTTCTCAAGGCCCTCTAAAGATCAGAACAGCAGTATGAATGTTCTTTAAGTACGTATACTCTCAGCCCAGGGGCATTAACACTGGGGTTATGATCTTTCAGGGATGTCCCAGCCCTGAGGCTCAGGTACTTTGAGTAAGTATACTCTCAGCCCTGGGGCATTAACACTGGGGTTCTGATCTTTAGACAGTTGCATATGCCGATTCGGAGTCCCTCCTCGCAGTCGCCGGCGCCCTGACGTATGTATTTTTGCGAGTTGCCGGCCGGTCAACCGAATGAAAGCGTGTCCAGTAAAACGCTGCCCGGTTTTGTTCTATCTGAGCAGTTGAGATGCTCGGGGGCTCCCCCTGGTGTCTCAGCACGGTCAACGCAGCTGCACGATGACGTCATCGGTGTTGTCACCGTTCAGCGTGATGGCAAAGAAACAAAACGTTGACGCCGCCGTCCCCGTCCCATTCTCCTCACACCCGCCTCTCGTCAAAGTGGACCGTCCGGCAGGTGGGTTCCACCTTCCCCTCCGAACCGTTCCGTTCTGCAGGCAATAACATCGACTTAATCCCAGGAATACATTTGAACTACCGCAAACCCATGTGACATGCAAATTTACCCCGCCCCCTTTTCGACAGCTAAGAGAACACGAGAACAATCGACCGAAAAACCAAGTAGAACTTTTCGGAACTTTCGTTTTCCTTCGTTCCATCGGATGTGTTAAGAATTTGCCGTTTTCTAAATATAACGAGGCTCGTTTGAAACACCTCTTCGTCTGAGTTCTAAGCAGTCAGGCCTCCGGCGTTCCGTCAGCGTCCTGTGACCTTTGAATGGTTAG
>JAFMOC010000299.1:20000-32500 GCA_019802505.1 Corydoras sp. C115
CACTCACACACACTCCCTCACACATACACACTCACACACACTATATGGGGCAATTTGGAGAATTCATTTGACCTTGAATCCATGTTTTTGGACTGTGGGAGGAAACCGGAGAACCTGGAGGAAACCTACGTGGACACGGGGAGAACATGCAAACTCCACCCAGATTGGGATACGAGGTGCTCCTTCGAGGTGACCCTTCAGTGTCTTGCGCAACGTCTTTTCAGAGGACGCTGTGATGTCATAAACGGTGTAAGAGTCCTGATGACATCATCACACTCATCGCAGGTTTCCAGGTGAACTGACGAGTCGTCATACACTGTGACATCATCCTCCATCCCCCCTCATCAGCTCTGAATTAATGAAAACCAAACGATCTGCAGAGCACACGGCGGCGTGGAACCAAATGTCTTCAGCCTTAATTATTAATTATTAATCCACTCACAGTTTTAATAGAATGAGTTTAGTTTCCCCGTCGCTCCGAATTAGAGTTAATAAAACCCACTGTGCTGAGTGATGAGGCGAGAGAGGGGGGGGAGAGAGGGAGAGAGAGAGAGAGAGAGAGAGAGAGAGAGAGAGAATTCTGCATAAGGGTTGCTCTGGGGGGGGGGGGGGTTCTCCATGCCAATGCAGGGGAGAATGTTTCGGACGCTGGGCAGATACACCAATCTATCGCTGGACACACACTCACTCACACACACACACTCTATATGGGGCAATTTGGAGAATTCAATTGACCTTGATCCATGTTTTTGGACTGTGGGAGGAAACCGGAGAACCCGGAGGAAACCCACACAGACATGGGGAGAACATGCAAACTCCACCCAGATGGGGATTCGAACTGGGAATCCCTAGTGCTGAGAGGAGAACATGCTAAACCACCGTGCTGCCGCTATTATTTTTATTATTTTATAATTTTTTTTTTCTATATATAAAGATCCAACACCGTTCTACAGGCTGGTTCCATTAGGGGGCGCCACTAATGACAGAGAACATAATTCTTCATCTAGTTCTGCCTCTCTGCACCTGAATTTGGACACGTTTGGGGACGTTTGGGCACGTTTGGGGACGTTTGGGCACGTTTGGGCAGGTTTGGGGACGTTTGGGGACGTTTGGGGACATTATGTGACTTTGGGGAAGTTTGCACATATTTGGGGACATTATGTGACGTTTGGGGACGTTTGGGCACGTTTGGGGACGTTTGGGCACGTTTGGGCACGTTTGGGGACATTATGTGACTTTGGGGAAGTTTGGACATATTTGGGGACATTATGTGACATTTGGGGATGTTGGGTAATGTGACAGGTTGTATATTTCAGTGTTTGGGGGGGGGGTCTGAGACCTCGCCCTCGTTTCTGTTTTCGTCTCCGCGAGTCCTTAATTAAACAGCGCGAGGCCCTCCATCGCGGTCACATGACTCAGCACGGCCTCCGGCGCCTCCGTTCCCCCGAGCGCCCGCCCCCCCCCCGCCGCTTCCCTCTCAGAGATCAGTTCGGTCTTTCCCGGAGGGCGACCCCTCGCTCTCGCAGGTGAGGGCGCTCTCGCAGACCGTCCTCCCTTTGTAGTTGGCCTGCCTTTGAAACGTGGGATGCTTTGATCTCGCGTTCTGCGCCTTCAGACGTCGGTTCTCTCTTAACGGAACCATCGGGAGCGAGCGAGCGAGCGAGGAGAGAGAGACAAACCCAAACCGGCTCTCGAACCCGAGCGAGCGTGAGGCCGTCGATAGTTACCCAGCTGGGAAGACGTGACGGACGTGGCGGCAGGTTCCTGGTGTCCACGGCAACGAGGACGGGAGACGTGATGGAGGAGGACGAGCAGAACCGATATCCAAACTGTGACACCTGAAAAAAAACAGAGACATTCATTATGATACAGTTCACTAGAGCCTATCCCGGCATATTTACACCCATATATATATATGAGGCGGCACGGAGGCTTAGTGGTTTAGCATGTTCTCCTCTCAGCGCTAGGGATCCAGGTTCGAATCACAGTCTTGGTGGGGTTTACATGTTCTCCCCATGTCCGCATGGGTTTCATCCAGGTTCTCCGGTTTCCTCCCACAGTCCAAAAACATGGATCAAGGTCAATTGAATTCTCCAAATTACCCCATATAGAGAGTGTGTGTGTCCAGTGATGAATTGTCCCCCTGTCCTGGGTGTATCTGCCCAGAGCACGAAACGTTCTCCCCTGGATGGGCATGGGGAACCTGGAACCCCCCCTCAATCCATTATCTAAGCAGAAGATAATGGATTGATGGATGATATATAGTATAGATTATATCTATCTTAATGGTTTAGCATGTTCTCCTCTCAGTACTGGGGATTCCAGGTTCAAATCCCAATCTGGGTGGAGTTTGCATGTTCTCCCCGTGTCCATGTTCACCCCCCCACCCCCCCGACCACAGTAGATTAGGAGTAAGCATTGGGACTCCAAATTTGAGAAAGTATCCCGGTGACGGTGCATGAAGCTGACAGAACCTCCGCAGGAAGTCAGCAGAGTGCAGAGAACCTGTTAACCGTCTGGAGAACATCCACCACCTACACCCTCCTGCAGCATTCACACGCCGTCTGCCCTCACCCCCCCAACCTCCCCAACTCCCTCAACCGCCCCCAACCCCTTCTGTCCATCTCTGTCTGTCCATCTGTCCATCTTCATCTGTCTGTCCATGTCCGTCCCTCTGTCTGTCCGTCTCCGTCTGTGTGTTTCTATCTGTCCCTCTGTCTGTCCATTTGTCCATTGCTATCTGTCCATCCATCTGTTTTTGTCTGTTTCGATCGTCTGTCTCTGTCTGTCTGTCCCTCTGTCTATCTGTCTGTTTCTGTCCGTCCGTCCGTCTCTGTCTGTCTATTCATCTGTTTCTGTCCGTCTGTCTGTGTGTGTGTGTGTGTGTGTGTGTGTGTGTGTGTCTGTGAGTGTGTGAGTGTGTCAGTGAGTGTGTCTGTGTCTCGTCCCTTTACCCCCGCTGACTGACGGCGTTATGACATCACAACTGAACTGATCTCCATTCTCATGATAATGAACATCAGCCAGCACACACACACACACACTCACACACACACACACACACACTCACACTCTCACACACACACACACACACACACACACTCACACTCTCACTCTCACTCACACTCACAATCACACTCACACTCTCACACACACTCTCACACACACTCTCTCAAACTCTCACACACACTCTCACTCTCACTCACACACACACACACACACACACACACACACTCTCAAACTCTCACACACACTCTCACTCACACACACACACTCTCAAACTCTCACACTCACACACACACTCTCACTCTCACACACACACTCTCAAACTCTCACACACACTCTCACTCTCACTCACACACACTCTCACTCTCACTCACACACACTCTCACTCACACTCACACTCACACACAAATACACTCTCAAACTCTCACACACACTCTCACTCACACACACACACTCTCACTCTCACTCTCACTCTCACTCTCACTCACACTCACACTAACACTCTCACACACAAATACACTCTCAAACTCTCACACACACTCTCACTCTCACTCACACACACTCTCACTCTCACACTCACACTAACACTCTCACACACAAACACACTCTCAAACTCTCACACACACTCTCACTCTCACTCACACACACTCACACTCACACACACACACACACACACACACACACACACTCTCACTCACACTCACACTCACACTCTGTATGAATGTACACAGAGCTCATTAACGTCACGTCGTTGTTGAGAACCCAGCTGTGTGAAGGGATAGGCCCCAGCACCCACTGAGACTCTATTGGGAAAAAAGTCCGTACAGCTTTTCAGTACTCTGGTTCTAACTCTGGATCCGTCCATCAGCGGGTCAGAACTGACCCGTCACCCGACCCGCTCTCCAACGACCCGCCATTTAAACTGCTGACACTGCAGAATTTTAAAGACCCATCTGAGACCCAACAGGAGAGCAGGTCCTCAGAGCGAGAGAGAGAGAGAGAGAGAGAGAGAGAGAGACACAGAGAGAGAGAGAGAAACAGAGAGAGACACAGAGAGCGAGAGAGAGAGAGAGAGAGAGAGAGTCCCAGCTGGCGACTCGTCTCAGTTCAGAGTCACGATTCGCAGACGCACCACCTGCTACGTAGGACCGTCCACCGCGGCACATTCACACCGTAACAGATCATCATCATCATCATCATCATCATCCTCATCCTCACGCTGCGGTTCCGACGCGTTCTCGCTCGCGCTCACACATGCCGGTGACTCGGATTCGTTCAGCTTCAGTTTCATCAGATCGGCGTTCTGGAGTTCCATGTAGCGCATCGACGGCCATGTTGGTCAGGGGTTCAGATTACAGTCAGAACCAAAGAAACACACCTCAGGGTTCTGTTAGAACTACATTAAAGATCAAGAACTTGACTTTAAAGAGTGGAACGTTCTGCACAGCGAGCGAGCACAGCACAGCACAGCATAGTACAGCAACGCACAACACAGCACAGCACAGCACAGTTTAGCACAGCACAGCATAGTACAGCTCCGCACAACACAGCACAGCACAGTTTAGCACTGCACAGCATAGTACAGCTCCGCACAACACAGCACAGTTTAGCACTATACAGCATAGTACAGCTCCGCACAACACAGCACAGTTTAGCACTATACAGCATAGTACAGCTCCGCAAAACACAGCACAGCACAGTTTAGAACAGCACAGCATATTACAGCTCCACACAACACAGCACAGCACCGTTTAGCACTGCACAGCATAGTACAGCTCCGCACAACACAGCACAGTTTAGCACAGCACAGCATAGTACAGTTCCGCAAAACACAGCACAGCACAGATTAGAACAGCACAGCATATTACAGCTCCACACAACACAGCACAGCACAGTTTAGCACTGCACAGCATAGTACATAGTACATAGTACAACACAGCACAGCACAGTTTAGCACAGCACAGCATAGTATAGCTCCACACACCACAGCACAGATTAGCACTGCACATCATAGTATAGCTCCGCACAACACAGCACAGCACAGTTTAGCACTGCACAGCATAGTACAGCTCCGCACAACACAGCACAGCACAGTTTAGCACAGCACAGCATAGTATAGCTCCGCACACCACAGCACAGATTAGCACTGCACATCATAGTACAGCTCCGCACAACACAGCACAGTTTAGCACTGCACAGCATAGTACAGCTCTGCACAACACAGCACAGTTTAGCACTGCACAGCATAGTACAGCTCCGCACAACACAGCACAGCACAGTTTAGCACTGCACAGCATAGTACAGCTCCGCACAACACAGCACAATTTAGCAGTGCACAGCATAGTACAGCTCCGCACAACACAGCGAAGCACAGCATAGCACAGCTCAGTACAACACAGCACAGCATAGTACAGCTCAGCAGGACACAGCAGTTTAGCACAGCACAGCATAGTACAGTGAATGTGTGTCGTTGTGTTGTTGTGTGTATTATGTTGCTGTGTGAATGTGTGTGGTTGTTGTGCTGTGCTGTGTTGTGCTGTGTCGCTGTGTGAATGTGTTGTGTGTTGCTGTGTGAATGTATGTGGTTGTGTGTATTGTGTTGCTGTGTGAATGTTTGTTGTTGTGTGTATTGTGTCGCTGTGTGAATGTGCTGTGCTGTGCGTGTTGTTGTGCTGTGTTGTGCTGTGCTGTGTGAATGTGTGCGGTTGCACGGCTCTTGGCTGAGGTTCTAGTTGGACGGGTTCCGAGCCGCTCTGATTTGTGCCAGTGCAGGTTTGCAGAACCTTCTGACTCTCTGAGGCCTCGTGGTTCTAATTGATCCTGATTTAACGGGCTCTGAGTCGTGTTCTAATTCGTCCTGATTTAACGGGTTCTGCTCGGAGTCGTGGGTTTCTCTCAGACGCTGGAACGTCACATTTCATGAGCCTGATGATCTTCTGATTAATTGAACGTGGAGCCCTAAAGCCCCGGTCTAATATATCTGCGGTGCAGTGGGGGGGGGTGAGGGACATTACTGCCCTAAAGCCCCGCTGTAATATATCTGCGGTGCAGCAGGGGGGGGCGGGCGGGCGGGGAGGGGCATTAGTGCCCTAAAATAAGCAAATGCAGTAACCATCCATCAGGAGCGTTCACTGTAGCTGCACTCCAGCAGAACGCATTCACGACACAGAGATACGAACATAACGTTCCCCAGCGTTCACCAGAGAAGCACAGCTTCAGTTTCACACTGTGAGCAGAACACAGTCATCACTCACAGCACCGAGGGTTCTCACTTACATCACCTTTTAAAGTATTCAATCAATCAGGGTTCTCCTGGAGGCTTCACACCTCACCCCCACTGTGAAGCACGGTGGTGGTGCCATCAGGGGTTGTGCTGGTTTCGGAAAAGTGTCGCAAACCGAGAACCCTAAGGACACGTCTCATTCTGTAAAGCATGGGGTGGAGGACAAAGTCATCAAAAAAAAAAAAAAACATCACCTGAGGATAAAGATCTACTGTGCTCAAGAAGAATCACATAGACCTGAGGGGTGGAGGTGGTGGTGGTGTTGATGGTGGAGGCGATGGTGGAGGCGATGTTGGAGGCGATGGTGGAGGCGATGGAGGTGATGGTGGAGGTGATGGTGATATTGGATGTGATGGTGGAGGTGGTGGTGATGATGGAGGTGATGATGGAGGTGATGGTGGAGGTGATGGTGGAGGTGATGGTGGAGGTGATGGTGGAGGTGATGGTGGAGGTGATGGTGGAGGTGATGGAGGTGATGGTGGAGGTGATGGTGGTGGTGATGGTGATATTGGATGTGATGGTGGTGGTGATGATGGAGGTGATGGTGGAGGTGATGGTGGAGGTGATGGTGATGATGGAGGTGATGGTGGTGGTGATGAACCACAGCCATCACACGTTTCACACTGTGAGCAGAACACAGCACCAAGGGTTCTCACTTTAATCACCTTCTAAAGTATTCAATCAGTCAGGGTTCTCCTGGAGGCTTCACACCTCACCCCCACTGTAAAGCACGGTGGTAGTGCTATCATGGGCTGTGCTCACGTGGGAAACGGTGGGTTTCTGGTGGGTGGGTTCCATGTCTGCGTGGGTTTCCTCCGGGTTTTCCGGTTTCTTTCCACAGTCCAAAAACAGGGCTTCAAGGTGAATTGAATGCTCCAAATTGCCCCATACAGAGTGTGTGTGTGTGTCGGGGTGAATGAATGTGTGCCCAGTGATACACTCTGTTTCGGACGCTGGGCAGATACATTTCTTCACCCCCCCCACCCCTACCCCTGTGACCCTGATAAAGGATCAAATAAATAAGGAGAACCTACAAAACTGCGTGAACTGAATACAAGCTGTTCCACCAAAAGGAGGGGGGGGAACAGTACACAACTGCACACTGACCATCAGCGAAGCATCCGGGGGGGGGGGGGGGGGGGGGGTCATGGCCATTACCTTCACACACACCCTCCCCACCTCCCCCACACGCAATGTATAAAAAAAAGTTATTCAAAGGTTTGAGAGAGAACATGCCAAATCGCAGAGGTACAGGTTCTCTGCAGTCAACCGAATGAAGGTCGGACGCAGTGGACGCTGCTCTGACGGGCGGGCGATCATCAGACCCGTTCGGCGCTGATTAGAGTGCGCAGAGCTTGAAGGACGGGTTGTGAGGTCGCGGTCCCGTCGGCGCAGCGGGCAGCGGCATTGATTTTTTAAACTCATTTAGTTCAGGTAAATAAAACGAACGTCTGCCGTTTCATCTCAGAGCGTCCTCTAAAGTTCAAACACACACGGATTCATATTAATGAGCTTCTGAACTGCACAGAGAATTATGACATCACATATTATATTATGACATCACAACCGCAGAGACCGTCCACAAGAGGAGCTCCACCAACAACGTCACTTTATCCTCTACTAGGGTCGCGGGGGGGGGGTCCTCATGCCCATGCAGGGGAGAACGTTTCAGGCGCTGGGCAGATACACCCAGGACAGGGGGGCAATCTATCACTCACACACACTCACTCACACACACACTCTATATGGGGCAATTTGGAGAATTCAATTGCCCTCGATCCATGGTTTTGGACCGTGGGACGAAACCGGAGAACCCGGAGGAAACCCACGCAGACACGGGGAGAACATGCAAACTCCACGTTCCAGATTGGTATTCGAGCCTGACCCCCAGTGCTGAGAGGAGAACATGCTAAACCACTAAGCCACCGTGCTGCCCGGGACAATTTAGAGCATTCATTTGACCTTGAATCCATGTTTTTTTTGGACTGTGGGAGGAAACCAGAGAACCCAGAGGAGACCCACGCGGACACGGGGAGAACATGCAAACTCCACCCAGATTGGGATTCGAGGCGGGAATCCCTAGTGCTGAGAGGAGAACATGCCAAACATCAAGCCACCAAGCCATCAGTGTTTAGCATTCTGCTTTCAGCGCTGGGGGATTCCAGGTTCGAATCCCAATCTGGGTGGAGTTTGCATGTTCTCCCCGTGTCTGCATGGGTTTCCTCCCACTGTCGAAAAAAAAAAACATGGATTCAAGGTGAAATGAATGCTCCAAATTGCCCCATATAGAGTGTGTGTGAGTGAGTGTCCAGTGATATCAGTGTATCTGCCCATTCTCCTCTGGATGGGTATGGAGAACCCCCCCTCCCCTTTCCCCCCACCCCCTCACCCGAGGTGTTTTTTTAGCCCTCATCTCTCCACCGTTCTAGATTCTCAGTCTCCACCCAGCGACACCGCGATGCAGATGGCGTTCTCCGCTTCGTCAACAGCTTCAGATACAAATCCGGCAGACAGATTTAGAACGTGGCCCCCGCCTGCATCGCTCGGAGGGGGGGGGGTTCTGAAGAACCACACTGCGGCTCCAGGAGGAACCCTGCGGAGGGGCGGAACACTGGCCCTGAGAGGCGGAGCATCGGAAGAAGGAGCTGACTCAGCTTTTATCATCTATTAGAGCTGCGGGTGGGGGGGCGGGGTAGATGGGGTTCTCCATGTCAATCAAAAGGAAAACGTTTCGGGCGCTGGGCAGATACAACCAGGACAGGGGGGCAATCTATCGCTGGACACACACCCACTCACACCGACACACTCTATATGGGGCAATTTGGAGAATTCAAGTCACCTTGAACCCATCTTTTTGGGAGGAAACCGGAGAACCCGGAGGAAGCCCACGCAGACACGGGGAGAACATCCCAGATTGGGATTTGAACCGGGAATCCCTAGTGCTGAGAGGAGAACATGCCAAACACTACATCGTGCTGCTCGTATTGGATTATTATATTATTACATGATTAAAAATGTAAATGGGCGGCACGGTGACTTGGTGTTTAGCATGTTCTCCTCTCTGCGTTGGGGATTCCCGGTTCGAATCCCAATCTGAGTGGAGTTTGCATGTTCTCCCCGTGTCGGTGTGGGTTTCCTCCGGGTTCTCTGGTTTCCTCCCACATTCCAAAAACATGGATTCAAGGTGAATAAATGCTCTAAATTGCCCCATATAGAGTGTGTTTATGTGATGATGATGTCATCAACTTCCTGCCTTCCTCTACATCAGAAGATAACAAAATGTTCTCCCCGGGATGGACATGAGGAACCCTTGTTATCTTCTGCTATCATCATCATCATCCTCCTCATCATCCTCAGATTGAACTGGAGGACATCACGTCCGTCAGCAGAATGAAGCTGATGCCGAATTAAACCGAAAAATCAGCATCATTTTAAATTTATAACCCACTGAGACGCTTTCAGTCCTCTGCCTGTGACTCACCGCGTCCTCGTCCACAGCAGAGAGTGAGCGAGAGTGAGCGAGAGAGAGTGAGTGAGAGAGAGACGGGAGATAAAGGAAATGATGCAGGAGGACGGATGGATGGACGGACATTAAAGAGAAATGCAGCAGAAGATGAAGACGAGAGCTGAGGAGAGACATCCAAATAGAAAGAGGACAGAAATTTGAGGAGTGGGGACGTGGGTGTGGGCGGCGGGGGGGGGGGGGTGGATGGACTGAGGGCACCAGTTCTATAAATAACACTTAGCTTGGATTAGCCCGGCTCTTCCCGCTGTACGGTCCGGACCACGCCGTGGTCTCAGGAGACAGAAGGTGGCACGCGGTCGGAGAACCGGAGCCTGTCCCGGCACTCCCTGCAGCCCGTGGCGAAAGACGTTCCGCAGGACGAACCGCTAGAACACGCCGTAGGGACGCACAGGTCAGGACAGGACAGGACGCTGGACAGGGGTCCTGGCTTTCGGTTAGTACTGTATGGGTGGGGCTTGACAAGAAAGGTCCAATCAAGACGGAGATGCACACAGAGTTGCACGTGGGGGGGGGAGTTCCCCATGCCCATCCAGGAGGGAACGTTTCGGGCACTGAGCAGATACACCCAGGACAGGGGGGGCAATCTATCGCTTGGCACTCAGACACCTTGAATCCATGTTTTTGGACTGTGGGAGGAAACCGGAGAACCCGGAGGAAGCCCACTCAGACACGGGGAGAACAAGCAAACTCCACCCAGATTGGGATTCGAACCCGAGTCCCCAAGATTTTAGTAAACATAATATTTATCATGCAATCAGAGGAATTTACAAAGTAATTATTCAACCGCTGGGCGGCACGGTGCCTAACTGGTTGGTAAAGACACAGGGAGGATATGCCACCTCCTGTCAACACACCTCGTACCACCAGGGGGCCGACACATGACTTTACTGATGTGAGGTGGTGGAGAGGACTGTTGAGTCTCTCACACATACACACACACACATATATCATATATATATATATATATATATATATATATATATATATATATATATACAGAAACACACTCTCTCTCTCTCTCTCTCTCTCTCACACACACACACACACACACACACACACACACACACACACACACCAACACACACACATGGGATGGGGTTCTAGTATTTCAACCTCATGAGGGATGTGGTTCTAATATTTCGCCCTCATGTAGGATGGGGTTCTAAGATTTCGACCTCATGTGGGATGGGGTTCTAGTATTTCGACGTCATGTGGGATGGGGTTGTAAGATGTCGTCCTCATGTTGGATGGGGTTCTAGTATTTCGACCTCATGTTGGATGGGGTTCAAGTATTTCGACCTCATGTTTGATGGGGTTCTAGTATTTCGACCTCATGTTGGATGGGGTTCTAGTATTTCGACCTCATGTGGGATGGGGGTTCTAGCATTTCGACCTCATGTGGGATGGGGGTTTTAGTATTTTGATCTCATGTGGGATGGGGTTCTAAGATTTCGACCTCATGAGGGATGGAGTTCTAGTATTTCGACCTCATTTGGGATGAGGTTCTAGTATTTAGACCTCATGTGGGATGGGGTTCTAGTATTTCGACCTCATGTGGGATGGGGTTCTAAGATTTCGACCTCATGTGGGATGGGGTTCTAAGAATTCGACCTCATGAGGGATGGGGTTCTAAGAATTCGACCTCATGAGGGATGGGGTTCTAAGATTTTGTCCTCATGTGGGATGGGGTTCTAGTATTTCGACCTCATGTGGGATGAGGTTCTAGTATTTCGACCTCATGTGGGATGAGGTTCTAGCATTTCGACCTCATGTGGGATGGGGGTTTTAGTATTTTGACCTCATGTGGGATGGGGGTTCTAGTATTTTGACCTCATGAGGGATGGGGGTTGTAGTATTTTGACCTCATGAGGGATGGGGTTCTAGTATTTCGACCTCATGAGGGATGTGGTTCTAGTATTTCGACCTCATGTGGGATGGGGTTCTAAGATTTTGACCTCATGAGGGATGGGGTTCTAGTATTTCGACCTCATGTGGGATGGGGTTCTAGTATCTCGACCTCATGTGGGATGGGGTTCTAGTATCTCGACCTCATGTGGGATGGGGTTCTAGCATTTCGACCTCATGTAGGATGGGGTTCTAGCATTTCGACCTTATGTGGGATGAGGTTCTAGTTTTAAATAAAAGCACTGAATAAGTTCCGCCTGCGTTCTCGATCCGGTTCCAGATGACGTGCTCCGTCGTCTCAATTCTATTATTTTACACAACAAAGCCGAAGTTAATTGGAACGTGACGTTCCGCACGTGTTCTCTGTGACGGAACCGCGGATTCCCAGAGGGGCCACCGAGGGGGGGGTCGTTCTACAGAACAACACGCTGGTTTTGCAAAGGTTCTGCTGTGGAACCGGAACTGCTGTCTCTACTGATTGCCCTTAAGTTCGTTCCACAGCAGCAACAGTGCCCCCTGTGGTGAATCCAGCTCATTACACCCTCACGCCCACACTCAGCAATCCCTCGTTCCACTGTAGGGCTCAGCATCCCACACCCACCCACTCAACCCGCTCCACCCCGGCACGTCAGTCTGCAGGACATCCACTGGGGGCGGTGTGGCAGGAGCGCAGTGAAGCCCTGGGGGGTAAAGGTGGAACCAGAGGCGATGGATTAATTAGAGGTCGTTAATGCACCTGTCAGACGTTCTGCTAACGATCGGTGTGCAACAGAGCGAGCG
>JAFMOC010000299.1:37500-40000 GCA_019802505.1 Corydoras sp. C115
ATAGGGGTGTAGTGTATGTCAGTACCGTGGGAACCCTGAGCACCTGGGAAGGAACCGAAAAGGTTCCACAGCTCGGGCCCCGGTGTGGAACGCTCCAGAAATCCGTTCTTTATTTATATAGAACCTCACAGCTGCTGCACAGCTTCGGTGGAGAGAACGTTATGGCAGACAGGTATCATAAACAGCAGCAGAACAGAAGGTGGAGGAGAACGGGGGAGAACGGGGAGGCGCAGAGGGAGGCGCAGAGGGAGACGAGCTGCACTTTAGGATGAAATTAAAAAGTCACAGCGGAACGTTAATTCGTTCTCTGTTATTTAATACGATCGTTATGCAGAACCGACCAGAACGCCACGATTACCCCGAAAGCTGTCCAAACAATGTTCTGGGTTTTAGAACGAAGCTGCTCTGTGGGTTCCACGGGGGTGCAGAACCCCATCCCAAAGTTACACCCATCTTATTAAACGTACAAGTTCTAGACTCACTCAGAAATCACGTGTTGGTCAGGACTCCACTAGACCCCTGAAGGTGTTCTGTGGGTTCCACGGGGGTGCAGAACCACATCCCAAAGTGAATAAACGTACAAGTTCTAGACTCCCTCAGAAATCACTAGACCCCTGAAGGTGTTCTGCAGTGTCGGTCACCAAGCCGTTCCATGGATCAGGCGTGTTCATCCAGCACGTCCCACAGAACATCTTGGTTGGGCCTCCACTAGACCCCTGATGGTGTTCCGAGGGTTCCACGGGGGTGCAGAACACCATCCCAAAGCTACACCCATCTGATTAAACTTGCAAGTTCTAGACTCACTCAGAAATCACGTGTTGTTTAGGACTCCACTAGACCCCTGAAGGTGTTCTGTGGTGTCGGTCACCAAGATGTTCCATGGATAAGACATGTTCATCCAGCACGTCCCACGGAACATCTTGGTTGGGCCTCCACTAGACCCCTAATGGTGTTCCGAGGGTTCCACGGGGTGCAGAACACCATCCCAAAGCTACACCCATCTGATTAAACTTGCAAGTTCTAGACTCACTCAGAAATCACGTGTTGTTTAGGACTCCACTAGACCCCTGAAGGTGTTCTGTGGTGTCGGTCACCAAGATGTTCCATGGATAAGACATGCTCATCCAGCACGTCCCACGGAACATCTTGGTTAGGCCTCCACTAGACCCCTGATGGTGTTCCGAGGGTTCCACGGAGGTGCAGAACACCATCCCAAAGCTACACCCATCTGATTAAACTTGCAAGTTCTAGACTCACTCAGCAATCACGTGTTGTTTAGGACTCCACTAGACCCCTGAAGGTGTTCTGTGGTGTCGGTCACCAAGATGTTCCATGGATAAGACATGTTCATCCAGCACGTCCCACGGAACATCTTGGTAAGGACTCCACTAGACCCCTGAAGGTGTTCTGTGGGTTCCACATGTGTGCAGAACACCATCCCAAAGTGAATAAACTTGCAAGTTCTAGACTCACTCAGAAATCATGTGTCGTTTAGGACTCCACTAGACCCCTGAAGGTGTTCTATGGCGTCGGTCACCAAGCCGTTCCATGGATCAGACGTGTTCATCCAGTACGTCCCACAGAACATCTTGGTCAGGACTCCACTAGACCCCTGAAGGTGTTCTGTGGCGTCCGTCACCAAGACGGTCCATGGATCAGACATGCTCATCCAGCACATCCCACAGAACATCTTGGTTAGGATTCCAATAGACCCCTGAAGGTGTTCTGCGTTGCGTTATAGAAAACACCCCATAACCACCATGCTGCCCCTGTTCTTCCATCCATCCATTATCTTCCGCTTTATCCTCTAATAGGGTTGGGGGGGAGGGGTTCCCCATGTCCATCCAGGGGAGAACGTTTCGGGTGCTGGGCAGATACACCCAGGACAGGGAGGCAATCAATCACTGGACACACACTCACACAAACACACTCAATATGGGGCAATTTGGAGAACTCAACTGACCTTGATCCATGTTTTTGGAAACTGTAGAACCCGGAGGAAACCCACGTGGACACGGGAAAAACATGGAAACTCCACCCAGATGGGGATTCTAGCACTGAGAGGAGAACATGCTAAGCCACAAATCAAATCAATATTTGAGAATAAACCAAACTTTGCGTTTGCACCAGGCTTAGTGGTTTGACATGTTCTCCTCTCAATGCTGGGGATCCAGGTTCGAATCCCAATCTGGGTGTAGTTTGCATGTTCTCCCCGTGTCCGCGTGGGTTTCCTCCGGATTCTCCGGTTTCCTCCCACAGTCCAAAAAACATGGATTCAAGGTCAATTGAATTCTCCAAATTGCCCCATATAGAGTGTGTGTTTGTGTGAGTGAGTGTGTGCACAGGGATAGATTGCCCCCCCTGTCCTGGGTGTATCTGCCCAGTGCCCGAAACTTTCTCCCCTGGATGGCCATGGGAAACAACCCCCCCCCCCCGCCCGCCCCACCAAGATAATGGATGGATAACAATGTGTTGGCACCTCCACTCTCAAACCCACATC
>JAFMOC010000299.1:45000-112500 GCA_019802505.1 Corydoras sp. C115
CAGGAACTCCACGTACCACGTCCAGTACTTCCCGACCTGAGGACACGAGGACGCACGTCAAAACACCGGGCGCGGCCGCATCGTCAACTGATTGATTAATGAATGAATTAAAACGCGGGGTACCTTGATGGAGGACAGGTCCACGCTCCGTCCCGGCCAGCACTGACGAACACAGAGCATGAATATTCAAATCAGCATTCGCATGAATAACCCGGTCCTGAATTAACCAATCACGGCACGGAACCCGGGTCCGCGGGCCGCCGCCCTTCATCTGAGAGTCTTTTTTATTTGCATGGAATTAAGAGAATTTTTATGGAACGGGTGGCTTAGTGGTTTAGCATGTTCTCCTCTCAGCACTAGGGATTCCCGGTTCGAATCCCAATCTTGGTGGAGTGTGCATGTTCTCCCCGTGTCCACGTGGGTTTCCTCCGGGTTCTCCAGTTTCTTCCCACAGTCCAAAAACATGGATCAAGGTCAGTTGAGTTCTCCAAATTGCCCCATATAGTGTGTGTATGTGTGTATGGAACCCGCCCCCCCCCACACACACACCCTGGTAGAGGATTAAGTGGAAGATAATGGATGAATGACTGAATGATGGATTAGTGGTTTAGCATGTTCTCCTCTCAGCACTAGGGATTCCCGGTTCGAATCCCAATCTTGGTGGAGTGTGCATGTTCTCCCCGTGTCCACGTGGGTTTCCTCCGGGTTCTCCAGTTTCTTCCCACAGTCCAAAAACATGGATCAAGGTCAGTTGAGTTCTCCAAATTGCCCCATATAGTGTGTGTATGTGTGTCCAGTGATTTGCCCCCCCCCATATATATATATATATATATATATATGTGTGTGTGTGTGTGTGTGTATCAGCCCAGCGCCCAAAAACGTTCTCCCCTGGATGGGCATGGGGAACCCCACCCCTCCCCACAAGCCTAATAGAGGATAAAGCGGACGATAATGAGATGAATAAATGACTGAATGGGGGTGGCACGGTGGCTTAGTGGTTAGCATGTTCTCCTCTCAGGGCTAGCGATTCCCGGTTCGAATCCCAATCTGGGTGGAGTTTGCATGTTCTCCTTGTGGGTTTCCTCCGGTTTCCTCCCACGGTTCAGAAACATGGATTAAATGTAAACTGAATTCTCCAAATTGCCCCATATAGAGTGTGTGTATCTGTGTGAGTGATAGATTGGTGTCCTGTCCTGGGTGAATCTTCCCAGCGCCCGAAACGTTCTCCCCTGGATGGGCATGGTGACCCCCCCCCTGCCCCCACCACCCACCCACACACGACCCTGGTAGAGGACAAAGCAGAAGATAATTAATGGAATTTTTATTGGACCGTTTTCAATCGGGACGTCTTTCTCCCGTCATATCGATGATCCCACAAGAGGGCGCCACCACAGATCCTACCACTCCCCGCCTCCTCCCGTCAGGGTTCGCGCTCACCTTTTGGTGGAACTCCAGGGCGTATTTAAAGAAGGCCGGGTGGTGGACGAGGTCGTAGCGGCTCCAGTGATCGGCCACCTGACTCCGGGCCAGCAGGGGTTCGTCCAGCTGGACGGCGGTGCCAGGGACGAAGGTCTTGGAGTTCCAGAGCGAGCTCACCATGCTCACCAGCTGCTGGTTGAACTCCTGGTACGTGCTGCGGTTGATGTGGAACGGCACCTGCGTGCAGAAGCAGAACACGCGATTTTACAACCTTTACAAACGGCGGGGGCCACCCGGGGCAGATTAAAGTACCCCAGAGACCTAAAGTTCTAACAACCCGGCCGTTTACTGCAGATGCTGATGGAGAACAGGGTTGAATATGGAACCTCTGAAGTGTTGAGGGTTGATGCGCATGCTTGGCTGAGGGTTCGAACCCACTTCATTCAGATGGGCAGCCCAACCCTCTCAACCCCCAAACTCCCCTCCCAACCCCCATAACCACTCTCACTGCCCCAACCCGCCTCCCAACTGCCCCAAACCACCCCTCCCAACTGCCTCAAACCGCCCCCCCTCCACAACTCCAACACAAAACCCCCTAACAACCACCCCTCCCCAACTGCCCCAAACCCCCTCCCAACCCCTGCCAACTGCCTCTTCCAAAACTTCCCCCAAACCCCCTCCCAACCTTTACAACTGCCTCAAACTGTTCCCAAACCCCTCTCACAACCACCAACCACCCCTAAAATCACCTCCCAACTGCCCCCAACACCTGCGAACTGGCCCTTTCCAAATGCACTGCCAAACCCCCTCTCCAACCTCCCCAACCCCCCTCCCAACCCCATAAACAGCCCCAAACCACCCTCCCAACCCCCAAACCACCCATAAAACCACCTCCCAACTGCCCCCAAACCCCCCTCCCAACCTCCCTAACAGCCCCAAACCCCTTCCCAACCCCATAAACAGCCCCAAACCACCCTCCCAAGCCCCAAACCACCCCTAAAATCACCTCCCAACTGCCCCCAAACTCCCCCCTCCCAACCTCCCTAACAGACGCAAACACGCCTAAAATCACCTCCCAACTGCCCCCAAACCCCCCCCTCCCAACTGCCCCAAACCCTTCTCCTAACCCTCCCCAATCCCACCCCAAAACCTTCCTTCCACCTCCCCAACAGCCATGAACCGCCCCCAACCACCCCAAACTGAAACACCCCCCCACCACCACCAGGTCGTCCTAAATGAGACCGATGGGTTTGACGTCTGAAGAACATGCAGAACATTCCATTCCATTCTTGAAAGCCTACTGCCTTGTTGTCATCCAACATGGTTCTTAAAGAACCCAGAACCGTGTTCCTGGCTGTGAGGTGAACCCCTGACCAACGGGCTGTAGGTCATGCTGTAGCCCCGTCTCCATGGTGACGGTCACTCAGGGTCCAGCTCAAACCCCCGGACCATCGCTGAGGAACCGAATCAATTCAGGTTCCACACTAGACAGGTATTCCTGTTCTATGGTCCAACTCTGTGCAGAGTTTGTTATTAAGGGGAGAAACTACCAAATTTCCTGCTCTGTGATGAATTTAATCATTTGTACATTTCCCCGTGAAGACGCCGAGCGGAGGAAACACTCAGGGGACTTTTATTCTGTACGTCTTTATCAAAGGCAGCCTGCGGAGTCGCGGCGGAAGCCTCGGCTTTGTACGGAGCGTAAAGCGCGGCGTGAACACGAAGACGTTCTAATCGACGTTACCTCGCTCTGCTGCTCCTGCTTTTTAGCCAGACTCAGGTTCTTCCTGTACCTGAGATCAAAGAGAACAGAACGCAAGTTAGAACCAACCGACAACGCGACACGAGACGACCTGAATCAGAACTCCAACCTCAAGACATCTGATACGGTCATTAACCCATTTTAAAACTGTTCCATGTGCACCATTGCTCTTCAGCATTCTCCTGATTATAGACTCATCAATTTGTGGTAAAAGCTTAAAGGGCACTGTGTGTGTGTGTGTGTGTGTGTGTGTGTGTGTGTGTAAAAGTTTAGGTAAGGTAGAGGTAATAACAGCCAGTGTAATAATAAACTGCTGAAAAAACACAGAGTTGCAACTGAACTCTACGAACATGTTATCATTAACGACAGTGTAGTCAGCTTTTTTATATTTATAGCACATTACACACACAACCAGCCAAAAAAAAACTTATTGTCCATGTTCTCAGTTCTACTTACAGTAAAGATGGACTTTGTAGTTCTACAATTCCAGTCTGTTTGTGTTCTACAGTACAGTACATACTGTGTACTCCGTTCTAATGCTCAGGACCCCAATTGTACCACCACAGAGCAGGGGTTATTGGGTGGGGGCATTATTCCTATAACCCCTTTACTCTTTAATTAGACCCAGTTCATCTGTAAATAATCTCAGTGTCATTATTGATTCAGATCTCTCCTTTACAAAGCACATTAGCAATATCACTAGAATTGCATTTTTTCACCTTCGTAACATTTTGAAGCTACGAAATATCCTCTCCCTCCAAGATACAGAAAAACTAATTCATGCTTTTATTACCTCAAGGTTAGATTATTGTAATTCACTTCTGACAGGATGTTCTAATAAATCATTACATAAATTACAACTTTATGTAATGATTTAATTTAATTTAATTTTTAATTTTACAACTTGTGCAAAATGCTGCAGCTAGAGTTTTAACTAAAACCAGAAAGTTTGATCATATCAGTCCTGTGTTATCAAACTTGCACTGGCTACCAGTTAAGTTTCGTATCGAGTACAAAATTTTATTAATAACATATAAAATTCTACATAATCAGGCTCCACAGTATCTGAGTGAGCTGATTCAATCATACAAGCCAACACGTGAGCTCCGATCTCAAGGTGCTGGTTTACTCTTAGCTCCTAGAATAAATAAAGTTACTGCTGGTGGAAGAGCGTTCTCCCACAAGGCTCCTCAACTTTGGAATAGCCTTCCAGTTAGTGTTCGTGATTCTGAATCACTATTAATCTTTAAAAATAAATTAAAAACACATTTATTTAATCTTGCGTTTAATTAATCCCCTGTAGATAAAGATGTAGATCTCAGACTTGGCTGTGTTGGGGGGTAATCTGTGATCAGTGTATGCTGGCGTTTCACCTCTTCACCCACCTCATCATTAATGGGGGGGGGGTGTGGCGCTGAAATGATGCTGTTCCGGGGCACCATCTCAACTATGTACCCTGCAGTATCTGCCTCTTTTAGTTATGCTGCTCTAGTCAGTGATGCCGGAGTCACATGCTGCACTGTGTCAATCAATTACTTATTAATTAAATGCCGTGCTTTATTATTAGCTCTAACTGTCTTCCTTGTCTGTTTCTTTTGAGGTGTGATCGGCTTCCTGGAGATCTTCATCCATGGCTCTGCTGACGAATACTGGATGGAACCTGAATATCAATTGGACTGGCGGTCCTGCAGGACGCCCCTAATGGAGTCATATATAGTTCTCCAGTTGTTAGTTTTTCCATTTGTTTAATATCTGTACATAGCTGTCCTACATTGTTGTTGCTGCCTGGCCGCTCAAGAAGGATGAGTCCCCACTGAGTCTTGGTCCTCCCAAGGTTTCTTCCTTAAATAACAACATAAAAGGGAGTTTTTTCTTGCCACTGTCGCTTCGGCTTGCTCTTTGGAGGTTTAAAGGCTTTTCATTCTGTAAAGCTGCTTTGTGACGATGTACTGTTGTAAAAAGCGCTATATAAATAAATAACTTGAACTTAACTTCCTATCCCAGCAGTGTGACTGAGGTGGTGAGGGGGATTTTAGTTCATTGAAACACACCAGTGTCACTGCAGAATTGACAAACAATCCACCACCCAAATGATTCCTGTTCTGTGATGCTCCTGACCAACAGAGAACCAACAACACAGAACACAGATGGCCTACAGTCTGGAATTGTAGAACTACAAAGTCCATCTGTATGATAAGTGGAGGAAATAGAGGATGGAGCAAGGCCAAAGTTGTTACTATGTATACACACACACGCACAAACACACGCGCGCACAAACATGCGCACAAACACACATACGTACACAAACACACACACGTACACAAACACATGCGCATGTACAAACACATGCGCGCGCACACACACACACACACGCACGCACAAACACACTCGCACAAACACACAGACACGCATGCACACACGCACAAACACACACGCATACACACATGCACACACGCATGCACAAACACACTCGCACAAACACACAGACACGCATGCACACACGCACAAACACACATGCACACACGCATGCACAAACACACTCGCACAAACACACAGACACGCATGCACACACGTACAAACACACACGCATACACACATGCATGCACACACGCATAAACACACACATGCACACACGCATAAACACACACACACATGCACAAACACACACATGTGCACAAACACACACGCACACACAAACACACACGCACAAACACATGTGCACAAACACACGCATGCACACACGCACAAACACACACATGCAAAAACACACACATACGCATGCACAAACACACACACACACAAACGTGCACAAACACACACACATGCACAAACATATGAGCACAAACACACACATACAAACAAGCACACACTGCCTGGCCACTGTAATACTTGGTTGGAACAGCTGCACCGCTGTTTAATGTGTGTGTGTGTGTCACCTGTACATGATGTAACCCAGTCGATCCACACTGAGTGGATCTGTGGCGAGCAGAGCCGGACAAAAGACGCCAGCAGGGGGCATGATGACCACATGTAGCCCGTATTTCATCAACATGTCACACACCTACAAACACACACGCACACCGCAGACTACGTTAATCCACCGCATCACCTCCACATGCAGGTCATTCAAAAACAGATGGAACCCGCGGAACCGTACCGTCTCATAAAAGGTGAGAACGTGGTTCAGTAGGAGAACGTGAGCGTTCTCAAACCTCAGTCCCTCTGACGCCAGACGTCCCACGAAGTGCACGAGCTCCGTGATGGTCTCTTTAAAGCCAGACTGGTTCATACTCCTGCAGGAGACAACGTCCGGATCAGTCATGTGACTTTGCTTACCACGAGACTTCGCTTTTCCATCCTCAGATGAAAATACATGCTGTTGTATCTCTGTGTTGAGGTTCCAGATCATTTGGTACCTCAAATGGTTCCTAATGTGATCTGACGTTTCAGTTCAAGCTAAAACTGCTGCAATCCACACAGCCAATGAGCTGTCAGGGGGAGGGGCATTGTAATTATGACATTGTGATTTGTTTATTTTTAATTATGGTAATTTTAGGCAACTGACAGAATGCAATTCCTGAAAAAGTTTTTATATTTATTTATTACACAAACACAGTCATGCAGTTACACACACACACACACACACACACACACACACAGTCCAACACTCACACACAGTCTCACACACAGTCCAACACTCACACACAGTCCAACACACACACACACACAGTCTCACACACAGTCCAACACACACACACACAGTCTCACTCACACACACACACACACACACAGTCTCACTCACACACACACACACACAGTCCAACACTCACACACACACATAGAAACAGTCACACACAGTCCAACACTCAGTCACACACAATCCAACACTCACACAGTCGCACACAGTCTAACACACACTCCAACACACATACACAGTCTCACACACAGTCCAACACTCACACACACACATAAAAACAGTCACACACAGTCCAACACTCAGTCACACACAATCCAACACTCAGTCACACACAATCCAACACTCACACAGTCGCACACAGTCCAACGCACACTCCAACACACATACACAGTCTCACACACAGTCCAACACTCACACACAGTCACACACTCACACACACACACATAGAAACAGTCACACACAATCCAACACTCACACACAGTCCAACACACAGTCCAACACTCACACACAGTCACACACTCACACACACACAATCCAACACTCACACACAGTCCAACACTCACACACAGTCCAACACACACACACAGTCCAAAACTCACAGTCACACACAGTCCAACACTCACACACACACACATAGAAACAGTCACACACAGTCCAACAGTCACACACAATCCAACACTCACACACAGTTACACACAGTCCAACACACACAGTCCAACACACACTCACACACAGTTACACACAGTCCAACACTCACACAGTTACACACAGTTACACACAGTCCAACACACACAGTCCAACACTCACACACAGTTACACACAGTCCAACACACACAAACACAGTCCAACACACACTCACACACAGTCCAACACACACTCACACACAGTCCAACACTCACACACAGTCCAACACTCACACACAGTCCAACACTCACACAGTCACACACAGTCCAACAGTCACACACAGTCCAACAGTCACACACACACACATAGAAACAGTCACACACAGTCCAACACACACTCACACACAGTTACACACAGTCCAACACTCACACACAGTTACACACAGTCCAACACACACAGTCCAACACTCACACACAGTTACACACAGTCCAACACACACACACACACACACACACACACACAGTCCAACACACACTCACACAGTCCAACACTCACACACAGTCCAACAGTCACACACACACATAGAAACAGTCACACACAGTCCAACAGTCACACACAATCCAACACTCACACAGTTACACACAGTCCAACACTCACACACAGTCCAACACTCACACAGTCACACACAGTCCAACACTCAGTCACACATACACAATCCAACACACACAGTCACACACAGTCCAACACACACACACAGTCCAACACTCACACACAGTCCCACACTCACACACAGTCACACACAATCCAACACTCACACACAGTCACACACACATAGGTACAGACAGAGAAAAATAAATCATACAGAGTACAACACACACACTAAAAGTCACACAGTCCAACACAAACACAGTTACACACACAGCCCAACAAAGCCACAGAACAAAAAAAAAAAAAGTCCACAGCCCAACACAAACACATTCACACAACCCAAAACAAACAGTCACAATTACACACAGTCGCACACAGACAGGTTGAGATGTAGTTGTATGGTGGAAGGTTCCAGGCACAGTTCCAGTCAGGGGGCGGAGCTTACAGTGGAACCATGCTGCAGTACTTACAGTGTGTTGCTGTCAGGGAGGTTTAAACCCGGTCCATCTCCCTGAACGTTCACAGAATGCCAGGTCAGCCACCTCGTCAGCATGTTGTTAAGACACTCAATAACACTGCACTGTGGACAGAACCGCTCAACATCAGAACCCAGAGAACATCACTGCCCACAATGCACCATCACAACGTTGTCAACCCACCCACAGAGGACATGTCTGAAAGTCCAGGATGTAAACGATTTTATTTATATCACATTCAGTTTGTTTTATAAACTTCAGAGAGACGATTTACAGAACGCAGTGGAACAGCAACTACGACCAGGAGACCGGAGGCGGGGGGGGGATGTAGCTGTGAGTCTTACAGGGAGGGATGAGGACAGAGCAGATTAGGCCTGAGGGGATTAGAGGGATGTCATGAAGATAAACGTTAGGGAACGTTCAGGTGGTGGGTGGAGGGGTGAGGTTTATAGTGAGAGAACGACGCCGAGGATGGAACCACTAGGCACGGGGGGGGGGGGGGGGGGGGGAATAAAGGATAATGAATGTGGTGAGGGAGGATGCCGTGGGACGCTCATGACAAAATGGAGAATATGTCTTAATACACTGTCTACATTCTAGCACCCCATCCAGCCCGACCTCCAGGACCCCACCCAGCCCGACACCCAGAACCCCATCCAGCCCGACACCCAGGACCCCACCCAGGCCCCCATCCTTCCCAACCTCCAGGACCCCACCCAGACCCCCATCCAGCCCGACACCAAGAACCCCATCCAGCCCGACACCCAGGACCCCACCCAGGCCCCCATCCTTCCCAATCTCCAGGACCCCGCCCCCATCCATCCCGAACTCCAGGACCCCACCCAGCCAGACCTCTAGGACCCCACCCAGGCCTCCATCCAGCCTGACCTCCAGGACCCCATCCAGGCCCCCCATCCATCTTTAGAATTACTCCATCTACACTAAAGTATAGAAAAAATATATTAACTTCGTATCGTTAATTAGCCAGCGGTCACATGGCATGGTGAGGACTGATGATCGGTGGTTTTGAACATTTTTCCAAATGGCAGACATATGGAGCAGCCCTCTGTGTGTGTGTGTGTGTGAGTGAGAGAGAGAGAGAGAGAGAGAGAGAGAACCAGTGCAGTGTGAATGATGCCGCTCTAATACAAACACCTGTTATTGAGACGTTCATCATGTAGCTCATCATTGATTCTGGTTTCGCTGCACACGCTGATTATATCAACAGATGTGGCGTGATGTTCAGGGTTCCGCGAGCTTCACGATCAATCCTTCAGCTCGGTTCAGAATTTAACGATAACGATGTCATAAGCTGATCAATGAAGGGCCTGAATGACTAATTACCAATGAATAACTCAATACACTCCAGGATGACAATGTCCTGATTCAGCATTTTACATTATCTTGAGGAGAACATACCAAACCGGGTACAATCCTCATACTACGTGCATCTACCAAAATGTCGATTGATTAAATTACAAAACATAAGAATAAAAATATGTCTTTAGTTACACACAACTTACCCCCCCCCCCCCCCCCCACACACACACACACACACACACTGGGCACCTGATGACTGTAAACATGATAAAGCGTGATAAAGGTGGTCGATCAGGACCAGAAGCCCACCTTAAAGAAGACGGTGGAGGTGAAGTAGAGCTGCATGAGGGGTTCGAACAGGAGCACCTTCATATCTGAGGATGAGGAGCAGAAGACAGAATGATACACTCGTACGTTCTAAACCCGCGGCGCCGCGGCGGCTGGATCTCTGCCCGGACCCGGAGTCGGCGCGGTGGAACGACGGTGCGCTCCGAGCCAAGACCGATATTCCTGATACGTCCCGAGTCTCGGGTCCGTTGGACGCTTTTCAGGCGGCCGTCTCCGAAGCCTCGATCAAATAAACTGAAACGGATCTCGGCGCTGAGGAGCGGAACCACGGCGCAAACTCGGTTACAATTCAGGAGCACGGAACAGAAGCGAGGAAAAATAACAAGCGCTCGGCCGACAGACGGCTTTTCAGCAGCAGATGTTGGGGAGAACATGCAAGCTGCAACTAAGGGCATGGAGTAGGGCTGCAACGAACAATTATTTTGATAATCGATTAATCGGTCGATTTTTTTTTCTTCGATTAATCGGATAAATAACAAATAAAAAATGTCATGTCTTTACATTTACATTTAGTCATTTAGCCGACACATTTATCCAAAGCGACTTACAAATGAGAACACCACAAATCAGTAGTTCCACTGTAGAATTATTAAGCAGGTCAATAAATGTCTTTTTTTATTTATTTACAGTATAAGTTTAAGGCGTCCAATTAACCCAAAGAGAAATTAAACACAAATCTCACACACACTGATAAAATATGTAGCATAGTGTGTGAAAAACATACTATTCCCCTCTAAATGCAACTAAGTCATCCCAGCTCCCATAAAGGGCAGTGTCTTCACTCATACTTTGTCAGAAAATTAAAACGTGAAGCTTGCTCATTAATTTTCATCGTGTTCAAGCTGTAGGTATTTATAAAGCACATTTAAACACTGCTTAAGAGAATTAAACCAAAATATAAAAGTACCACACGTTCTCCATCACGGTCATCATCCAGAACAACCAAAAACTGCATGCAGCGTGAAGCTTCCGCAGTTTTGATGATTTAAGCTGAAGCTTGTTTTCTGTTTCATTTGTACGATTTGTTAAACTTCTTTTTGCAGACTCCGCCTCGTTCTGTTTAACCCGCTATTTTTTTTCCAGCGTTGTTGAAGCGCTGCAGGTGACGTAAGCGGTTACCACATTGCGAATAACGCGGAAATCGCGCGACCCAACGAATCGATAATGAGATTCGTTATCGACACTTTTGATAATCGTTTTTTTTATCGATATTATCGATTCGTTGTTGCAGCCCTAGCATGGAGTATTCTTAAACAGGGTAACTGATGAGTGTGTAGCCATATGTTTACACTCCTCTAACAGAGGGTTCCACTTCTTAAATCTGATTGGCCGTTTGTCCATCCGTGACATCATCAATAACACACCCATCTGAGCATTTCACATTCGTATCAATGCACGATATACAATTCATTATTATAAACTATAAATACAGATTAATATAAACAGAATGGGGTGTTGTTAGCATGTTCTCCTCTCAACACTGGGGACCCTGATTCGAATGCCGATTTGGGTGGAGTATGCATGTTCTCCCTGTTTCCTTTGGGTTATCTGGTTTCCTTCCACAGTCCAAAAACATGGATTCAAGGCAAATTGAATGCTCTAAACTGCCCCATAGATGAATGTTCTAAATCGCCCCCCCCCCCCCCCCAGGTGTTTTGTAATTTGGCCACTAGATGGCAGTGTTTGATTGTTAGCGAAACCAGAATTCTGTTAGTCAGCGATCACCGTTCACTTTAAAAAACGGATCAGATTATGACGCAGAAGAGCAGATTATTAACGATTATGCTTTTAATGAACACATTTCTGACTTCAAGCTTGTTTTTATTATAGTGTGTTTGTAAGTGTTTTATTAAAGCAATAACACACTCGAGTTTGTGTATTAATGCGAATAAATCAGGGGAACGATGAGTAACACGTTGGGACAAATAACACCTTTTTAAAGTGAATTTTTTAATTTATTATTTTTAATCTATTAAAGTAGATTTTTAATGGGAGACTGTAACGCGTTCGCACTCTTTAAAATTCCTGATCCTGATCAGATGCATATTTCCGGATCTTATCCCGTCTGTGAGTTAAACGGTGATTCTCAGAGGTACTCACAGTGGCAGGACATGAGCGGAATGTGGCTGAGCATGTCCAGCATCTGCTGCCGGAGCAGCGTTCCGTCCCAAACGCTCAGCAACTTATAGAGGAAGCTCTCCGTGCTGAAGAACCCCTCCTGAAAAAAAACACACAGATAACATTAAACAGGGAGTCAGGTGACAGGATCAGGACTGGAACACACAAAAATGAAATTAAATAAAATCAATAAATAATAATAAATTCAAATTCATCAGCAACATTCATTCAGGAGCACAATTTATTAACACTTTAACCTACAAAACAAAAATTAATACAACAATTCGTGCTGTTTTTTTTTTTTTTGAGGAAGAATGTCTCCAACGCGCCCGTTTTGCAGCACACAGCTTTTCTGAAGTAGCCTTCATAAAGCGCATGATTGCTGGCTCTACGCTTCACATTTACGATTAAAAAACTCAAGCGGCTGATCAGCGTGATTGGGATGTAATGTCTTTAAGTGACGCCTTCATCTATTTGGCTTCACGCTGTCCGCTGCCAACATTTTAAGACACAGCAGACACATCGGTCTTTCTTTGTCTCCACCTCAGTTACAGCGAAGTTACAGTTACACTGAAGCCAGGCGTATATATTTCATAGCGTACGTATATATTACGTAGCGTACGCTTCGACATTTAACTTTCGGTTGGTCTTATTATCTTCGTCTCTCTCCTCATCTCTGTTAAATATTTTTCCATGTTGTCTCTTGAGGGTTTGTTCAGTACACTTAATATCACTTGCTCTGTGATTTCTTGTTATGCGCCCCCCCAGGCACCGCCCCACTATTTGAGAAGCACTGATATATATACACACACACACACTCTCACGCTCACTCAAACACGCACTCACTCTCCCTCACGTTCACACTCTCATGCTCATTCAAACACACACACACACACACACTCTCCCTCACGTTCACACTCATGCTCATTCAAACACACACACTCTCCCTCACGTTCACACTCTCATGCTCATTCAAACACACACACACACACTCTCCCTCACGTTCACACTCATGCTCATTCAAACACACACACACACACACTCTCCCTCACGTTCACACTCTCATGCTCATTCAAACACACACACACACTCTCTCTCTCTTGCTCACACTCTCACTCACACACACTCTTACTCTCATTCACACACACACTCTTACTCTCATTCACACACACACACACACACACTCTTACTCTCATTCACACACACACACACACACACACACACACTCTTACTCTCATTCACATACACACTCTTACTCTCATTCACACACTCTTACTCTCATTCACACACACACACACTCTTACTCTCATTCACACACACACACACACTCTTACTCTCATTCACACACACACACACACACTCTTACTCTCATTCACACACACACACTCTTACTCTCATTCACACACACACACACACTCTTACTCTCATTCACACACACACACACTCTTACTCTCATTCACACACACACACACTCTTACTCTCATTCACACACACACACACTCTTACTCTCATTCACACACACACACACACACACTCTTACTCTACTTCACACACACACACACACACACACACACACACTCTTACTCTCATTCACACACACACACTCTTACTCTACTTCATACACACACTCTTACTCTCATTCACACACACACACACACACACACACTCTTACTGTACTTCACACACACTCTTACTCTCATTCACACACACACTCTTACTCTCATTCACACACACACTCTTACTCTACTTCACACACACACTCTTACTCTACTTCACACACACACTCTTACTCTACTTCACACACACACTCTTACTCTACTTCACACACACTCTTACTCTCATTCACACACACTCTTACTCTCATTCACACACACACTCTTGCGCTCATTCACACACACACTCTTGCGCTCATTCACACACACACTCTTACGCTCATTCACACACACACTCTTACGCTCATTCACACACACACTCTTACTCTCATTCACACACACACTCTTACTCTCATTCACACACACACTCTTACTCTCATTCACACACACACACACACACTCTTACTCTCATTCACACACACACACTCTTACTCTCATTCACACACACACACTCTTACTCTCATTCACACACACACACTCTTACTCTCATTCACACACACACACTCTTACTCTCATTCACACACACACTCTTACTCTACTTCACACACACACTCTTACTCTACTTCACACACACACTCTTACTCTACTTCACACACACACTCTTACTCTACTTCACACACACTCTTACTCTCATTCACACACACTCTTACTCTCATTCACACACACACTCTTGCGCTCATTCACACACACACTCTTGCGCTCATTCACACACACACTCTTCACACACACACTCTTATCTCATTCACACACACACTCTTACTCTCATTCACACACACACTCTTACTCTCATCACACACACACACTCTTACTCTCATTCACACACACACTCTTACTCTCATTCACACACACACTCTTACACACACACACTCTTACTCTCATTCACACACACACACACTCTTACTCTCATTCACACACACACACTCTTACTCTCATTCACACACACACACACTCTTACTCTCATTCACACACACACACTCTTACTCTCATTCACACACACACACTCTTACTCTCATTCACACACACACACTCTTACTCTCATTCACACACACACACTCTTACTCTCATTCACACACACACACTCTTACTCTCATTCACACACACACACACACACACTCACTCTCACACACACACACTCATTCACACACACACACTCTTACTCTCATTCACACACACTCTTACTCTCATTCACATTCACACACACACACTCTTACTCTACATCATACACACACACTCTTACTCTCATTCACACACACACCACACACACACACTCACTCTCATTCACACACACACTCTTACTCTCATTCACACACACACTCTTACTCTCATTCACACACACACTCTTACTCCCATTCACACACACACTCTTACGGACTCTACTCACACACCCACACATCCACTCACACCCAACATCTACCTCACACACCACACTTACTCTTTACTCCCTTCACACACCTCTTACACACACACTCTTACTCTACTTCACACACACACACTCTTACTCTACTTCACACACACACTCTTACTCTACTTCACACACACACCCTCTTACTCTACATTCACACACACACTCTTACTCTCATTCACACACACACACTCTTACTCACTTACTTCACACACACACTCTACTTCACACACACACTCTTACTCTCATTCACACACACATTCACACACACACTCTTACTCTCATTCCACACACACACTCTCTACTCTCATTCCACACACACACTCACTCCTTCACCACACACTTCACACACACACACTCTTCACACTCCACACACTCACTCTACACACACACACACTTACTCTCCTTCACACACACACTCTTACTCTTACTTCAACACACACTCTTACTCTCACTTCACACACACACACACTCTTACCACACACACCACTTCACACACACACTCTTACTCTACTTCACACACACACTCTTACTCTACTTCACACACACACTCTTACTCTCATTCACACACACCTTACTCTCATCACACACAACCACACTCTTACTCTCATTCACACACACACTCTTACTCTCATTCACACACACACTCTTACTCTCATTCACACACACACTCTACTACTCATTCACACACAACTACTCACTTCACACACACTCTTACTCTCATTCACACACACACACACTCACTCACACACACACTCCATTCACACACACACCACTCTACACTTACCTCACACACACACTCTTACTCTCATTCACACACACACTCTTACTCCCATTCACACACACACACACTCTTACACACACTCACTCTACTTCACACACACACACACTCTTACTCTACTTCACACACACACTCTTACTCTCATTCACACCACACTTCTCTTACCTCTCACTTCCACACACACACACCTTACTCTACTCACACACACACTCTTCCACCACACACACTCACTCTACTCTCACACACACCTTACTCTACTTCACACACACCCACTTACTCTCACTTCACACACACACTCTTACTCTACTTCACACACACACTCTTACTCCCACTTCACACACACACTCTTACTCTACTTCACACACACACTCTTACTCCATGCACACACACCACACTCTTACTCTACATTCACACACACACACCACACCACACTCTTACTCTACTTCACACACACACTCTTACTCTACTTCACACACCACCTCTTACCTCTACTTCCCACACACACACACTCTTACTCTACTTCACACACACACTCTTACTCCCACACACACACTCTTACTCTACTTCACACACACACTCCCCTTCACACACACACTCTTACTCTCCTTCACACACACACTCTTACTCTCATTCACACACACACTCTTACTCTCATTCACACACCCACACTCTTACACTCACCTTACACCCACACACCACACACTCTTACTCTCATTCACACACACACACTCTTACTCTCATTCCCACCACCACACTCTTACTCTCACTTCACACACACACCTCTTACTCTCATTCACCACACACCCACACACTCTTACTCTCATTCACACACCACACACACACTCTTACTCTCATTCACACACACACACACCTCTTACTCACATTCACACACACACACTCTTACTCACCATTCACACACACACTCTTACTCTCATTCACACACACACACTTACCCCACCCCACCCCTCTACTCTCATTCCACACACCCACTCTTACCCCACACCACTCTCATTCCCACACACACACTCTTACTCTCCATTCACACCACACACTCTTACTCTCATTCACACAACACACACTCTTACTCCATTCATTCACACACCTCTTACTCTCACACACTCTTACTCTCATTCACACACACCACACCCTTACTCCCCATTACACACCCACACTCCCTTACACACACACTCACTCACATTACACCACTCTTACATTCTCACACACACTCTTACTCTCATCCCACACACACACTCTTACTCTCATTCACACACACACTCTTACTCTACCATTACACACACACACTTACTCTCATTCACACACACACTCTTACTCTCATTCACACACACACTTACTCTCATTCACACACACACACTCTTACTCTCATTCACACACACACACTCTTACTCTCATTCACACACACACTCTTACTCTCATTCACACACACACTCTTACTCTCATTCACACACACACACTCTTACTCTCATTCACACACACACTCTTACTCTCATTCACACACACACTCTTACTCTCATTCACACACACACACTCTTACTCTCATTCACACACACACACTCTTACTCTCCATTCACACACACACTCTTACTCTCACTTCACACACACACTCCCCCTCTCATTCACACACACACACTCTTACTCTCCTTCACACACACACACACTCTTACTCTCCTTCACACACACACACACACTCTTACTCTCCTTCACACACACACACTCTTACCTCCTCACACCCACACACTCTTACTCTCCTTCACACACACACACATCTTACTCACACCCATTCACACACACACACTCTTACTCTCATTCACACACACACTCTTACTCTACATCACACACACACACTCTTACTCTCATTCACACACACACTCTTACTCTCATTCACACACACACTCTTACTCTCATTCACACACACACTCTTACTCTCATTCACACACACACACACTCACTTCATTCACACACACACTCTTACTCTCATTCACACACACACACACCTTACTCTCTCTTACCACATTCTTACTCTCATTCACACACACACTCTTACTCTCATTCACACACACACTTACTCATTCACACACACACTCTTACTTCTACTTCACACACACACTCTTACTCTACTCACACCACACACACACACACTCTTACTCTACATTCACACACACACTCTTACTCCTACTCACATTACTCTACTTCACACACACACACCTCTTACTCTACTTCACACACACACACACTCTTACTCACACACTTCACACACACACACTCTTACTCTATTCACACACACACTCTTACTCTCTTCACACACACACACCTTACTCTACTTCACACACACACACTCTTACTCTACTTCACACACACACACTCTTACTCTACTTCACACACACACCACACTCACACACACACACACACACTCTTACTCCCCATTCACACACACACTCTTACTCTACTTCACACACACACTCTTACTCTACTTCACACACACACACTCTTACTCTACTTCACACACACACTCTTACTCTACTTCACACACACACTCTTACTCTACTTCACACACACACACTCTTACTCTACTTCACACACACACTCTTACTCTACTTCACACACACACACTCTTACTCTACTTCACACACACACTCTTACTCTACTTCACACACACACTCTTACTCTACTTCACACACACTCTTACTCTACTTCACACACACACTCTACTCCCACACACACACTCTTACTCTTACTTCACACACACACTCTTACTCTACTTCACACACACACTCTTACTCCTACTTCACACACACACACTCTTACTCTACTTCACACACACACTCTTACTCTACTTCACACACACACTCTTACTCTACTTCACACACACACTCTTACTCTACTTCACACACACACTCTTACTCTACTTCAACACACACCCTTACTCACACACACACACTCTTACTCTACTTCACACACACACACACTCTTACTCTACTTCACACACACACTCTTACTCTACTTCACACCACTCACTTCACACACACACTCATTCACACACACTCTTACTCTACTTCACACACACACACACTCTTACTCTACTTCACACACACACACACACTCTATTACTCTACTTCACACACACACACACTCTTACTCTACTTCACACACACACACACACACTCTTACTCTACTCTTTCACACACACACACACACACACTACTCTTACTTACACACACACACACCCTTACTCTACTTCCACACACACACTCTTACTCTACTTCACACACACACTCTTACTCTACTTCACACACACACTCTTACTCTTACTCTACTTCACACACACACTCTTACTCTACTTCACACACACACTCTTACTCTACTTCACACACACACTCTTACTCTACTTCACACACACACACACACTCTTACTCTACTTCACACACACACACACTCTACTTACTCTCTACTTCACACACACACACACTCTTACTCTACTTCACACACACACACTCTTACTCTACTTCACACACACACACTCTTACTCTACTTCACACACACACTCTTACTCTACTTCACACACACACTCTTACTCTACTTCACACACACACTCTTACTCTACTTCACACACACACTCTTACTCTACTTCACACACACACTCTTACTCTACTTCACACACACACTCTTACTCTACTTCACACACACACTCTTACTCTACTTCACACACACACACACACTCTTACTCTACTTCACACACACACACTCTTACTCTACTTCACACACACACACTCTTACTCTACTTCACACACACACACTCTTACTCTACTTCACACACACACACTCTTACTCTACTTCACACACACACACTCTTACTCTACTTCACACACACACACTCTTACTCTCTTACTCTCTACTTCACACACACACACTCTTACTCTACTTCACACACACACACACTCTTACTCTACTTCACACACACACACTCTTACTCTACTTCACACACACACACTCTTACTCTACTTCACACACACACTCTTACTCTACTTCACACACACACACTCTTACTCTACTTCACACACACACTCACTCTCATTCACACACACACTCTCTTACTCTCATTCATACACACACACTCTTACTCTCATTCACACACACACACTCTTACTCTCATTCACACACACACACACACTCTCTTACTCTCATTCACACACACGCACACACACACTCTTACTCTCATTCACACACACACTCTTACTCTTATTCACACACACACACACTCTTACTCTCATTCACACACACACACACACACTCTTACTCTCATTCACACACACACACACTCTTACTCTCATTCACACACACACACACACACTCTTACTCTCATTCACACACACACACACACACACACACACACACTCTTACTCTCATTCACACACACACACACACACTCTTACTCTCATTCACACACACACACACACTCTTACTCTCATTCACACACACACACACACACTCTTACTCTCATTCACACACACACTCTTACTCTCATTCACACACACACACACTCTTACTCTCATTCACACACACACACACTCTTACTCTCATTCACACACACACACACACTCTTACTCTCATTCACACACACACACACACACACTCTTACTCTCATTCACACACACACTCTTACTCCCATTCACACACACACTCTCGCCCTCACGCACACACTCTCTTGCACTCACATTCTCGCGCTTACACATACACTCGTGTGTCTCTCGTGTGTGTGTGTGTGTGTGTGTGTGAGCGTGCTTCATCCTGAGGATACGTCTCACCTGGAGAAACTGCTGTGAGGAGAGGACGGTGCTGAGGAAGCGGGAAGCCTCCTCAAGGCTGTCAGAACCTCCATCAGGAGAACACAGCAGGAACTCTACGGAACAGGAGAACAGTTAGGATCGAACGGAACACAAACCCCCAAACCGGACCGGTTCATCAGAACCGACTGGGGGCCTTACCCTCCTGCAGCGACTGCCCGAGCCAGAAGTTGAGTCTGAGGAAGGCGGACTCATCCTGCACGCAGTCCAGATAGTGAAGTGCCAGAGAGGAACCCAGCAGAGAACCCATCTGAGCCGGCAGCTAAAAATAGAAACGTGTCGAGGGTTAGGAATCGACCATCAGGGATTACAGAACATACAGAACGCCAGGAACCTCGGGTCCTGCGTCCACGTGGACGGTACTGACGCCACCTACTGAGGTGTTGTTACAGACCATGTTCTCCCTTTACGTCCTCCCTTTACGTCCTCCCTTGTCCTGATGGAATTTAAAACATTGAGGTCTTTGAAATCTGAGCGACACGTTTAATAAAAACGTTCTAACACAGAACCCTCCGTGGAGCTGAAGACGTCCAGCACCGGCTCCGTTTGGGTTTCCTGTCTAAACAGTTGCTTTGGTTCCAGAGATGAGGAACGGTTCCAAACAGAACCTGCTGTCAGTAGAACGTGTGAGCGAGGGTGAACGGCCTGCTCTGTTTACATCCTACATCAGAAATCTGGCTCACATGAGAACCTGTTCATAAAAAATAAATAGAAAAATAATAAATAAAAATAATTAAATAAAAATTATAAATATATATAAATATATATATATGATCTTTACGGATGTGTCCATGATGGAGCAGCTGCATGGGGTGTAAAGAACAGCACCGCTGGACTCTAGAGCAGTGGAGCGTGTTCACCAATCATACTTCGCCATCTCGCAATCCGAGATCCGATAGAGGATGCTGGGTTTCATGGTTGCCGGGGAACAGAACCTGTCTGAGTGCATTATGTGTGTGTGTGTGTGCAGTGGCAGGATCCAAAATCATGGATTCAAGGTAAATTTACTGTTCTTTAATTGCCCCTATATAGTGTGTGTGTGTGCGCGGTATGGGGGATCCAGGTTCGAATTCTAATGTGGGTGGGGTTTGCATGTTCTCCCCATTTCAACGTTTCCAAATACTCTGGTTTCCTCCCATAGTCCAAAAACATGGATTCAAGGTAAATTTACTTCTCTTTAATTGCCCCTATATACATGTGTGCACGCAGTAGGGGGGGGATCCAGGTTTGAATTCTGATGTGGGTCGGGCGTGAGGGTTTGCAATGTCTGTGAGGGTTTCCTCAGGTTCTCAGGGGTTCTTTTTCCCCACAGTCCAAAAACATGGATTCAACGTAATTTGCTGCCCTTTAATTGCCCTATATAGTGTGTGTGTGTGCGGTGGGGGTCCTGGTTCGCATCCATCAAATCCCGATCCGGGTGGAGTTTGCATGTTCTCCCCGTGACTGTGTGGGTTTCCTCCGGGTTCTCTGGTTTCCTCCCACAGTCCAAAAACATGGATTAAAGGTGAATTTACTGCTGTTTAATTGCCCCTATATATGTGTGCATGCAGTAAGGGGATCCACGTTCAAATTCTGATGTGGGTGGGGTTTGCATGTTCTCCCCATGTCTGTGTAGGTTTTCTCCGGTTTTCACCCACAGTCCAAAAACATGGATTCAAGGTGAATTGTGTGTGTTCCCAGCGATAGATTTAGCACCCTGTCCTGGGTGGGACGTCCTGATCGCCTCAACTACAGTTTTTCTAAGTTATTGATTTGGGCCGAGGTCCATTACGATAGCACTGTGGTGGGGGGGGGGGGTTGGTGTAATCGAAGGGGGCGTTCTGCACTCCTGTAGTTCCACGCTGCGCTCGGTTCGTCATCGCGAGAGCGTCTGCTGCCCGGGACGAACGCCACGCCAACGAATACATAACACGGCCGACAGCGCGTCGATGGGAACACACAGACGCCTCGTTAGTCAATCGAACCGTGTGCTGCGGCGGGACGGAAGAGCCCATCATCTGTCATCACGCCAATCGCTTAAAAACGCCGGCCTCGCTCCACCCACCGGCTCGGCGAGAGTGGGCGGAGCTTCATCCGGCACTGTGTACAGTAAACACTGAATCATCTCGCACAGCAGGCGAACGCATGCTGAATCGCACACACACACACACACACACGTGATGCCACATCGCCACCACATGGATAAAAAAATGTACTACTGTTTGGATCAGGATTATGTGTTAGTGCACAGAAGATAACAATATAAACTGCTGCAGCACTGACAGACCCCCCCCCCACCCCAACCTGACAGACCCCCTCCCCCCCACGCCTCACACAGACAGACCCCCCCCCCCATCCCTCACCCTGACAGGCCCAGGGTCACCATGGCAACAAACCAGCTGAAGCTCAACTTCCTGTTAAAGTTATTCAGAACAAAAATAGATACCTGAACTTAAAATGATGCAACACGTCCTGCAACAAGTGTGTGTGTGTGTGTGTGTGTGTGTGTGTGTGTGTAAATATATGTGTAAAAGTATACAAGTGTGTGTATGCAGTGTGTGTGTAAATATAAGTCTGTGGGTAAAAGTATACAAGTGTGTGTGTGTGTGTGTGTGTGTGTGTGTGTGCAGTGTGAGTGTAAATATAAGTGTGTGTGTGGTACCTCTATGTTATGGATGTTCTGCAGCAGTGTGTGTGTGTGTGTGGTACCTCTATGTTGTGGATGTTCTGCAGCAGTATGTGTGTGTGTGGTACCTCTATGTTGTGGATGTTCTGCAGCAGTGTGTGTGTGTGGTACCTCCATGTTGTGGATGTTCTGCAGCAGTGTGTGTGTGTGGTACCTCCATGTTGTGGATGTTCTGCAGCAGTGTGTGTGTGTGGTACCTCCATGTTGTGGATGTTCTGCAGCAGTGTGTGTGTGTGTGTGTGGTACCTCCATGTTGTGGATGTTCTGCAGCAGTGTGTGTGTGTGTGGTACCTCCATGTTGTGGATGTTCTGCAGCGGTGTGTGTGTGTGTGTGGTACCGCTATGTTGTGGATGTTCTGCAGCAGTGTGTGTGTTACCTCCATGTTGTGGATGTTCTGCAGCAGTGTGTGTGTGGTACCGCTATGTTGTGGATGTTATGCAGAAGTGTGTGTGTGGTACCTCTATGTTGTGGATGTTCTGCAGCAGTGTGTGTGTGTGTGTGTGTGTGTGTGTGTGTGGTACCTCTATGTTGTGGATGTTCTGCAGCAGTGTGTGTGTGTGTGGTACCTCTATGTTGTGGATGTTCTGCGGCAGTGTGTGTGTGTGTGTGTGTGTGGTACCTCTATGTTGTGGATGTTCTGTAACAGTTGGCTGAAGGTCTGAAGTTCTTGCAGACGGAACACTTTCCTGTTGGACTCGTTCTCGAAGGCGGAGCTCAGACTCGGAACCTCCAGGTGACGGAGCTTCTGTAAGATCAGCACATCACAGCGCAGGATGATCACTGATTTCTGCTTTGTATTTGGGTGGTGGATCATTCTCTGCACTGCACTGACACTGATGAGTTGGGTATCAATTTGGTCGAAAGATTCTCCTTAAAACCCCAGCAGCACACCACAACAACACACACCACCAAAACACACCCCCACCACAACAACACACCACTAACACCAACACAAACCCCCACCACAACAACACACACCCCCACCACAACAACAACACACCACTAACACCAACACCAACCACCACCACAACAAAAACACACCCCCACCACAACAACAACACACCACTAACACCAACACCAACCACCACCACAACAAAAACACACCACTAACACCAACACCAACCACCACCACAACAAAAACACACCCCCACCACAACAACAACACACCACTAACACCAACACCAACCACCACCACAACAAAAACACACCCCCACCACAACAACAACACACCACTAACACCAACACCAACCACCACCACAACAAAAACACACCCCCACCACAACAACAACACACCACTAACACCAACACCAACCACCACCACAACAACAACACACCACTAACACCAACACAAACCCCCACCACAACAACACACCCCCACCACAACAACAACACACCACTAACACCAAACACCAACCACCACCACAACAAAAACACACCACTAACACCAACACAAACCCCCACCACAACACACACCCCCACCACAACAACAACACACCACTAACACCAACACCAACCACCACCACAACAACAACACACCACTAACACCAACACCAACCACCACCACAACAAAAACACACCCCCACCACAACAACAACAACACACCACTAACACCAACACCAACCACCACCACAACAAAAACACACCCCCACCACAACAACAACACACCACTAACACCAACACCAACCACCACCACAACAACAACACACCACTAACACCAACACAAACCCCCACCACAACAACACACCCCCACCACAACAACAACACACCACTAACACCAACACCAACCACCACCACAACAAAAACACACCACTAACACCAACACAAACCCCCACCACAACACACACCCCCACCACAACAACAACACACCACTAACACCAACACCAACCACCACCACAACAAAAACACACCCCCACCACAACAACAACACACCACTAACACCAACACAAACCCCCACCACAACAACACACCCCCACCACAACAACAACACACCACTAACACCAACACCAACCACCACCACAACAAAAACACACCACTAACACCAACACAAACCCCCACCACAACACACACCCCCACCACAACAACAACACACCACTAACACCAACACCAACCACCACCACAACAACAACACACCACTAACACCAACACCAACCACCACCACAACAAAAACACACACCACCATCACTCCACAACAAACCACCAACCACCACTAACACCACCATCACCACTACAACACACACCACAACAAAGTAACACACCATCACACACCACAACACATCCCACCAGTAATACCTCCACCACAACACACACCAGCACGACACAAACCACCATCACAACACACACCACAACAAACCACCACCACACAAAGTAACACACCATCACACACCACAACACATCCCACCACTAACACACACCACCACAACAACACACACCAGTACAACACAAACCACCACTAACACAACACACCACACAATCACACACCTTAACACATCCCACCACAACAACAACACACACCAGTACGACACAAACCACCACTAACACACCACCACAACACAAACCACCACCACACAATGTAACACACCACAACACACACCACCATCATTCCACAACACACACCATTACATCACAAACACACCTCCACCACCACAACCATCACCACACACCGCGGGCACAACCCACACACCGCAGCGCTGGTACAGTCTCACTCAGCCTCAGATGCTGATGATGCTGATGAAGATGACTTACTCTCTTCTTTGCTGTGGACCTCTCTCTAACCTCCAGACTGATGCTGAGGTCAGACGTTAGCTCCGCCCTGTTCTTCTTCTGCACGGCGCTCAGAGACGTTTTCCACGTAGAGTTGTAGTTTTTAAATCCCGCCTGAAACAAAAACGACCAGAACATTTACACAAAGAGAACCGAACGTGAACCGTTACATCATCAGAGAGGTCACAGACTTTAACAGAAATACAATATTTAATAATCTAATCTCAGTCTCGGCGGCACGGTGGCTTAGTGTTTAGCATGTTCTCCTCTCAGTGCTAGGGATTCCCGGTTCGAATGTCCATCTGGGTGGAGTTTCCATGTTCTCCCCGTGTCCGTGTGGGTTTCCTCCGGGTTCTCCGGTTTCCTCCCACTGTCCAAAAACATGGATCAAGGTCAATTGAGTTCTCCAAATTGCCCCATATAGAGTGTGTGTGTGAGTGATTGTGTATTCAGTGATAGATTGCCCCCCTGTCCTGGGTGTATCTGCCCAGCGCCTGAAACGTTCTCCCTTGGATGGGCATGGGGAACCCCCCCGCGACCCTGATAAGAGGATAAAGCGGAAGATAATGAATGGATGGAGTCTCAACATGACCTGAATAGAGGAGCGATAAAGATCTGACCTTCAGCCTGGACGGCACGGACAGAGCGACCAGATCCGGACGGAAGACCTTATACAGCGCGAGCAGCTGCATGAGGAAAGGCTGTCTGCCCTGCAAGAGAGGAAGTGACATCAGCAACGCTCTTCACAGGACACACGCCATGAACTTTAACGACGAAGGTAAACGACGAGCGGTCACCATTCGGTTCTGGATCTCCAGCAGCTTCCGGACTCTGTACGGCTGGACTGTGGATCGGAACCAAAACAAACAGTAAGAACAGACAGGAGGTCAGGAGTTGGGTCCATGGACGGGTTCTGGGTTCTGCTCGGACCTTACCGTGCTCCTTCATGGTTAACAGGTACAGGAGGTGACAGATGAAGGGACACTGTAATAAAGAGAGTCAGATAGGATCAGAGGGCGTGGCCGGGTCCGAGTCAGACGGGATCTGAGATTGGAAGGAAACCCACCAGGTTCTCGTCGTTCACGAAGCTGAAGATCAGGCCGTAGACAGCGCGCAGGTCATCCTTACGCTCGATCAGGTCAAACATGGTGAGAATCCAGCGAAGGAACAGGAGCTGGGGGAGAACATGACAAATCTCAGTCCAAAGTATCGGGGCAAGCCAACATGCGGAACTCTCCACCTCCACCTTCCACGCATCGCAGAAACAGAATGATACCTGAGCCGCCTGCGGGATTTTCCCCACACAGAGCCACGACACGCCGCGCAGGACGCCGTCCTGAGGAACCGCAGAGGACGGAATTAAGAACTTCAGGATTCGAGTGCAGGCTGCACTCCCTAAATAAGGATACAGTTCTCAGATTAGTCACCGCCTACATAACAACGTAAACATACACACATACTGAACCCCTTAAAACATGGATTCCACTAGACCCCTGAAGGTGTTCTGTGGTATCTGTCACCAAGATGTTCCATGGATCAGATGTGTTCATCCAGCACATCCCACAGATGCTGGACTGGATTGAGATTTTGGAGGCGGAGTCAACACCTCAAACTCGGTGTGGTTCTCCTGGAACCCTCTGGAACCATTTTAGTGTCAGTAGCATTGTCCTGCTGAAAGAGGCCACGCCCATCAGGGATACTGTTTCCATGAAAGGGTAAACATGGTCTGGAACAATACTCAGGGGGTGGAGCCAGAGGAACCTCCACATGGATGCAGGACACAAGAGTTCCAAGCAGAACCTTCTCCAGAGCACCACACCACCTTCCCATAGTGCATCCTGGTACCGTGTGTCCTCCAGGTGAGTGACACACCTCCACCCGACCGTCCACGTGATGGAGAAAAAACGCTGAGTCAGCACCTTCTTCCAGTTCCATGCTCCAGTTCATTGTTAGTGCTCTCAGCGCTGGACAGGGGTCCGCATGGGAACCCCGACTGCTCAGCGGCTCCATATGTGGATCTGAGACCTTTCTATCAGAACCAGCATGGACTTCTTCAGCAGTCTGATCTACAGGAGCTCGTCTGTTGGATCAGACCACACGCTCCAGCCTTCACTCCCCATGTGATCGATCAGCCTCGCACCCCCATGACCCTGTCACCGGTTCACCACCGGAAAACTTTGGATCCATACTGACCCCTGCGGACCAGGACACCCCACCAGAGATGCAGATTTGGAGATGTTATGACATCACAACGTGGTCACAACGGCATCAACGTTCTAAACGTCCAGCTTTAGGACCGGTCATCGCCAACGGTGCGACCGGCTTTAAAACATCATTTTATATCAGCGGCATTAAACCAAATTAAATATCGAAGAATCACATATCTTTTACAGGAACAATAAACACGGCGAGAACATCATTAACATCATTCGGTGATGAGCTCCAGCCACATCAATCCCTCAGAGATCCCAGACTGGTTTAGCGGCGCTGGTACCTGCACGGAGGCTCAGCGCCAGGTCCAGCATGGAGGTGATGGCCTCCGGGGGCAAACCTCTGCTGAGAGCGACCGTCTCCACCACGACCAGGTTCCGCTCCAGGTTGTCATTACCTCGAACCACGGTACCCTCTTGTACTGCGGGGACAAAATAACAGGGAGTAACGATGACATTGAGAAGGCAGGGACCTCATCAGGACGACAACCCTGAACCCTCCACCCCCTCTGAAAATGATGACATCACTGCAGTGGGCCCTGAGAGGCCGTTTCACAATGGAGTTTATTTATACATTATCTTTTGACTAATACCCTTCTAGGGACAGTTTAAATCATCCAATTCACCTTGAATCTATGTATTTGGACTGTGGGAGGAAACTCATGCGGACACGGGGAGAACATGCAAACTCCACCCAGATCTGTATTTGAACCTGGATCCCCAGCGCAGAGAGGAGAACATGCCAACCACTACACCACCGTGCCACCTGAAGTTTATTCATTTTGGTAATGGGGGTTCCCCATGCCCATCCAGGGAGAATGTTTCGGGTGCTGGGCAGATACACCAAGGACAAGGGGGTAATCTATCACTGAACACACACTCTATATGGGGCAATTTGAAGAATTCAATTGACCTTGATCCATGTTTTTGGACCATGGCAGGAAACCGGAGAAAACCCACGCGGACACGGGGAGAACATGCAAACTCCACCCAAAATTAATAAACTCCAGATGGCATGGTGGCTTAGTGGTTTAGCATGTTCTCCTCTCAGCGCTGGGGATCTAGGTTCGAATCCCAATCTGGGTGGAGTTTCCATGTTCTTCCCATGTCCGCGGTCAATTGAGTTCTCCAAATTGCTCCTTATAGAGTGTGTGTGTGTGTGTGTGTGTGTGTGTCAAGTGATAGATTGGTGTCCTGTCCTGGGTGCATCTCCCCAGCGCCCGAAACGTTCTCCCTTGGATGGGCATGGGGAACCCCCCACGACCCTAATAGAGGATAAAGCAGGAGATAATGGATGGATGTACGCCCCATATAGAGTGTGTATGTGTGTCTGTGTGAGTAAGCGCCGTAGCTTTGGCATGTTCGCTTTCAGAGCTGGGGACCCAAGTTCCAATCCCAATTTGGGTGGAGTTTGCATGTTCTCCTTATGTCCGCATAGGTTTCCTCTGGGTTTGCAGCTTCCTCCCACAGTCCAAAAACACTCGGGTAGAAGGATTAAGCAGAAGACAATAAATGGATTTATCTTAAAGGTGTTAGAGATCCGGGTCACTGTGAGTCAGTCAGGTTCCGGCTGCGTCACAGTCGTCTGTCACGGCCTTCCCTAAACTGTTGTAACAATGGTGGGTGTTGTCGTTATTGAACTCTGTGGTATTTTTAAACCTTACGACTAAGACAAACAAACCCTAAAGCGATGGCTGCACGTTTACATTAGATTATTAATGATTTTATTAATTAAATACAGATGTAGAATATTAAATAAACCACCGCTGTAGCTTTGGCATGTTCGAATCCCAATTTGGGTGGAGTTTGCATGTTCTCCTCATATCCACGTGGGTTTCCTCTGGGTTCGCAGCTTCCTCCCACAGTCCAAAAACGTGGAGTCAAGGTGAAATGAATGTTCTAAATTGCCCCATGTAGAGTGTGTATGTGCCCAGCGATAGATAGGTGTCCTGTCCTGGGTGTATCTGCCCAGTGCCTGAAACATTGCCCCCACCTGACACGTCCCTTCCCAGCAACTCCCCCCACCCCCCTCAAGTCTAGTAGAGGATTAAGACAATAAATTAATTTATCCCAAATTTATGGGTGTTGGGTGGAGATCCGGGTCACTGTGAGTCAGTTTAGGTTCCTGTTGCGTCACTGTGCACAGTCGCCTGTCACGGCCTTCCCTAAACTGTTGTAACAATGGTGGGTGTTGTTGTTGAACTCTGTGGTATTATTAACCTCACGACTAAGCAAATGCACCCTAAAGCGACGGCTGTACTTTAATAATAAATTATTAATGATGTTATTAATGAAACACAGGATGTAGGATGAGGAATAATCGTTGGCATGTTCGCCTCAGAGCTCACCGTCGCGGAGGTAACACAGCGCGTCCTGCAGCGGCTCTTTCCCGCCTTTTCGCCTCACGTTCTCGGCCACTCGTAGGCTCCTGTTGGCGGCGGCGGCTCCGCCGGAGGGGGTCGCGTCGTGGCGGTGGGGGCCCCGGGCCCCGGAGCGCTCTGACGGGCCGGACATCTTCACGGAGCCGCGAACAGAAACTCCGCCGGCGGATTCAAACGACGCCCCGACCCGCGCGACCGTTTGGACATGCGCACTGGAGGCGCTTCCGAAGCTGCTCGCGTCTGCCCCCAGTGGTGACATTCATTACAATCTATTTGAGTTGTCAGCCTCCATCAGTCGGTTTAACGCCAATCATTAACTCCTGACTTTACTGCAATAACTTAACGATTAACTTATTAAAAACAAAACAATGCTGCAAAAAGTTATAAGATTAATCATTTGTGTTATATGGGTTTTGGCCAAACTTTCCTCAAACTCCACCAGAGAAATTATAACCTCATAATTTTGTCCTCATTAGGTAATGTCAGTCAGTCCAGTGTAGTCTGGTTTATTATCATTCAAATCTTCACAGGAACCCTCGTCTTTAAATTTGAAAACAGTGCTATTTTCGTTTAACATTTTGAAATTTTAATAGGGGCACGGTGGCTTAGTGGTTTAGCACGTTCTCCTCTCGGCACTAGGGATTCCCAGTTCAAATCCCCATCTGGGTGCAGTTTCCATGTCCTCCCCATGTCCTCGTGGGTTTCCTCCGGGTTCTCCGGTTTCCTCCCACAGTCCAAAAAACATGGATCAAGGTCAATTGAGTTCTCCAATTGCCCCGTATAGAGTGTGTCTGTGTGATTGAGTGTGTGCCCAGCGATAGATTTCCCCCCTGTCCTGTCCTGGGTGTATCTGCCCAGCGCCCGAAACATTCTACCCTGGATGGGCATGGGGAAACCCCCCCCCCCCCCGCAACCCGAATAGAGGATAAAGCGGAAGATAATGGATGGATGGATGGATGGACAAAGAGGCATTATTGCAGTTGTGGCAACCAGTGCTTGTGAGGGCTTATGGTAGTTTTGCCAACCAATGTTTATGACGATTTTTTTTGTCATGGCAACCTTTGTTTATATGGGATTACTGAAGTCGTGGGAACAATTGATAATCATGGATTATGGTAGTTGTGGCAACCATTGTTTATGACGATTTTTGTTGTCATGGCAACCTTTGTTTGTATGGGAATACTGAAGTCGTGGCAACCATTGATAATCATGGTTTATGGTAGTTGTGGCAACCATTGTTTATGAGAACATAGAAGTCATGGCAACTTTAGTTTTTGAGGGATTATAATAGTTGTGGTAACCTTCATTTGTGAGGGATTATAATAATTGTGACTACCTTTGTTTATAAGGAATTATAGTAGTCATGGCAACCTCTGTATGAAGGATTATAGTGATCATGGCAAACTTTGTTTATGAGGGATAATTGTAGTCATGGCAAACTTTGTTTATGAGGGATTATAGTGGTCAGGGCAAACTTTGATGAGGGATTATAGTAGTCATGGCAACCTCTGTATGAAGTACTATAGTGGTCATGGCAAACTTTGTTTATGAGGGATTATCGTAGTCATGGCAAACTTTGTTTATGAGGGATTATAGTGGTCATGGCAACCTTTGTTTATGAGGCATTATATCTGTCGTTTCAATTTTTGTTTACGAAGGTTATAGTAGTCATGGCAACCTTTGTTTATTGGGGCTTTTTGGGCCTCATGGCATTCTTTGTAAATGAGGGATTTTTTATGCCTGGCAACCTTTGATTATGAGCGATTATAGTAGTCATGGCAACCTTTATTTATAACGGATTACAGTACATGAATATAAGTTTAAAAGAAACCGCTTTAAAAGCCATAAAGAAGATTAAAATCTACTGTCACAGTTAAAAATAGAAGAACGTAAGCGTTAAAGAAAGGTTATTTAGTTCAGACTGAGCAGTTGGTGCAGTTTAAAGGAGGCAGCGGAAATAAAAGATAAGAACAGTTCTGAAGATGTGAAGGACAGATTAGAAGCTCGTGTTCCTCTGCAGAACAACTGAGATCTTAATAAAGAACCAACAGACCGACAGAGCGATTTTAAATCCGCAGCACCGCCCACTCTGGCTGAGCTCGGCGTCTCATTGGTGGAGCGCTCTTCAACTGACCAATCAGAGAACAGAAGCGGCTCTCGAGCCTGACGATCCTCTGATGACGTCGTTTATAATCTTATATCTCACATTTAATTAAAATCATTAACAAAAACAACTCAATGTATTTTAAATGTTAAAGGTGACGTATTTCCCTCCTGTATATGATGCTATAAATCATTTAAAAAGATGTTCACACACTCTACTTGGGGCAATTTAGAGCATTCAGTTTACCTTGAATCCATATTTTTGGACTGTGGGAGGAACCAGGGTGGACACATGCAAACACGGAATCCCCAGTGCTGAGTGGAGAACATGATAACCACTAAGCCTGAAGTTTATTCATTTTGTGCTTAGTGGTTTAGCATGTTCTCCACTCAGGGCTGGGGATCTAGGTTGGAATCCCATCTTGGGTGGAGTTTGCATGTTCTCCTCATGTCCGCGTGTGTGTGAGTGAGTGTCTGCCCAGTAATGGATTGCCCCCCTGTCCTGGGTGTATCTGCCCAGCGCACGAAACGTTCTCCCCTGGATGGGCATGGGGGAACCCCCCCCCACACACACGTGGTTAGCACGTTCTCCTCTCAGCACTCGGGATTCCCGGTTCGAATCCCAATCTGGGTGGAGTTTCCGTGTTCTCCCCTTGTCCACGTGGGTTTCCTCCGGGTTTTCCGGTTTCCTCCCACAGTCCAAAAACATGAATCAAGGTCAATCGAATTCTCAAAATTGCCCCGTATAGAGTGACTGTGTGTGAGTGTCCAGTGATAGATTGCCCCCTCTGTCCTGGGTGTATCTGCCCAGCGCCCGAAACCTTCTCCCCTGGATGGGCATGGGGGGAGCCCCCCTCCCTGCAACCCTAATAGAGGATAAAGCAGAAGATAATGGATGGATGGATGTTAAAGGGGGCTTAGTGGTTTTGCATGTTCTCCTCTCAGCACTAGGGGTTCCCGGTTCGAATCCCAATCTGGGAGAGGTTTCCATGTTCTCCCCGTGTCCGCGTGGGTTTTCTCCGGGTTCTCCGGATTCCTCCCACAGCCCAAAAAACATGGCTCAAGGTCAACTGAATCTGCCCAGCGCCCGAAACGTTCTCCCCTGGATGGGCATGGGGAACCCCCCTCCCGTAACCCTAGTAGAGGATAAAGCGGGAGATAATGGATGGATGGATGTTTAAGGTGAGGAACAGGAAACAGATGGACTACAGATGGTTCTTGTAGAACTACAAAGTGGAAATCTTGATGTTCAGTGGAGCTGAAACGATGGAGAACGAGGAAGCAAGCTGAGAAAGCACAGGCTGAAGGGAGAATGATCTACAGGAGGAGGTGTAACCATGAACAGGATCTGGGTGAGTCTCTGTGGTTCCACCTCGAGAGTTCTTGAGCTCCTCCTCCTCGTTTACTGATGGAATGATTAGGAACCTCAGCAGAGGTGGAGACTCGGTTCGTGGAGGAGTGAAGAACAGCTGCTGCGTTCTGATCGGAGGCGGACTGAACATCTGAACGGTTCGCTTCGGTTCGGATCTCCTCTGATCTGCCTCCACCTTCTGCTCACTCAGACCTCAGGGTTCTCCTGTGCTGCTTCACATCCGGTGTTCGGAACCCGACGCCAACCAAGCCGACGTTCTGCAAAAAAGCCGAACCCGGTGAGTTCCACTAACTCCGCGATCCGAACCCGAACCCTGATTCTTTATCGGCTCTGTGTTGCGTCTCAGACACGTTTACGTTCTTTTACGTGAAGTTCGGTTCCACCATGAGCAGCTGGAAGGTGGATGGAAGGTTCTGGTTTGCATCCTGAAGGTTCCCGTTCAGCGGCAGTTCTAGGACAACGTTTAAAAAACATTACAGTTTATTTGTATGTACTAATATAATACAAATATAATAATAATAATAATAATAATAGCAACAATAATAATATATAAATAGATCCAGTAAACTTATGAAATTTAATAATTTACAGCAACTTTTGTTCCCATTCTCTTCATTTTGTAAAACTAGGAACCATATTTTCTTAATTTTGAGGAATCAGGAACCCTTTTCTGTTTATTCTGTAAAACCAGGAACCATATTCTCTTTAATTTGTAAAACCAGGAACCTTATTCTGTTTATTTTGTAAAACCAGGAACCTTATTCTCTTTATTTTGTAAAACCAGGAACTTAATTCTCTTTATTTTGTAAAACAAGGAACCTTATTCTCTTTATTTTGTAAAACCAGGAACCATATTCTCTTTATGCTGTGCAACCAGGAACCTTATTCTCTTTATTCTTTAAAACCAGGAACCTTATTCTCCTCATGCTGTGCAACCAGGAACCGTATTCTCTTCATGCTGTGCCATCAGGAACCATATTCTCTTTATGTGGTGCAACCAGGAACTTCTTTATACTGTGCAACCAGGAACCATATTCTCTTCATTTTGTGGCAAGAGGAACTGTATTCTCTTCATTTTGTGGCTCCAGGAACTGTATTCTCTTCATTTTGTGCCACCAGAAACTATATTCTCTTTATGCTTTGCCACCAGGAACCGTATTCTCTTTATGCTGTGCAACCAGGAACCGTATTCTCTTTATGCTGTGCAACCAGGAACCGTATTCTCTTTATGCTGTGCAACCAGGAACCGTATTCTCTTTATGCTGTGCAACCAGGAACCGTATTCTCTTTATGCTGTGCAACCAGGAACCGTATTCTCTTCATTTTGTGGCTCCAGGAACCGTATTCTCTTTATTCTGTGCAACCAGGGACCGTATTCTCTTTATTCTGTGCAACCAGGGACCGTATTCTCTTTATTCTGTGCAACCAGGAACCGTATTCTCTTTATGCTGTGCAACCAGGAACCGTATTCTCTTTATGCTGTGCAACCAGGAACTGTATTCTCTTTATGCTGTGCAACCAGGAACTGTATTCTCTTAATTTTGTGGCTCCAGGAACCTTATTCTCTTTATGTCGTGGAACCAGGAACCATATTCTCTTTATGTTGTGCAGCCAGGAACCTCATTCTCCATATGCTGTGCAACCAGGAACCTTATTCTCTTTATGCTGTGCAACCAGGAACTGTGTTCTCTTTATGTCGTGGAACCAGGAACCATATTCTCTTTATGTTGTGCCACCAGGAACCTTAATCTCTTTATGTCGTGGAACCAGGAACTGTATTCTCTTTATGTCGTGCCAACCTTTAAATATTCATTCATTCATTATCTCCCGCTTTATCCTCTATTAGGGTTGCGGTGGGGTTCCCCATGCCCATCCAGGGCAGAACTTCTCGGGCGCTGGGCAGATAGACCCAGGACAGGGCGTCAATCCATCGCTGGGCACACACTCACTCACACAAACGCACTCTATATGGGGCAATTTTGAGAATTCAATTGACTTGATCCATGTTTTTGGACTGTGGGAGGAAACCAGAGAACCCGGAGGAAACCCACGCAGACACGGGGAGAACATGGAAACTCCACCCAGATGGGGATTCGAACCGGGAATCCCAAGCGCTGAGAGGCGAACGTGCTAATCACTAAGCCACCGTGCCGCCCACCTTTAAATATATAAAACTTTATTTTTTAATCAGATTTCTTAGGTTTAGGTTCTCCTTTATAGAACCATGGTCCATCTAAGGACCCGTGGGAGCTCTTCTTGGCTGTAGTTCCTCCTCACCCTTAATTCCAGTTGTCAGGACTGTAATGGCTGTAGTTTCTGTTCTCACCTTTCTTTCCTGATGTGTAAACAATGTGAGTGAGAGAGAGCGCCGGCGCCGCTGCTGGATATTCATTGCAAACCAGTTTCTGTTCTCGCGGCGTCTTTGGCGTCGTGTTCTCGCGGCGGCGGCAGCGGGACGCTCCGCTAAGCGGGTGATGATTAACCCCCTCAGAACCGCACGCTTAAATAAACCTGAACTCCACCCGCAGCTCTGTGTCCTTTCAGGGTGGAACGCTGCTGATTCATCATGTTTGCTTTCCTGTTCTGCGTCCCGACCCTTTCCCCTGTCCCTCAGCGGTCCCACGCTGTCCCCCAGGACCGTCCTGCTGGTTCTCAGGCTCCTGGACCTTCTGTCCCTGAGAAGCTGCTGACGTTTTCCTGATTTCTCAGTAAACTCAACGTTCAGGTCAGAACATTCCCAACTGAGAACCTGCTCTCTATCAGCACACCAACGTTAATTCATCCATCCATTATCTTACGCTTTATCCTATATTAGGGTCGCGGGGGGGGGGGGGGGGGGGGGCGTGGGGCGGGGGGGGGGGGGGGGGGGTTCCCCTTGCTGTTTGTTGTTCGGGTTTCGGGTGCTGGGCAGATACACCCAGGACAGGACGCCAATCTATCACTGGACACACACTCACTCAAACACACACACGCACTCTATATGGGCCAATTTGGAGAATTCAATTGACTTGATCCATGTTTTTGAACCCAGAGGAAACCCACGCGGACACGGGGAGAACATGCAAACTCCACCCAGATGGGGATTCGAACCGGGAATCCCTAGCTCCACGTTAATTAAAATTTAAATGTGTGTTCTGTTATGTATTTGGGTGTGTGTGCTTGGGTATTCGTTGGTGTGTGTGTGTGTGTTTGTATGGGTGATTGGCATTTGTGTGTTTGTGCTGTAGTGTTGAGTGTGTTGGTATGTGTTTGTGCATTTGTGTGTGTTTATGTATTTGTGTCTTTGTATTTGTTTGTGCGATTAGCGTTTGTGCATGTGTGTTTTTTTACTTTGGTGTGTGTTTGTGTGTTTATGCTTGTCTGTGCATTTGTGTGTGTCTTTTTATTTGTTTGTGCAATTTGCGCATGTGTGTGTGTGTTTTTTTTTTTTTTTTTTTTTTTTTTTTTTTTTTTTTTTTTGGCTTTGGTGTGAGTCGTGTGTGTCTTTTATTCATATAGGTATGTATGTGTGCTTGTGTATTTGTTTGTGTGTGATTGTACATGTTTTGTGCATTTTATGTGGTGTGTTTGTGTCTTTTGTATTTGTGTTTGTGTTTGCATTTGTGTGTTTTTGTATTTGTGCGATTAGCGTTTGTGCTTTTGTGTGGGGTATGTGTATTTGTGTTTGTGCATATATGTGTGTGTGTGGTGATTGTGTTTGTGCATTTGTGTGTGTCTTAGAATTTGTGTGTTTGTTTTTTTTTTTTTTTTTTTTTTTTTTTTTTTTTGCTTTTGTGTGGGGTGTGTGTCTTTATATGTTAGTGCTTGTGTCTGTGCATTTGTGTGTCTTTGTATTTGTGCATGTGTGTTTTTGCTTTTTTTTTGTGCATTTGTTTGTGTGTGATTGCACGTTTATGCATTTTATGTAGTGTGTTTGTATTTGTGATTTAGCATTTGCGCATGTGTGTTTGCTTTTGTGTGGCGAGTGTGTGTCTTTATGTATGTGTGTTTGTGTCTTTATTTGTTTGTGATTGCGCATGTGTGTCTGTGTGTTGTGTATTTGTTTGTATGTGAATGTGTGTTAATGTTATTTATTAATTATAATCTATTTAAAGTTTCTTAACCTGCTGTTGTTCATGGAGAAGTTACCAAACCACACCCGTTTCTGAACTGTGTTCTCGGTTCTGTTTGAACAGAGGTGTAAACACTCAGCCTGCTGGAACGCTGCTGCGGGACATTGACGTTGGCGCCTTGTTGACCGCAGGCTCTAAAGATTCGCGGCTGACGGACGGACGGACGGGGGGGTCGGAGATGGAGAGCATCAACGTGTCCTTCCTGACGGAGTCCGAGCGGGAGCTGATCCTGGAGGTTCTGCAGCGTGACCGGGTTCTGAGACACCTGGAGGAACAGCGCGTCAAGTGAGGACACGTCACACCGTCTTATATTCAGACCTCAGAACACTGACCGAACCGGGGGGGTGTCACTGATGGAGGTGGGGTGTGTGTGGGTGGGGTTGTCACTGATGGAGGTGGGGTGTGTGTGGGGCGGGTGTCACTGATGGAGGTGGGGTGTGTGTGGGTGGGGTTGTCACTGATGGAGGTGGGGTGTGTGTGGGGCGGGTGTCACTGATGAAGGTGGGGTGTGTGTGGGTGGGGTTGTCACTGATGGAGGTGGGGTGTGTGTGTGGGGCGGGTGTCACTGATGAAGGTGGGGTGTGTGTGGGTGGGGTTGTCACTGATGGAGGTGGGGTGTGTGTGGGGCGGGTGTCAATGATGGAGGTGGGGTGTGTGTGGGTGGGGTTGTCACTGATGTGGGTGGGGTGTGTGTGGGGCGGGTGTCACTGATGAAGGTGGGGTGTGTGTGGGTGGGGTTGTCACTGATGGAGGTGGGGTGTGTGTGGGGCGGGTGTCACTGATGAAGGTGGGGTGTGTGTGGGTGGGGTTGTCACTGATGGAGGTGGGGTGTGTGTGGGGCGGGTGTCAATGATGGAGGTGGGGTGTGTGTGGGTGGGGTTGTCACTGATGTGGGTGGGGTTGTCACTGATGGAGGTGGGGTGTGTGTGGGGCGGGTGTCACTGATGAAGGTGGGGTGTGTGTGGGGTGGGTGTCACTGATGGAGGTGGGGTGTGTGTGGGTGGGGTTGTCACTGATGGAGGTGGGGTGTGTGTGGGTGGGGTTGTCACTGATGGAGGTGGGGTGTGTGTGGGGCGGGTGTCAATGATGGAGGTGGGGTGTGTGTGGGTGGGGTTGTCACTGATGTGGGTGGGGTTGTCACTGATGGAGGTGGGGTGTGTGTGGGGCGGGTGTCACTGATGAAGGTGGGGTGTGTGTGGGGTGGGTGTCACTGATGGAGGTGGGGTGTGTGTGGGTGGGGTTGTCACTGATGGAGGTGGGGTGTGGGTGGGGCGGGGTGTCACTGATGGAGGTGGGGTGTGTGTGGGTGGGGTTGTCACTGATGGAGGTGGGGTGTGTGTGGGTGGGGTTGTCACTGATGGAGGTGGGGTGTGTGTGGGTGGGGTTGTCACTGATGGAGGTGGGGTGTGTGTGGGGCGGGTGTCACTGATGGAGGTGGGGTGTGTGTGGGGCGGGTGTCACTGATGGAGGTGGGGTGTGTGTGGGTGGGGTTGTCACTGATGGAGGTGGGGTGTGTGTGGGGCGGGTGTCACTGATGGAGGTGGGGTGTGTGTGGGTGGGGTTGTCACTGATGGAGGTGGGGCGGGTGTCACTGATGGAGGTGGGGTGTGTGTGGGTGGGGTTGTCACTGATGGAGGGGGGGTTGGTCACTGATGGAGGTGGGGCGGGGTTGGGGTTGGCACAGATGGAGGTGGGGCGTGGGGGGTTGTCACTGATGGAGGTGGGGCGGGGGGGGGTTGGTCACTGATGGAGGTGGGGCGGGGGGGGGTTGGTCACTGATGGAGGTGGGGCGGGGGGGGGGGTTGGTCACTGATGGAGGTGGGGCGGGGGGGGGGTTGGTCACTGATGGAGGTGGAGTGGGGGGGTTGGTCACTGATGGAGGTGAGGCGGGGGGGTTGTCACTGATGCGGTGGGGGGTTGTCACTGATGGAGGGGGGGTGGGCGGGGGTTGTCACTGATGGAGGTGGGGGGGGTTGTCACTGATGGAGGGGGGGTGGGCGGGGGTTGTCACTGATGGAGGGGGGGTGGGGGGGTTGTCATTGATGGAGGTGGGGCGGGGGGGTTGTCACTGATGGAGGTGAGGTGGGGCGGGGGGGGGGTTGTCACTGATGGAGGGGGGGGCGGGGGGGGTTGTCACTGATGGAGGGGGGGGGGGGGGGGTTGTCACTGATGGAGGCGGGGTGGGGGGGGGGGGGGGTTGTCACTGATGGAGGTGGGGCGGGGGGGGGTTGTCACTGATGGAGGTGGGGCGGGGGGGGTTGTCACTGATGGAGGCGGGGCGGGGGGCGTTGTCACTGATGGAGGTGAGGTGGGGCGGGGGGGGTTGTCACTGATGGAGGGGGGGGGCGGGGGGGGTTGTCACTGATGGAGGGGGGGGGCGGGGGGGGTTGTCACTGATGGAGGTGGGGCGGGGTGGGGGGGGGTTGTCACTGATGGAGGCGGGGCGGGGGGGGGGTTGTCACTGATGGAGGTGGGGCGGGGGGGGGTTGTCACTGATGGAGGTGGGGCGGGGTGGGGGGGTTCCCCATGCCCATCCAGGGGAGAACGTTTTGGGCGCTGGGCAGATACACCCAGGACAGGCGGGCAATCTATCCCTGGGCACACACTCACACAGACACACTCTATATGGGGCAATTTGGAGAATTCAATTCACCTTGAATCCATGTTTTTGGACTGTGAGAGAAAACCGGAGAACCCGGAGGAAACCTACGCGGAGACGGGTAGAACTCCCCTCAGATTGGGATTCAAACCTGTAATCCTTCGTGTTGAGAGGAGAACATGCCAAACCACTAAGCCACCGTGCTGCCACTTTTTATTTATATATATATATAACTAGGAGTGGCATGTTGGCTTAGTGGTTTGGCATGTTCTCCTCTCAGCACGAGGGATTCCTGGTTTGAATCCCAATCTGGGTGGAGTTTGCATGTTCTCCACATGTCCGCGTGGGTTTCCAAAAACATTTCCATGGGTGTCCAAAAACATGGATTAAGGTCAACTGAATTCTCCAAATTGCCCCATATATAGTGTGTGTGTGTGTGAGTGAGTGTGTGTCCAGTGATAGATTGGCGTCCTGTCCTGGAGTATCTGCCCAGCGCCCAAAACGTTCTACCCTGGATGGGCATGGACGCCACTTGTGTGTGTGTGTGTGTGTGTGATATATGATATAAATTTAATGTACGTAAAATGTCTAATTCCAGGAGACTGAAAGCCGAGTTGTTGGACATCAGGCGGCGGGGAGCGAAGCGGGTCAGTGAAACGTACAGTGACCGCAGCTGCGCCCGTTGCCACGCACCTCTCGGCCGCTTCTTTTCGCGCGCCGGCCGGCAGTGCCCTTCGTGTAAACACCCGGTGTGTCGGACCTGTCGCTCCATCCAAGCCAACGGATCCTGGCATTGCAGCGTGTGTTCCAAAGAGGCGTGAGAACCCGAGTCCCGTCTTTAGCTCTCACTCTGTACGGCTCGGGGGGGTGGGGGAGTCGGAGTTCTGATTCTGGTTCTGGTTCTGTACAGAGAACTGAAGAAGAGCACCGGCGACTGGTTCTACGATCAGAGAGTGAACCGCTTCTCCGGCTCCCCGGGTCACCACGTGGTTCAGGTCTCGCTCAGGAAAAGGCCGGGTGAGTGCCGGAAACACACACACACACACACACACACACACACACACACACACACACACAATCAGTGCACAGGAAATGGCATTCTTTGTTGTACTGACCTCTTCCTGTTGGTGGCGTTGTAGTGAAGAAGAGAGAGACTGCAGGGGAAGTTCTGCTGAGGTCCAATCCCACGTCGCCGGTTCCGCCCCCCCGACTGAAGAACCCTGCGGGTTCGATCAGCAGGTACAGCTCCACCAATTACAGCACGGTGTGCTACACTTCATACAACGTCACATCAGCGCTGAGCGTACAGATGGGGTTTGTAGTTCTGGAGGTCCGTTCTGTAGTCCGTATGTTCCTCTACATACTCGGTATGCCCCCCCCGCTCTGTGGGGGTTCTGAGGGATGGAGAACCAAGTAAAGGGTTCTAATGCAGAGAAGCACATGAACTACAGTCTGCTAATGTGGAACTACAAACCCCATCTGTATGATCAGAGGAACATGATCAACCAGGAGAACCCACAAAAGTGTGTGTGCACGTTTGCGTGTATGTGTGTGTTCGTATAGTGCGTGCATGTCTGTGTGTGTGTGTGTGTGTGTGTGTGTATATGTATATGTGTGTGTGCTTGCATGCATGCCTGTGTTCATGTGTGTTCGTATAGTGTGTGCGTGCATACCTGTTTATGTGCATGTTTTATTTGTGTGTGTGTGTGTGTGTGTGTGTGTGTGCCTGTGTACTTGTGTGTGTGTGCATGCCTGTGTGTGTGAGCATGTTTTATACGTGTGTGCACGCGTGCCTGTGTACGTGTGTTTGTATAGTGTGTGTGTGTGTGTGTGTGCACGTTTGTATGTGTGTTCGGATAGTGTGTGCATGCTTGTGTATGTGCACGTTTTATTTGTGTGTGTGTATATATGTATACATGTGTGTGTTTGTATAGTGTGTGTGCATGTTTGTATGTGTGTTCGCATAGTGTATGGGTGCATGCCTGTGTATGAGTGTTTTATTTGTGTGTGTGTGTGTATATACGTGCATACGTGTGTGTGTGTGTGCGCAAGTGCCTGTGTACATGCATGTTTGTATGTGTGTTCGTATAGTGTGTGTGCATGCCTGTGTGTGTGTGTGTTCGGATAGTGTATGCATGCATGCCTGTGTATGTGCATATTTTATTTGTGTGCATGTGTATATATGTATACGTGTGTATGCGTGCCTGTGTACGTGTGTGTGTGTGTGTGCATGTTTGTATGTGTCTTCGTATAGTGTGTGTCCGGATAGTGTGTGTGTGCCTGAGTGTGTGTGTTCGTATATTGTGTGTGCATGCTTGTGTACATGTGTGTTTGTATAGTGTGTATGTGCATGTTTGTATGTGTGTTCATATCGTGTGTGTGTGTTCAGATATAGTGTTTGTGTATGTCTGTGTGTGTGTGTGCACTTGTTCGTATAGTTTGTGTGTGTGCCTGAGTGTGTGTTCGTATAGTGCGTGTGTGCTTGCGTGTGCCTTTGTGTGTTAGGATAGTGTGTGTGCATGCCTGTGTGTATGTTCTTTTGTGTGTGTGTGTTTTGTGTGCATGTCTGTGTGTGTGCACTTGTTCGTATAGTGTGTGTGTGTGTGTGCGTGCATGCGTGTGCCTGTGTGTGTGTTAGGATAGTGTGTGTGTGCATGCCTGTGTGTGTGCACTTGTTCGTATAGTGCGTGTGTGTGTGTTTGGATAGTGTGTGTATGTCTGTGTGTGTGTGCATGTGTGTATTTTTGTGTGTGTGTGTGTCCTGCACTTTCCCGTGTCTAACTTCCTTGTTCCTCCAGATTAATGATCTGTAAATAATAAGTTCCCTCCGTCACGCCGACGTTCTCCAGCAGGGCGGCGTCTGTGCGGACAGTTTTTTCTTTCAGGTGGAGGATGGACCTCCATTAGATCCCGTTTCACTGCACATTAGATCTTTCAGGAATCAGGAAAGGTTCCTCTGCCATCCACGGAACCGTCCACGTCGAGGAGACTGACGTGTGTGTGTTCCGTGTTGCGCCCCCAGCTCGTCCAGTGACCCTGTGCAGCGCAGCCACGCAGACGCAGACGCGGTGGACCGGCTCAGTCTCAGCAGCCGTGCAGACGCAGAGACCCAGCGCAGCGCCCCAGCCGTTCAGAGGTTCCGCTTCCCCTTTAACCGACTCCCGGGTCTAGTGAGTTCTGCGTTCTGATGTTCTGAGTTCTCCACAGGACAGCGGTGGAGGTCGGGGGGTCCAGTCCAGCCGGGTCCACGACGTCCGACCTGCCGAAGGGTTCCGCCAAAAGCCACAGTCCCTCTGCGTCCAGCACCGGAGTGGAAACTGTGAGTTCCTCTGATCTCTGTGTACGTTCTGCAGCCAGAAGTATGTGAACACCTCCACCCTCCACACCTCACATCCACCACCTGAGCATCACCCCCCCCCCCCAGTCTTATAGTAAGGATTATATATGATGACCACTCTGCAACCTTCCCCAAACTATTTAGATTTTGGAAATGTGCTGCAGCATACTACAGGAACTAACCTGGTGTCCTGGAACCATTTTTTCAGGTTTTTGGTTCCAACTAATTATTTATGCATTAATTCCACCAACCAATCACATCGCAGCACAGAGACATGGAGCTATATGACACTAAAGAGCATCACATTTGGGGCTGAAATAAAGGTTCCAGGAACTAAACATGGCCGAATTGCTGAATCGGCAGCACAGAGGCCGTCATAACAGGTTCCACCCAGTACTGGTACGGAGTTCCTGATGAGGTTCCTGGTGAGCCACAGTCCATACACACCCCCCCCCCCAGTCTTATAGTAAGGATTATATATGATGACAGGTCCACGGCCTTCCCCAAACTATTTAAAGTTTGTTACTGTGCTGCAGCATACTACAGGAACTAACCTGGTGTCCTGGAACCATTTTTTTTTTCAGTTTTTTTGGTTCCAACTAATTATTTATGCATTAATCCCACCAACCAATCACATCGCAGCACTGAGATGTAGAGTTGTATGACACTAAAGAGCGTCACATTTGGGGCTGAAATAAAGATTCCAGGAACTAAACATGGCCGAATTGCTGAATCAGCAGCACAGAGGCCGTCATAACAGGTTCCACCCAGTATTGGTACCGAGTTCCTGATGAGGTTCCTGGTGAGGTTCTTGGTGAGTGTAGGGTATGGTTGAGTTGTTTTTCTTTTTTTAGTCGTCTCTGATCCATCACATCAACGTGTGTAACGAGTCGCTGAAGGACGCCGACGGACTCTTCAAGAAGAGTGTGAGGAAGGTCCACAAGCTTTCAGGTGAGTGTTGGGATTCCGATTCATGTTATCTGCAGCTTTACAGAGTTATAAAGCCTTTAAACCCCAAAGAGCGAGACGAAGAGACAGCGGCAAGACAAAACTCCCTGTTATGTTGATATTTTAAATATGTCCATGCCCATGTCCATCCAGGGGAGAACATTTCGGGCGCTGGGCAGATACACCCAGGACAGGGGGGCAATCTATCGCTGGGCCCACACTCACTCACACAGACACACACACTCTATATGGGGCAATTTGGAGAATTCAATTGACCTTGTTCCATGTTTTTGGACTGTGGGAGGAAACCGGAGAACCAGGAGGAAACCCACGTGGACACGGGGAGAACATGCAAACTCCACCCAGATTGGCATTCGAACCAGGAATCCCTGGCGCTGAGAGGAGAACATGATAAACCACTAAGCCACCGTGCCGCCCTTACTGAGGATCAAAGCGTCTTTAATAATTTGAACTCCTTTGAAGCTGACTAGCAAAAAAGAAACAAAAATGGAAAACAATACGGGGTCGTTTGGTGCTTTAGCATGTTCTCCTCTCAGCGCTGGGGATTCCCGGTTCGAATCCCCATCTGAGTGAAGTTTGCATGTTTTCCCCGTGTCCGCGTGGGTTTCCTCCGGGTTCTCCGGTTTCCTCCCACAGTCCAAAAACATGCATCAAGGTCAATTGAATTCTCCAAATTGCCCCATATAGAGTGTGTGTGTGTGTGTGCCAGTGATCGATTGCCCCCCCTGTCCTGGGTGTATCTGCCCAGCGCCCAAAAAGTTCTCCCATGGATGGGCATGGGGAACCCCTCCTACCCCCCGGACCCTAGTAGAGGATAAAGCGGAAGATTGCCCAGCAATACCTCTATCACTGAACACACACACACACACACACACACTCTATATGGGGCAATTTGGAGAAGTCAATACATGGATCAATTCTTGATCCATGTTTTTGGACTGTGGGAAGAAACCGGAGAACATGGAGGAAACCCACACGGACACAGGGAGAACATGGAAACTCAACCCAGATTGGGATTTGAACTGGGAATCCCTAGTGCTGAGAGGAGAACATGCTAAGCCACCGTGCCACCCTAGATCCTCTGCCTTTAAAAAAAATTCACAAAGTTTTTTAGTTTTTTTAAAAGATTGTTATATAAATGCAGAATAATCGGGTTGCTGTGGGTTTAATTGATTTGATTTAATTGCTTTAGATTTTACGAAGTCGGTGACGGACCTGCGCTGCGGGGAAACGGACACTGCGGCGACTTTGGGAGACCGAAGCAAATCGGTTCCCGGTCTCAACGTCGTGAGTTAATTATAATAATAATAATTATAGTAATGAGCTCCCTCACTGAAGTTGATGGGGGGGGGGGGGGGGGGGGCACGACGACTGTCAGGTGGTCGACTGCGTTAACGATATGTTGTCATGACGCCGGTGCTGCAGGATGAAGAAGAGGAGGAGGAGGACATCGATAACTTGGTGAACATTCACATGCAGACGATGGCGGCGAGCGCGCGGACCGATTCGCGGGTACGACCCCCTCGTACCTCACGACCTCCCCGTACCTCCTCGTGTGAGGGTGGGAATGTGACGCCCTGTGATTGGCCGTTGCAGAGCACTCTGGGTAGCATGGTGAGCGTGTACAGTGAGGCGGGGGACTACGACGTGGTGGACGTGAGCGGGGACATCCTGTTCTCGCTCCGTTACGACGACGCCACGCAGAGCCTGGCGGTGCTCGTGAAGGGGTGCCGCGACCTGTCGTACGCCGACGCCGCCAAGAGGAGGTGCAACCCGTGAGTTCCGGCAGCACAACCGTACGAGAGGGGGGGGGGGGGGCGTGGAAAACATCCATCCATTATCATCTGCTTTACCCTCTACTTGGGGGGGGGGGGGGGGGTTTTCCATGCCCGTCCAGGGGAGAACGTTTCGGGCGCTGGGCAGATACACGATGGGGGGCCATCGTTCACTGGACGCACACACTCACACAGACACACTCTATATGGGGCAATTTGGAGAATTCAATTGACCTTGATCCATGTTTTTGGACTGTGGGAGGAAACCAGAGAACCCGGACGAAACCCACGCGGACACGAGGAGAACATGCAAACTCCACCCAGATTGGGACTCGAACCGAGAATCCCTAGCGCTCAGAGGAGAACATGCTAAACCACTAAGCCACTGTGCCACCCGGTTCTAAGAACAGAATTTCACGATAAGGGCCTCTGATTGGCTGAGCTGCATGTTTACTTGCGCAGTTGTGTACCTGGGTCTTCAGCTCCGTCACATGATCTGATGTCAGAAAAACACTCATTTAGTTTTTTCTGCATTTCTTTTAGGTTCACCTGCATATTATGTGCTATCTAATCAGCCAATCACATCGCAGCAACTTATTTGCGTTTATGTTAATGTCAGCTGCGTTCAGAATCGCATACTACATAGTAGGGGTGAGCTGCAATATTCGCTGATTCGACGATTCGATTCGGAGAACCGTAGTCGACTATGAACCTCATAGTCGAATGTCCCATTTTGACCACATGGGGGTGCCCATGGCTGCTGCTAAGCATTAGTTTTTACATGAAATGTCTTTGTTTTCGTTATATATATAGCCTTTTGTCAAATAAAAATCATCCTAATTTTTAGGTTTTTAGGGTTTTTTAGGTTTTTCCTTTGAAGTGGAGAACGGGGATCTCATTTACGGTGCTCTAGAAAAACTAGTAAAATATTTTTAAAAAAAACCCACGCTTATAGCGCCATCTTGTGGTGAAATTTTAACTGATTCGACTATCAGTCGACTATAGGGAAAATCTGACGAATCAGATTCGACTATGAAAAACCTTTGTTGAATACAGCCCTACTACATAGTAGGCGAAAGCTGTAGGTGCGAGTAACAGTATAATATATATAAAACAGCCCTGATGTCTTAAGACTCCACTAGACCCCTGAAGGGGTGCTGTGGTATCTGCCACCAAGATGTTACCCTCAGAACCTTCACCTCCTGTATGTTGGAAGTGGAGCTCGTCCCAGAGACGCTATCGTGCCAGACGAGCTGCCCTGAGGATGCCGGTTTGTGATTGGTCCGGAGTACAAACATATTTGTAGGTTGTTATGGTGACAATGCACCAATCACAACAACCAGCTGTAACATCATAACCACCTTCCTCATTTTTCTACCAAAATAGAAAACAGCCCTCATGCCTTAAGACTCCACTAGACCCCTGAAGGTGTCCTGAGGTATCTGCCACCAAGATGTTACCCCTCAGATCCTTCACCTCCTGTATGTTAGAGGTGGAGCACATCCCATAGATGCCAGACGAGCTGCTCTGAGGATGCCGGTTTGTGATTGGTGCATCGTCACCATCACAACCTGCAGATATGTTTGTACTCTGGACCAATCACAAACCAGCTGTAACATTATAACACCTTCCTAAATGGGTCTCATTTTCTGCCAAAAAGTCCTCAAAACTCCACTAGACCCCTGAAGGTGTGCTGAGGTATCCGCCACCAAGATGTTACCCCTCAGATCTTTTACCTCCTGTAAGTTGGAGGTGGAGTTTAGTGTCAGGAGCGTGATCCTGCTGAAATAGGCCACGCCCACCAGGGAGCACTAACTGTCTGTCACTCCGCAGGCCTTAAGACTCCACTAGACCCCTGAAGGTGTGCTGAGGTATCTGCCACCAAGATGTTACCCCTCAGATATTTTACCTCTTGTAAGTTGGAGGTGGAGTTTAGTGTCAGGAGCGTGATCCTGCTGAAATAGGCCACGCCCACCAGGGAGCACTAACTGTCACTCCGCAAGCCTTAAGACTCCACTAGACCCCTGAAGGTGTGCTGAGGTATCTGCCACCAAGATGTTACCCCTCAGATATTTTACCTCCTGTAAGTTGGAGGTGGAGTTTAGTGTCAGGAGTGTTATCCTGCTGAAATAGGCCACGCCCACCAGGGAGCACTAACTGTCACTCCGCAAGGCTTAAGACTCCACTAGACCCCTGAAGGTGTGCTGAGGTATCCGCCACCAAGATGTTACCCCTCAGATCTTTTACCTCCTGTAAGTTGGAGGTGGAGTTTAGTGTCAGGAGCGTGATCCTGCTGAAATAGGCCACGCCCACCAGGGAGCACTAACTGTCTGTCACTCCGCAGGCCTTAAGACTCCACTAGACCCCTGAAGGTGTGCTGAGGTATCTGCCACCAAGATGTTACCCCTCAGATATTTTACCTCTTGTAAGTTGGAGGTGGAGTTTAGTGTCAGGAGCGTGATCCTGCTGAAATAGGCCACGCCCACCAGGGAGCACTAACTGTCACTCCGCAAGCCTTAAGACTCCACTAGACCCCTGAAGGTGTGCTGAGGTATCTGCCACCAAGATGTTACCCCTCAGATATTTTACCTCCTGTAAGTTGGAGGTGGAGTTTAGTGTCAGGAGTGTTATCCTGCTGAAATAGGCCACGCCCACCAGGGAGCACTAACTGTCACTCCGCAAGGCTTAAGACTCCACTAGACCCCTGAAGGTGTGCTGAGGTATCCGCCACCAAGATGTTACCCCTCAGATCTTTTACCTCCTGTAAGTTGGAGGTGGAGTTTAGTGTCAGGAGCGTGATCCTGCTGAAATAGGCCACGCCCACCAGGGAGCACTAACTGTCTGTCACTCCGCAGGCCTTAAGACTCCACTAGACCCCTGAAGGTGTGCTGAGGTATCTGCCACCAAGATGTTACCCCTCAGATATTTTACCTCCTGTAAGTTGGAGGTGGAGTTTAGTGTCAGGAGCGTGATTTTGCTGAAATAGGCCACGCCCACCAGGGAGCACTAACTGTCTGTCACTCCGCAAGCCTTAAGACTCCACTAGACCCCTGAAGGTGTGCTGAGGTATTCACCACCAAGATGTTACCCCTCAGATCTTTTACCTCCTGTAAGTTGGAGGTGGAGTTTAGTGTCAGGAGCGTGATTTTGCTGAAATAGGCCACACCCACCAGGGAGCGCTAACGGTCGTCAGGAGTGTTATCCTGCTGAAATAGGCCACGCCCACCAGGGAGCACTAACCCTCCATCACTTTCGCAGATATGTGAAGACGTACCTCCTTCCCGACCGGTCGCGTCAGAGCAAGAGGAAGACGTCCAGCAGAAGCGGCACCACCAGCCCCCGCTTCGATCAGACCCTGAAGGTAGGCGGGCGTGGACGCCGCTGTGAGGTTCTGACCCGTCCATCGTGGACGCCGCTGTGCGGTTCTGACCCGTCCGTTCTGTGTCGCAGTACTCCATCGGCCGCTCGCAGCTTATGTTGCGTACGCTGCAGCTCTCCGTCTGGCATCACGACCGCTTCGGACGCAACGTCTTCCTCGGGGAGGTGGAGGTGCCGCTGGACTGTCAGGACCTGGACTCGGGTCACGAGCAGTGCGCCGCTCTGAGGAGCAAGGTGTGAGGGAGGGTGATGCCGATGGTGGATGCCGATTCGTTGTCCCGCGTTCTCGTGGTCTAACTGTAACGTTCCTCCTCGTCAGGACACTGACGCCGCAGTGCTCTCTCCCTTCAGTCAATACAAGGGCGAGCTGGGCGTCTCCATCAAGTACGTCACGGGGACGAAGCGAGCTTCCGAGAAAGGACGAGGTGAGGACTTCAGAACGGCACGTATGGGTTACGCCCATATATGGTATCGGGGGGGGGGGGGGGGGGGGGGGGGGTTCTCCATAAATCAAAAATGACCTCAGTCACGTTCTCTGGTCTAAATATCTGTGGCGAACATCCAGCCATCAGCTTCCACTTTATCCTCTACTAGGGTTGCGGGGAGGGGGGGGGTTCCCCATGTCCATCCAGGGGAGAACGTTTCGGAACACACCCAGGACAGGGGGGGCAATCTATCACTGGACACACACTCACTCACACACACACTCTATATGGGGCAATTTGGATAACTCAATTGCCCTTGATCCATGTTTTTGGACTGTGGGAGGAAACCGGGGAACCCGGAGGAAACCCACGCGGACACGTCGCAAATCACGTCAATTCATTGGCTCCGCCTCCTCTGGATGTTAATCTACACAGATCTGCCAATAAAATAATTAGTTTATATCTAGAGAGAGATGTCTGCACAGTGGCTTAGTGGTTTAGCATGTTCTCTCAGGGATTCCCGGTTCGTATCCCAATCTGGGTGGAGTTTGCATGTTCTCCCCGTGTCCGCGTGGGTTTCCTCCGGGTTCTCCGGTTTCCTCCCACAGTCCAAAAATATGGATCAAGATCAATTAAATTCTCCAAATTGTCCCATATAGAGTGTGTGTGAGTGAGTGAGTGCCCAGTGATAGATTGGCATCCTGTCCTGGGTGTATCTGCCCAGCGCCCGAAACGTTCTCCCCTGGATGGACATGGGGAACCCCCCCCGCAACCCTAGTAGATGATAAAGTGGAAGATAATGGATGGACATTTAGAGAGATGCATCTCCTGAAGACGGTGTGAGTGTGATTTGTGACGTGGCCGTAGGAGACACAGTGCATACGTACATCAAAGCGATACATGAGGTAATGAGGTAAAAAAAGTGGGCGTGGCCAAGTGCTCACATCACAGTTTAGAATTAGAATGTCATTGATATCACAAACTTAAAAATACTGTAATTTAATGTGATCAAAAATGGGCGTGGCCATGTGTCTGTGGTTTTAGGTGGTGGGTGTGTCTATGCAGATCACTCGGGACGGCGTGAGTTTCATGTTAGTAGCTCGAAAAATTGTCCGAGTTGCGTAAAATTTTTCCCATAGGAAATTAACTAAGCCAAATTTTAAGTGAGATCAGGAGTGAGGGCAGAGTGCGATTACTCTGTGATTTCACAAGCCTGTTCGGGCTCCAGCCGTCTCCGACTCCAGAGAATTTCGTTTCCGTAGCTCGAAAATTGTCCGAGTTACGGGAGCGCGAACATCACCGCAATGCAAAGTGAATGGGGAATTTTGGATCGGAAAAATGGGAATATCTCGGTAACGCTTCAACCGATCCCTTATCTGTTCACAAGCCCTCATCTGACCAATGAGGCAGACGTGTCGTCCAAAAATTGTGTCGATAGTTTGAAAGTTGCGGGAGAGGGAAGGGAGACAAATACGGTGGAATAATTAAAATACAATAACAATAGTGTTGTCAACATAAATGGTAATCACGCCAATAATCTCGAGATGAGTTGGAATGCTGATCACCAGGCAGACCTTGATCTCCATCTGTGCCTGACCTCCCAAACGATGGAGGTGTTTAGATCTGCCGTAGATGAACCGTAGAACCGGCGGTTTGTGAGGTGTCCTCAGACTTTTGACCATGTTGGATTTCATGTCCTCAGGTAAGAAGAGCGACGGCGAGGACGGAGGCGAGCTGCACGTTCTGATCAAGGAAGCCCGGAACCTCTGCGCCGTGAAACCCGGAGGAACGGCCGACTCCTTCGTTAAAGGGTTCGGAACTTCAGAGATGTTTCTTCAGAGACGTTTCTTCAGAGACTGTTTACAGATCGATTCTAATGACCTTCGGTTCTCAGGTACCTGCTGCCGTCCACCGCCAAGTCATCTAAGAGGAAGACTCCGGTGGTGAAGAAGAGCGTGAACCCTCACTACGACCACACCTTCGTCTACGTCGGAGTGAGTCTGGAGCAGCTGAAGGTCATGAGTCTGGAGCTGACGGTCTGGGACCGAGACGCCCTGTCCAGCAATGACTTCCTGGGGGGGGTCCGTCTGAGCCTGGGGGCGGGTGAGTAGAGTTCCGTCGCGTTTACGGTAACGGTCCAAAACTTACAGCAGAGGGCGCTGGAGGTAGCGGTGATGGAGATGCTGTGGTTCTCATTGGGAGTGGAGGAGGTCAGAAGAATAGTAATGATCCACTTTGGCGCCCTCTAATTGGCGCCCTAAATTAATTCCATCCATCCATTATCTTCCGCTTTATCCTCTACTAGGGTCGCAAGGGGGGGGCAGATTTCGGGCACTGGGCAGATACACTCAGGACAGGGGGCAATCTATCACTGACACACTCACTCATTCACATAGACACACTATATATGGGGCAATTTGGAGAATTCAATTGACCTTGATCCATGTTTTTGGGGTTTCCTCCGGGTTCTCCGGTTTCCTCGTACACAGTCCAAAAACATGGATTCAAGGTCACTTGAATTCTCCAAATTGCCCCATATGGAGTGTGTGTCTGTCCAGTGACAGATTGACCCCCCCCCCCCCGACCCAAGTAGTGGATAAAGCGGGAGATGATGGATGGATGTTTTTAATCAGTAGCGTCACCTCAGCATCCTGTCTGGGAGTCCAGGCGTGGAGAACATGCACATGTTAACCTCATGGGGGTGTGCTTGGTGGGTGTTTGCAGGGAGGATGAAGGCGGGGGGGCAGGAGGCGGAGTCGACGGCGGACGAGGCCGGTCTGTGGCAGAAGATGATGCAGTACCCCGACGCATGGGCAGAGGGCACCCTGCTGCTCCGCTCCTCCATGGGAACGGGGAAGTAGCGGCAACCGTTGACACGACGATTTTATCCGACGTGCTAAGTTTTATATTTATATGTCGGCACTTTTAAGACTTTGTTTTATTTTATTTATGAAATCGAGACGCGGGACGAAGCCATGCGCTGAGGTTTTTAACGTTCCGTCACGTTCTGCGTGATTTTAATTTTAATGTTAAAAACAATGAAGGATTTAATAAATGAAATATTTTACAGTTGTACGTGGAGTTTAGTGTGAGTGACGTCCCGCTCGCCGTGTCTACGATGGAAATAAACGCCCAACACAAAGCGCTGGAGCCTATCCCGACACTCCTAAGGCGGAAGTTTACTGTCTTATCACAATCACGGTGGCTTAGTGTTTGGCATGTTCTCCTCTCAGCGCTGGGGATCCAGGTTTGAATCCTATTGTGGGTGGAGTTTCCATGTTCTCCCCGTGTCCGCATGGGTTTCCTCTGGGTTCTCCGGTTTCCTCCCACAGTCCAAAAACATGGATTCAGGGTAACTTGAATGCTCCAAATTGCCCCATATAGAGTGTGTCTGTGTGAGTGAGGGTGCTCAGCACTGGGTATTCAGGTTCGAATCCCAATCTGGGTGGAGTTTCCATGTTCTCCGCGTGTCCACATGGGGTTTCCTCTGGGTTCTCCGGTTTGCTTCCACAGTCTAAAAACATGGATCAAGGTAAATTTAATGCTCCAAATTGTGGAGCACTGGGTATTCAGGTTCGAATCCCAATCTGGATGGAATTTGCATGTTCTCCCTGTGTCCGCGTGGGTTTCCTCCCAAAGCCTAAAAACATGAATTCAAGGTAAATTGAATGCTCCTAATTGCCCCAAATGGAGTGTGTATCTGTGTGAGTGAGGGTGCTCAGCACTGGGTATTTAGGTTCGATTCGGAAAAAAAAGGGGGGGGGGGGTCACTGGAGACTATCCCAACACTTGAAAAGTGGAAGATTGCTGTCTTATTACAATCACATTCTTACAAAACCATCTCACGAGTCCGAACAGCCTGACAAAACAAGCCCAAGTCACGCTGCTGCCACCACCATACACCCGAACAGCGAGGAAGCCCCCTACAGGCATGAGATGGAAACTTTGTTTGAGGCGCTGATGCTCAAAATAAAAGCCTGATTTAATCTGTGAAACATGGCGGTGGTAGCATCATGAGTCGGGCTTGTTTCTCAGTTTGTTTAGACTCTTGCGATGCTTCCGTGACGTTTTCCAGCCTCGTTAACATTAACGACTCTTCATCTGAGGTAACCCCGGCGTCTGAGGTAACCCCGGTGTCAGAGGTAACTCCAGGCCGTCATGTTCGGTTCCGTTATTATTTTTTTATTTGATATATTTAAATATTACGTGACGAACTTTTACGTCAGGACGATCTAAATGTGTATTAAGGCGTCCAGCAAAGCCTCCTAGAACAAAGGTGGAACCTTTGTTCTAGGTGCTGATGCTAAAATAAAAGGCTGATTTAATCTGTGAAACATGGCGGTGGTAGCATCATGAGTCGGGCTTGTTTGTCAGTCTGTTCCGACGCTTGCGATGCTTTCGTGATGTCTTCCAGCCTCGTTAACATTAACGACTCTTCGGCTGAGGTAACCCCCGGTGTCTGAGGTAACTTCAGGCCATCATGTTCAGTTCCGAGAATGTTCTAAATGTGTATTTAAGGCGTGAAAACTAAGAGAACATTAATTACAAATCATTACAAAGCACAGCTTTGCCCGTTGCGGCCTCTCTGAGGTTTGTTTTGAGGTTGGTGGGGGGGGAGGTTGTGGTCCTGTGACTCACCCCACCGCGGGTTCAGTCACACAGTTCCTTGTTCCTTGATTTAATCTGTGAAACATGGCAGTGGTAGCATCATGAGTCAGGCTTGTTTCTCAGTTTGTTTAGACTCTTGCGATGCTTCCGTGACGTTTTCCAGCCTCGTTAACATTAACGACTCTTCATCTGAGGTAACCCCGGCGTCTGAGGTAACCCCGGTGTCTGAGGTAACTCCAGGCCGTCATGTTCGGTTCCGTTATTATTTTTTATTTGATATATTTAAATATTACGTGACGAACTTTTACGTCAGGACGATCTAAATGTGTATTAAGGCGTCCAGCAAAGCCTCCTAGAACAAAGGTGGAACCTTTGTTCTAGGTGCTGATGCTAAAATAAAAGGCTGATTTAATCTGTGAAACATGGCGGTGGTAGCATCATGAGTCTGCCTTGTTTGTCAGTCTGTTCCGACGCTTGCGATGCTTTCGTGATGTCTTCCAGCCTCGTTAACATTAACGACTCTTCGTCTGAGGTAACCCCCGGTGTCTGAGGTAACTTCAGGCCATCATGTTCAGTTCCGAGAATGTTCTAAATGTGTATTTAAGGCGTGAAAACTAAGAGAACATTAATTACAAATCATTACAAAGCACAGCTTTGCCCGTTGCGGCCTCTCTGAGGTTTGTTTTGAGGTTGGTGGGGGGGAGGTTGTGGTCCTGTGACTCACCCCGCCGCGGGTTCAGTCACACAGTTCCTTGTTCCTTGATTTAATCTGTGAAACATGGCGGTGGTAGCATCATGAGTCGGGCTTGTTTCTCAGTTTGTGTAGACTCTTGCGATGCTTCTGTGATGTTTTCCAGCCTCGTTAACATTAACGACTCTTCGTCTGAGGTAACCCCGGTGTCTGAGGTAACTCCAGGCCATCGTGTTCAGTTCCGTTATTATTTTTATTTGACATATTTATATATTACATGATGGACTTTTACGTTAGAACGTTCTAAATGTGTATTAAGGCATCCAGAAAGTCATCCAAGTGGAAGACTATGGTCATGAAGAAGAGCGTACTCAAGAACAGCGAGGAAGCCCCCTACAGGCATGAGGTGGAACCTTTGTTTGAGGCACTGATGCTCAAAATAAAAGCCTGATTTAATCTGTGAAACATGGCGGTGGTAGCATCATGAGTCGGGCTTGTTTCGCCGTCTGTTTAGACTCTTGCGATGCTTCCGTGACGTTTTCCAGCCTCGTTAAAGACTCTTCGTCTGAGGTAACCCCGGCGTCTGAGGTAACCCCGGTGTCTGAGGTAACCTCAGGCCGTCATGTTCGGTTCCGTTATTATTTTTTATTTGATATATTTATATATTATGTGATGGACTTTTACGTTAGAACGATCTAATTGTGTATTTAAGGCGTAAAAACGAAGAGAACATTAATTACAGATCATTACAAAGCACAGCTTTGCCCGTCGCCGCCTCTCTGAGGTTTGTTTTGAGGTTGGGGGGGGGGAGGTTGTGGTCATGTGACGCGCCCCGGCACGGGTTCAGTCACACAGTTCCTTGTTCTGCTGCAGCCTGTCTCGCTCGTCCTCGGTCAGCAGGAAGTCGTCCAGGTACGTGTAGAGCTCGTCGGCGTCGACGGCGTGGATGAAGCGCTCGCGGTCTCCGCCCAGCTCGTCCAGCAGAACCACACTGAAGTACGAGCGCGTGATGTGGAACAGCTGCCTGTTAGAACACGCAGCACGAGAGGAACGTGACCTCACTGACCCACAGCTAATTTAATCGTAGGCGGCATGGTGGCTTGGTGTTTAGCATGTTCTCCTCTCAGCGCTGGGGATTCCCGTTTCGAATCCCAATCTGGTGGAGTTTGCATGTTCTCCCCATGTCCGCATGGGTTTCATCCGGGTTCTCCGGTTTCCTCCCACAGTCCAAAAAACATGGATTCAAGGTAAAGTGAATGCTCCAAATTGCCCCATATAGAGTGTGTGTGTGTGTAAGTGAGTGTGTGCTCAGCGCTCGGTATTCCAGTTCGATTCCCAATCTGGGTGGAGTTTGCATGTTCTCCCCGTGTCTGCGTGGGTTTCCTCCCACAGCCCAAAAACATGTATTCAAGGTGAATTGAATGCTCCAAATTGCCCCATATAGAGTGTGTGAGTGAGGATGTGCTCAGCGCTGGGGATTCAGGTTTGAATATCTGGGTGGAGTTTGCATGTTCTCCCTTAGATGGGCATGGAGAAAAGCCACATGGAGAAAAGCCCCTCAGCACTGGGGATTCCCGGTTCGAATCCCAATCTGGGTGGAGTTTGCATGTTCTCCCCATGTCCGCGTGGGTTTCCTCCGGGTTCTCCGGTTTCCTCCCACAGTCCAAAAACATGGATTGAAGGTAAATTTAATGCTCTAAATTGCCCCATATAGAGTGTGTGTGTGAGTGAGTGTGTTCAGTGATAGATTGCCCTACTATCCTGGGTGTATCTGCCCAGCGCCTGAAACGTTCTCCCCTGGATGGGCATGGGGCACCCCCGCGACCCTAATAGAGGATAAAGTGGAACATAATGGATGGATGTTTGTTGCTGTATCATCACGTTTTCTACCACAGTGCATTAAAAGCAGAACATTTCGGGGAATACCTCAGTCCCTCTATGACATCATCTTCTAGGTGTTGCTCTTTGATCCGGCCCACCTCCCGGGGCGGCGTTCCCAACAGCTCGATGACCGTCACACGGCGGAGGTCCAGCCCACAGCTCGCATGCTGAAACGATAAATATTCACTGTTAAGACCTTTAAAATTAATAGAGTTCACATGTTTGAAGCGATGTCCTCCGGGTTCTCCGGTTTCCTCCCACAGTCCAAAAACATGGATTCAAGGTAAATTAATTGCCCCATATAGAGTGTGTGTGTGAGTGAGTGTGTGTTCAGTGATAGATTGGCGCCCTGTCCTGGGTGTATCTGCCAAGTTCCCGAAACATTCTCCCCTGGATGGGCATGGGGCACCCCCGCGACCCTAATAGAGGATAAAGTGGAAGATAATGGATGGATGTTGTAAACAAGGGTGGCACGGTGGCTTAGTGGTGGTGCAGATTCTGGGGTTCTGTGTTGCAGATTTGGGGGTTCTGCGTGTTGCAGGTGTGCAGTGGTGCAGATGTGTTGCAGATTCGGGGGTTCTGTGGTGCAGATTCAGGGGTTCTGCGTGTTGCAGAATAGGGGGTTCTGCGTGTTGCAGGTGTGCAGATGTGGTGCAGATTCGGGGGTTCTGTGGTGCAGATTCAGGGGTTCTGCGTGTTGCAGATTCGGGGGTTCTGCGTGTTGCAGGTGTGCAGATGTGGTGCAGATTCGGGGGTTCTGTGGTGCAGATTCAGGGGTTCTGCGTGTTGCAGATTCGGGGTTTCTGAGTGTTGCAGATGTGGTGCATATTCGGGGGTTCTGCGTGTTGCAGGTGTGCAGATGTGGTGCAGATTCGGGGGTTCTGCGTGTTGCACGTGTGCAGATGTGTTACAGATTTGGGAGTTCTGCGGTGCAGATTTGGGGGTTCTGCGTGTTGCAGGTGTGCAGTGGTGCAGATGTGTTGCAGATTTGGGGTTCTGTGTGTTGCAGGTGTGCAGTGGTGCAGATGTGTTGCAGATTTGGGGGTTCTGTGTGTTGCAGGTATGCAGTGGTGCAGATGTGTTGCAGATTCGGAGGTTCTGCGTGTTGCAGGGGTGCAGATGTGTTGCAGATTCGGAGGTTCTGCGTGTTGCAGGGGTGCAGATGTGTTGCAGATTTGGGGGTTCTGCATGGTGCAGGTGTGCAGATGTGTTGCAGATTCGGAGGTTCTGCGTGTTGCAGGGGTGCAGATGTGTTGCAGATTTGGGGGTTCTGCATGGTGCAGGTGTGCAGATGTGTTGCAGATTCGGAGGTTCTGCGTGTTGCATGGGTGCAGATGTGTTGCAGATTCGGGGGTTCTGCGTGTTGCAGGTGTGCAGATGTGGTGCAGATTCGGGGGTTCTGCGTGTTGCACGTGTGCAGATGTGTTACAGATTTGGGAGTTCTGCGGTGCAGATTTGGGGGTTCTGCGTGTTGCAGGTGTGCAGTGGTGCAGATGTGTTGCAGATTTGGGGGTTCTGTGTGTTGCAGGTGTGCAGTGGTGCAGATGTGTTGCAGATTTGGGGGTTCTGTGTGTTGCAGGTATGCAGTGGTGCAGATGTGTTGCAGATTCGGAGGTTCTGCATGGTGCAGGTGTGCAGATGTGTTGCAGATTCGGAGGTTCTGCATGGTGCAGGTGTGCAGATGTGTTGCAGATTTGGGGGTTCTGCATGTTGCAGGTGTGCAGATGTGTTGCAGATTCGGGGGTTCTGCATGGTGCAGGTGTGCAGATGTGTTGCAGATTTGGGGGTTCTGCATGGTGCAGGTGTGCAGATGTGTTGCAGATTCGGAGGTTCTGCGTGTTGCAGGGGTGCAGATGTGTTGCAGATTTGGGGGTTCTGCGTGTTGCAGGTGTGCAGATGTGTTGCAGATTCGGAGGTTCTGCGTGTTGCAGTGGTGCAGATGTGTTGCAGATTTGGGGGTTCTGCATGGTGCAGGTGTGCAGATGTGTTGCAGATTCGGAGGTTCTGCGTGTTGCAGGGGTGCAGATGTGTTGCAGATTTGGGGGTTCTGCATGTTGCAGGTGTGCAGATGTGTTGCAGATTCGGAGGTTCTGCGTGTTGCAGTGGTGCAGATGTGTTGCAGATTTGGGGGTTCTGCATGGTGCAGGTGTGCAGATGTGTTGCAGATTCGGAGGTTCTGCGTGTTGCAGGGGTGCAGATGTGTTGCAGATTTGGGGGTTCTGCGTGGTGCAGGTGTGCAGATGTGTTGCAGATTCGGAGGTTCTGCGTGTTGCAGTGGTGCAGATGTGTTGCAGATTTGGGGGTTCTGCATGGTGCAGGTGTGCAGATGTGTTGCAGATTCGGAGGTTCTGCGTGTTGCAGGGGTGCAGATGTGTTGCAGATTTGGGGGTTCTGCGTGGTGCAGGTGTGCAGATGTGTTGCAGATTCGGAGGTTCTGCGTGTTGCAGGGGTGCAGATGTGTTGCAGATTTGGGGGTTCTGCGTGGTGCAGGTGTGCAGATGTGTTGCAGATTCGGAGGTTCTGCGTGTTGCAGGGGTGCAGATGTGTTGCAGATTTGGGGGTTCTGCGTGGTGCAGGTGTGCAGATGTGTTGCAGATTCGGAGGTTCTGCGTGTTGCAGGGGTGCAGATGTGTTGCAGATTTGGGGGTTCTGCGTGGTGCAGGTGTGCAGATGTGTTGCAGATTCGGAGGTTCTGCGTGTTGCAGGGGTGCAGATGTGTTGCAGATTTGGGGGTTCTGCGTGGTGCAGGTGTGCAGATGTGTTGCAGATTCGGAGGTTCTGCGTGTTGCAGGGGTGCAGATGTGTTGCAGATTTGGGGGTTCTGCATGGTGCAGGTGTGCAGATGTGTTGCATGTCGCAGCTGCAGGTTGTTCTTCGGGTTCAGACCCCCGGCTGACCTGCAGCATGACGCTCTGCTGCCTGTAGGACTCGTCGCTGACCGTCGGGCTGGACACGATGAGCAGTCGTCGCTTCTCATAGAACTGGTCGAGCAGAGCGCCGGCCGACTTCACGTCCGTTTTGATCTCCATCGCTGCAAACACCAACCACATGCTGCTGTTAGAGGAGGGGGGGGTTCCACGTCATTACTCGCGGAGGAAACCCACGCGGACACGGGGAGAACATGCTAACTACACCACCACGCCGCCCGCTTTTAAAGTCAATTATTGCATAATAATTGTGATTGGTTTTTAGACAATAATCGTACTTTCGATGTGGCATGGCAGCTTAATCGTTGGCATGTTCTCCTCTCAGCGCTGGGGATCCAGGTTTGAACCCTAATCTAGTTGAAGTTTGCATGTTCTCCCCGTGTCCGCGTGGGTTTCCACCAGGGTTACCGGTTTCCTCCCACAGTCCAAAAACTCTATATGGGACAATTTATGGACTGTGGGAGGAAACCCAGGCGGACACGGGGAGAACATGCAAACTACACCAAGATCGGGATTCAAACCTGGATCCCCAGTGCTGGGAGGAGAACATGCTAAACCACTAAGCCACCATGCCAAGCTAATTATTACATAATAATTGTGATTAGGTTTTAGCATGTTCTCCTCTCAGGGATGGGGATCCAGGTTCGAATCCAAATCTGGGTGGAGTTTGCATGTTCTCCCTGTGGGTTTCCTCCGGGTTCTCCGGTTTCCTCCCACAGTCCAAAAACATGGAGTCAAGGTGAATTGAGTTCTCCAAATTGCCCCATATAGAGTGTGTGTGTGTGTGTGTGTGTGTGTGTGTGAGTGAGTGTCCAGTGATAGATTGCCCCCCTGTCCTGGGTGTATCTGCCCAGCGCCGAAACGTTCTCCCCTGGATGGACATGGGCACCACCCCCCATGTGCCCCTAGGAGAGGATTAAGAGAAAGATAGGGTATGAATGAACATTTTAGATGTTCAAGGTGAATTGACGGCTCTACATTGCTCCATATAGAGTGTGTTTGTGTGAGTGAGTGTGTGTGTTCAGTGATAGATTGCCCCCCCTGTCTTGGGTGTATCTGCCCAGCACCGAAACGTTCTCCCCTGGATGGACATGGGGAACCCCCCCCGCTCCCATGTGACCCTAGTAGAGGATAAAGAGAAAGATAAGAAATGAACATTTTAAATGTTCAAGGTGAATCGAATGCTCTAAATTGCCCCCATATAGAGTGTGTGTGTGAGTGAGTGTGTACCCAGCGATAGATTGTCCTGGGTGTATCTGCCCAGCACCTGAAACGTTCTCCCCTGGAGGGGCATGGGGAACCCCCCCCCCCCCACGTGTGACCCTAGGAGAGGATTAAGTGAGGTTCCGCAGGGTTCCGTCGGACACAGAACGTGGGGGGGGACCGGTACTCACGTAAACAGAGGGGTTCGTTATCCGACCAGCTGCGCCCGGAGAGGCAGACTCGGGTGGAGGTGCCGCTCATCTCGTACCCGCCGTCGCATACGTACTCGCACACGGCGCCGTAGTTGTTCCCGTCCGAGGAGCAGGACAGGGCACCGTGGAGAGGGGGCTTCAGGGCGGGGCATCTCCTCACTGTGGAACAGACGGACACAGCGGGGGGGGGGTCAGCGGCGCGCCCGGCACCTGGCCCATCGCCCTGCCCTCCACCAACTTACCCTCCACGTGAATTCCAAACTTGCAGGAGGCCACGTTCCGCGCCTGGTCGGACACCCGGTACCGGATCACATGATCGCCCTCACCGAACTCGGAGCCCGATTCCGGCCCACTTCTCGAAACCCTGTGATGACACGGCGAGGGGGCGGGGCATGCTAATTAGGATGCTTCTTTAAATATGGAGGTAGTTTAGAATGCACATACGCCCCCATGTGGCTGTTTTGTATCTATTCTGGTCGTTGTTAGAACGAATAGAACGTTACGGAATTCGCGGAAACCAAAAAATAAGGCGGAGTGTAGCTCAGTTTGGAGGCGGAGCCTGAGGCCTTATATAAATAAATAAATAAATTGGGTCATTTAGCAGACGCTTTTATCCAATATTATATGCAAATGACCCACTGCTGCATTCAGATCAACCGTGTGGGAGGAGCTTTGGTTGCTGTGATTGACAGCAGCACCGGAGCAGCAGGGGGTTGATCCAACAGGAACGGTCCCAATCTGGGTGGAGTTTGCATGTTCTCCCCGTGTCCGCGTGGGTTTCCTCCAGGTTCTCTGGTTTCCTCCCACAGTCCAAAAACATGGATCAAGGTGAAATTAAATACTCCAAATTTCCCCATATAGAGTGTGTGTGTGTGTGTGTGTGTAAGTGAGTGATTGTGTGTGTGTGTGTGTGTGTGTGTGTACAGTGATAGATTCTGCGGTTTCCTCCCACAGTCCAAAATCATGGATTCAAGGTGAACTGAATGCTCTAAATTGCCCCATATAGAGTGTGTGCGTGCCCAGTGACAGATTGGCATCCTGTCCTGGGTGTATCTGCCCAGCGCCCGAAACGTTCTCCTCTAGATGGGGATGGGAACCCCCCCCCATGAGTGGATTGGATGATTTCTTTATTTTATTAATATTATTCTTTCTTTTAATTACACTATTTTAATTATAGCAATTATTTCAAATGGCGGGCGGCATGGTTGGCATGTTCTCCTCTCAGCGTTAGGGATTCCAGGTTCGAATCCCAATCTGGGTGGAGTTTGCATGTCCTCTCCGCGTCCGTGTGGGTTTTCTCCGGGTTCTCCGGTTTCCTCCCACAGTCTAAAAACATGAATTCAAGGTCAATTGAATTCTCCAAATTGCCCCATATAGAGTGTGTGTGTGTGTGTGTGTGTGTGTGTGTGTGTGTGAGTGTGTGTCCAGTGATAGATTGCCCCCTGTCCTCGGTGTATCTGCCCAGCGCCCGATAATACTATATTTTAATTATAGTAATTATTTTAAATGGCATTCATTATATTTATTAAGCCCTTTGAGTCGCGTCTGTATGAAAGCTTCTCTATAGATAAGCTCGCCGTGCTGTACTGTGAGGAACGTACCGCAGCGGGCCGTCGGCCGAATCCATGGCGACGGGCCGGTCCCACGTCACGACGGCGGTGAGCTTTCCTGGTTCTGCGATCTTGGTTCTGGATGGAGGACATTTCAGTTTGGGGGGCTCGTGATCTGAAACATTCAGAGTTAACAGATTAACGGATCTCCAGCTGCTGGATCAGCTCCACGTTCTACAGTCAGGCTGTGGTGTACCGTAATGTCTTTAATATCTTAAATTAAAAAATTTAATTGGGTCATTTATCAGACGCTTTTATCCAAAGCGACTTACAAGGTGAGCACAGGATTCATCACAACATCCCTGGAGCAATGAGGGTTAAGGGTCTTGCTCAAGGACTCACACTGGTAACTTCAGTGGACCTGGGATTTGAACCTCCAACCTTCAGATTGATAACCCAACACCCTGACCACTGAGCTAACCCGCCCCTATCTGAGCCCTTTAAATCACTGATCCTGAAAGATCACGCCAACACAACGTGCTCCACCTGCAGCTCCACCACCTGAAGACTAGAGGTCTATATAAAGCGCATGGCCCTACGGCCTATGTTCTATGCTCTGTGTCTTCTATGCTCAGTTACATCATGACACTGTACCATATCACTATTATGACATCACTATTACACACTGTGGACGGCACGTTGGCTTAGTGATTGGCATGTTCTCCTCTCAATGCTGGGGATCCAGGTTCGAATCCCAATCTGGGTGGAGTTTGCATGTTCTCCCCGTGTCTGTGTGGGTTTCCTCCGGGTTCTCCGGTTCCCTCCCACAGTCCAAAAAGTCCACAGTTGCAGCTATATTTTATTATTTATTTATTTACTTATTTATCCTAACATAATATTCATCCATCCATCCATCCATTATCTTCCACTTTATCCTCTAATGGGGGGGGGGGGTTCCCCATGCCCATCCAGGGGAGAACGTTTTGGGCGCTGGGCAGATGACAGGGGGCCCAGGACAGGGGGGCAATCTATCACTGGACACACACTCACACTCTATATGGGGCAATTTGAAGAATTCAATTCCCCTTGAGCCATGTTTTTGGACTGTGGGAGGAAACCGGAGAACCCGGAGGAAACCCACGAGGACACAGGGAGAACATGCAAACTCCACCCAGATTGAGATTCGAACCAGGAATCCCCAGCGCTGAGAGAAGATTGTGCTGAGTCCGTATCACAGGTTACGTAAATGACAATAAAGTCTCCTTAATCCATGAAAACATGGATTTAAGGTAAATGGAATGCTCCAAATTGCCCCATATAGAGTGTGTGTGTGTGTGTGTGAGTGTGTATCTGCCCAGTGCCTGAAACGTTCTCCCCTGAATGGGCATGGGGAACCCTCACCCCACCCCACCCCACCCCCGCAATGAATGAATGAATGAATGAATATTACACACTGTTGATATAGTACTGTAATACACTATTACATCATCATGACATCACTGCCAACGGGGTGTGGTCTGACATTCTTGGCACTGATTGGCTGATTAACTGATTGGCTCACTTATTAATTATGGTCATGATTAACGTGAACGAACGTGAAGACATGCGTACCTGCGCAGGTGGGCTCCGCCCCACTCCAGCCTCCACCCTGCAGGCAGACGCGGTGGTGTTCCCCCTCCACCTCGTACCCCGGGGCACAGCTGTAATCACACCTGGAGTCCACGGTGAAGCCGCGGGTGCAGCTGTAAGAGCCGTACTGGATCAGCGGGAGCACGCGGCATCGCACCACTGCGGACGAAACGAGAGCCTTCCTAACATGTGAACATGTGAAGACATGATATTTAGCATGTTCTCCTCCTATGTCAGCACTTCCAAGGCACTTGACCGCTGGTATGTATTCAGGGGCCATTCTGCAGGCCAGTCTCTTGTGCAGGCACTTTAAGCACCCACCAGAGGTCAGTGTGGCAGCAGAAGTGAGGGAACTCGTTGCCCAGCAACCAGACATGAGCATCCACCCAGAGCGGAGAACCTCCTCAGAACTCAAATATGTTTTTTTTTAGGTACTGTTCTAACATTTAGAACCAAAGTCTCCAAAATCATTTCTATGTTACATTATATTTACATTGGTGGCTTAGTGGTTGGTATGTTCTCCTCTCAGTGCAAGGGATTCCTGAATCCCCATCTGGGTAGAGTTTCCATGTTCTCCCTGTGCCTGCGTGGGTTTCCTCTGGGTTCTCCGGTTTCCCCCCACAGTCCAAAAACATGGATCAAGGTGAATTGAGTTCTTAAAATTGCCCCATATTGAGTGTGTGTGTGTGTGTGTGTGTGTGTGTGTGTGTGTGAGTGTGTGTGTATTCAGTGATAGATTGCCCCCCTGTTCTGGGTGTATCTGCCCAGCGCCCGAAACTTTCTCCTCTGGATGGGCATGGGGAACCCCCCCGCGACCCTAATAGAGGATAAAGCGGAAGATAATGGATGGATGGATTATATTTATTATATTGGGCACAGTGGTTTCGTGTTTTAGCATGTTCTCCTCTCAGTGCTAGGGATTCCCGGTTCAAATCCCAATCTGGGTGGAGTTTGCATGTTCTCCCCGTGTCCGCGTGGGTTTGCCCCATATAGAGTGTGTGTGTGTGTGCCCAGTGATAGATTGCACCCCTTTCCTGGGTGTATCTGCCCAGCACCCGAAACGTTCTCCCCTGGATGGGCATGGAGAACATAGGGAATTATATTTAATTATATAAGTATATACGTTTTTATAAGTATATAAGTTTTTTATATAAAATATATATGTTTTTCAGTCAGGTTTTAGGTCTCATCATAGCACTGAGACAGCCTTAATTAAAGTCGTTAATGACTTATTAATGTCCTCTGATAATAACCAAATCTCTTTTCTTGTATTATTAGATCTTAGTGCAGCCTTTGACAATATAGACCATAACATCTTAGTTGATAGATTAGAAAACACTGTGGGCATTACAGGATCTGCACTCCAGTGGTTTAAATCCTACCTGACAGATCGTCAAAAAACTTCCTACTGCTAAATTCTGTTTCTGATAGATGAGTTTCTGATAGTTGGACCCAAGGACAAAATTAACAAAGCTACTAACACTATGTTAAACCTTGATAACTCTTTAATTAGACCCAGTTCATCTGTAAATAATCTCGGTGTCATTATTGATTCAGATCTCTCCTTTACAAAGCACATTAGCAATATCACTAGAATTGCATTTTT